>CAUJNA010003409.1:0-20000 GCA_963377175.1 Effrenium voratum
CCCAACAGTAATTTTCGGAGCGTCGAAAGACACCTTTTTCGGATCATCGGGGAAGTGCTGAACTTGCCTACTGCTCATGCTTCTTGCTTGCACCCGCGAGTTCCTACTCCGAAATTACTCATGCCAAACCATTGCACAAAGCAGGAGTTTGGGATCACTTTCGGGGCTCGGAGAGTGTGAACTGCATTCTGGGCCACCGATTGCTCTCCTTCCTACTGCTCATGCTTCTTGCCTGCACCGCCAAACCATACCCAAAAGTAATTTTGGAGCGTCGAAAACACCTTTTCGGATCACTCGGAGAGTGTGAACTGCAGCACTCTTGGAGCTCGGGCTCTTCTCCAAAGCCTTCCGGATCACAGATCTGCTCGGGCAAGTGAGGCCTTCCCATCCTCCTGCAGCAGCAGATCTTTGAGGAGCAAGCGCAAGCCCGCCAAGGCGTCCGCGGCCTGGCCCGTTGCGGGCCCTTTGTGTGCGCGGAAGGATGTGCGCTGAAGGAGCTGCGCGTGTGGTTGAAAAAGCAAACGCACTATAGGTAGGCCTCACATTGGCTGCTCCGGGACGTTCTCGGAGTATCGATAGGGTGTCGTTTTGGGTATCGTTCTGGGCGCGTGTAGTGTCACGAAAAAAACAAACTTGCTATAAGCTAGAGCCAAGCAAGCGCACAAGAGCCTTCTCTACCTTGCAGTAGTCATGTGATCAGCGGACTAAACTATGCTTCTCTGGCTCCCAAGCATTGGCGGCTTTCCTTGCTGGCTGCAACATTCAGCGGACTAAACTATGCTTCTCTGGCTCCCAAGCATTGGCGGCTTTCCTTGCTGGCTGCAACTTCCAGGTCGCAAGTCGCAACTTTCAGTACCAGCGCAGTACGCAAGTTACACTTTGGCAGCTCCAGCTCGAAGGTCGCAGCGTGCTCCGGTGCCTGCGGGCGCCTGTGCGTGTGCGTGTGCGCGGGTGCGTTATCGATCCATCTGGGTGGGCCCATCTCGTGCACACATGTGCCCACCATGCATTGCCGAGGAGCATTGACAGGAGCTGTCATGGCAACTTGCAGCTTGGGGCAAAAAGAGGCTCACACAGTGCAAAATAGAAGCGCGAAGCGCCAGTTGCACGTCATGCGACGTTATCGTTTTTGGGGCTTCGCTATATCGTTCCTGAGGAAAAAATACAAAACAAGCAACGTGAAATCGCCGAAGACATATTTTATGACGAGAGAGTTTAGCCTTTTGCTCAGATGCATTTTTTGGGGCCGGGAAAACGCATCTGGGAGCACGCTGTTTCTGGAGACTTCCATCAGTTGTGCCCCCGGAGCCTTGCAAGCTGGTCGAATCGGATCGGTCGAATCGCTTCGGCCCTAGTCGAATCGAAAAATCGAATCGAGCCGAATCGCATCGGCCATCCATGATCCTACGCTGGGTGAAAGACATGTCCCACCTTCACTCACTTCTCGTCGATCCGGCTCTATCTGTACCTTCCTTGTCGAACAACTTTCGGAAGTCCCAAATAGAAGAATCTGAGACATAGGTGAGAGCCGTCAATGTGAGACAAGGACAGCCTATCACTTTCCTTCTTGAGTGACGGTAGGGCGAGGAAAAGGGACTGAGAAGAAAGTGACTAGCCGCCTGTCCGTTCCGTCTCCTTTCTACCACTTACTTCTTTACAGTTGACGTGGTAATCCCAGCTGCAGCAGGGTGAGGAGACGCAGTGGGGAATGCAACCAACAGATTTATTTCATAGCATTCCCTCTATACCATTCCTTTTGTCAATTGTCCACAAACGAAGAAGTGAGAGAGAGAGGCAAGGGATGAGTGAGGAATGGCATCTCGTATCTCTCTATCCATCTCTTCCCCTCTTTTTCGCTCACAGAGCGGCCAAAGGTAAACGATGGGAGAGAAGGAGAGGGAAAAGAGACAGGGAAAGCCAATTAATTGCTGAGGTGCCCGAAATCATCAAACACAAAACACGCAAAAACTTGTCCAACTGCAGATCGTGGAAACTTCGGGCTCTAGAAAGGAGACCAACAAAACCCTTGCAGGCGAGCTCGGATAGGCTACCACACACACACACACAACAGCCTCTAGCTGGAGGGCAGCGAAAGCAGCGCACTGATATTAGCGAGCAGTCTTCTTGCAGAGAAGCCAAGCAGCAAAAAAAACGGCAATTTAAAAGGTGCTCTCCCAATCTGTCGCCTCGAACGGGCCGGGCCCAGTCGCTGTGGAATAAGCGCAAAAGAACGCCACGTTGCGTTAACTGGTCTGAGAGACTCGTGGGAAGCCTCCTTCACAAGTCAGGGCTCATGGAAGAACGCACAAGACGATGCTGTGTGACAATGCTCGGAGACACCTGGCGCAAAAGACTGAGATGTAAGTCAACGAAGATGCTTGACGTGTCTTCGTTTGGTTCCCCCATCCTCAGCCAAGCAGGATGGGTCCAAGAAGTCATCCTCGGACATGACGGCAATGTTGGACATGGTGAGCAATAGGTCTGGCAGACAATTAAGCTGTTTCGAAATCACCATGGTGCAAGGTTGCCGTGCATCAATGTGCATCAACATCAATGTTTCTTCTGCAGCAGGATTTTGTGATGAACTGCTGCGGGCATGACTGCATCGCAAACAAACCACTGGAGCCATAAGCCAGGGCACGCCAATGCAAGATGTCACTTGTGTCACTCTCACTCTGGCCATTGCGTCTGCCACCAAAACTTAGCGTGCCTTCAGTCTCAAGAGGCAAACAGTGGCGTGGAAAACACCATCACAAATTTCTCCAGCCTGAACAGAACCTGTTCTCAAAAAAGGCGGGACATGACACATCGATGTAGTGCTCTTTGCAACTCTCAATGCCCTCCTCTGCGTGGCATGCCACAGGACAAAAGCACCGCTGCAAGTTTCCAACTAAGCCAACTGCACAATAATTGCTTTCCAACGGCTTTGGCAACGCAGTTGCTTGCAGCTTGCCCTTGCCACTGAGTTTGCAAACGTCCACCCAACTGTCTAAACATTTCCTTGCCAAACGCAATTGAACGACGCGACATTGCAAGGGAAACAGCTGGGGCTGTAGCTCTTCAACCAAATAAGTCACCAGCGACTCACGCAGAGTCTTTGCCCTGGCAAAGCGAAGGCTGCACGGGGCCTTCGGGAATATTTGACTTCACATTTTGATGGATTTGTCCCCCAACTTTGGAGATGTCCCTCCCACCCCCCAACCTGAGAGAACCAAACTCGAGTTCGTGCAATGTGGACCTTCCAGCTTAACCGCGTTCTAGTGGAAAGGAGAGCTCCCCAACAACCCAAAGTGTACCCTGCTAGCCCCTAACCTCAAGTACGCGCAGGAGAGGTTTGGGTTCGAGTTCGGGCCCGGGCTCGGGTTCTTGGGCGGGTTCGGCTTCAGGTTCCGGTTCGGATGTGTGGGAGTGTACGGGCTCGGTTTGGTTCGGGTTTGGGGGAGTTCGGGCTGAGCAATCATGCAGCTAGGGTCACAAAGGGCTTGGAGACCCACAGCAGGTTCCAAGGCTTACAATTTCTTTCCTCTGCACCGGTGCTTTTGGAGCAGTGCGCTGCCTTGGAGCCTCTCCCCGACTCCCCGAAGCCGCGCCTCTCCTGATCCTCACAAAGCACTTCTTTGAGCCCAGGCCTCGAGTTGCCGGCTCCCATCAACTGACCCTTCGGGGTGGAAGACCAGTGTCCCTTTTAAACGGACCCCCTGTCAGGCTCCATGTCAGTTGGGAGGGTATTCTGCAGTGATGAATCAGCTGAGGTGAGGTGCTTCCAATCTTTGGCAAAGGGAAACGCGCGATCTGCAATGGAAGAAGCCCCAAAGACTAGCTTTGCTTTTGTCTTCAGCATCTGCGTGACTCCCTCGTCGTTTCCTCTCAAGGTCGACCTTCTGAGCTTCCCCTGGCTGAGTCAGAAGGCAGATGTACCACGAGCCGACCCAAAGCCGGAAGAGCTGGGACTGTCCAACCTTCACAGCCCGTGCCCCCGCACCACTCCAGCTTCGCCGCTGCGTGGCACACGATCTGCCTGCGCACATAGGGCCGGGCTGGAAGAACACACAAACAGCAATCCACATTCGCAACTTGTACTGGAGAATCTGCCCCGCTAAGCAATAGAATTGGCCAACGACCCACGGACTCAAAACGCCATTTGCTCACAAAAATGATGTGTTCTGAATTGGATCTGACCTGGTCTCGACTCCCACGGCCCCGCTTCCAAACAAGCCGGAAGTGCTCTAAAGGAGGTGCATCTGGCAGGTGACAGTAGCGATACAAACCTTGGCATATCTGCTTTGGCCTGCGCTACGGTTCCATGCGTCTTGGATTTGACTGCCTTGACCGTTTGCTGACAATGCGCTTGCCCCGAGCTACGAGCTCCGGGGCCACGCTTCAGTCAGTCCACGTGACGTGCAGGGGAAATGCTGCTGCCTGTTCGCCGCATGAGTGCAACTCTTCTGAGGGTCCAGCCTACCTCGGCACCACCCATGTCCAAATAGTGCCTTACTCGAGGCGACAGGCGAAGGGCTTAGCTAGTTCTGAGCTCTGGCCTGCAAATCAAGGGAGCCGCAGCCCAAATGCATAGAGGCACTGGACATACGGCTTAACATGGATAAATCCATCTAGTAAGCAAGCATTCAGACATTCCCATTTTGGACAGGTGGCAGAGATAATTTAGCGTTCATCCTCCTCGCAAAGAAGCTCTACGACGTAACGAAGGTCCTGTTCCTTATACGTTCCCTGGAAGCAGCACCCCACCAAAAGGAACCCCCCCACATGAAACTAGCCCAAAAAGTATGTACAAACATGTACAAACCTTTAGGCCTTTGTGGTGAAGGGGGGGCTCGGGGCAATGGAATTTTCACTTTTCTGAGGATGTGTGTTGCGATTTCTGGACCGCACTAGGTCGCAAAAAGGCCAGGGGCCTTACGTCTGCTCGCCTTCCAGCACCGCCGGCTGCGCCAAGCGCCTGGAACAAGATAGACTCACGTGTCTAGTGTTCCCTTTGTTGTCCTTTGGTTGCCAAGGGTTACCTGTGGTTTGTCTCTGCTTCCACTCCGGCTTTGCTATGGTTGCCATCTTCCGTTTGGTCTCCCTTTGAAAATGGTTGGTTTTCGCGCAGCTGAGTCGTGCGGTTGCAGTTGGGCCCTGTGAGCTGCTGCCCAGCGTCTCATGAAACCTCGTCTTGCGCTCACCGGAAATGGGTGTCTCTTGGTCAGGGTACCTTTTTGGGGACTTCAGGGGGGGCCGAAAGGAAACCGCCCGTTGTCCTGGTTCCCCCTGTTCAGAGACAATCCAGCGGCCCCAATGAAATGGACAAGGCCAGGGTCATGTGAACCGCTTGACTCACCTTCCTAAATTGCAGGCTGTCAAGGTGCTACCTGCTAGCAGCTTCTAATCACTGCTGCACGTACTCAAAGAGTTGCCCGAGCAGTGGGTGCGTCTCTTGCAACCTTTCAAATTAGGATGGAACCCGACAAGGGCTCGCCTAAACCCTGACTGCTCTACTCTACAAATGGTGGGCTTTGCGTTCCATGTAAATCTGCTGGGCAAGGTGCCACTGCCAACTTGTCACACGCCTGGACAAGCCGTTGGATCCCGCGGATGTCCGCGAGTAACGCGAAATGCCTGAGGGGGCAACATGCTCTTAGTTGCAAGCTCTCTGGCCATGCTCCCAACTGACGTTCCTGGCTAGGATCAATTGAGCCGCAAAACCAATGCCTATCCGAAGTGGGGTTCCATGCCTTGGACACACGGGTGACTTAAAGTATCCCACACATTGCACCTGTCTTGTGGCAATGCAATTGCCGGCAAGAGCCCTGGTTGATCCTTCGAAAGGGGGCAATGCAAGGATCCTTGATAGCGGCTGCCACAGCTCAGCGGGCCGAGGCGGCCGCAACGCCGGATCGGCAGCAAACTTGCGCCTCACCAGAATTTTGGGGCTCGATTGCTCTGGAGTGCTGGGGCGAACATGGGATCAATTCAACAATGATTGGGGGTGATTTGGTGGGTGCATAGTGGAAGTCGGCTTCCTTGCATGTGGCCCCCCAATTCACCAAGTCAGGTTGTTAAAACGGGGCATTCCATTGCAGGGGAATGGCAACATACTGTAATTGCTCTCAACAGCTGAGGAAAGAAAAACGTCCCAAACTTTACACCTGAATGACTATCAGCTAAGGCAAGGGATGGCTAAGAATCGAGCGATCTTTCAGCATCGCCATTGCCACGGCTTCCTGGCTGGTTGCGTTGCGCTTCTGAGGATGCTGGATACGACGACTGCTGTTTTTCATTTCACATGGATGCGGCCTGGCGTTCCGCTGAACATAGGCAGGCACAACAAAAATGGACACTCCGACACTCAACCAGGCACCAATTCGAGAAGGCACAAAGACGCACAAACACAAAATTGCATAGACCACACCGAACACGTAAACAGACACAAACCCTGAAGCAAGCACAAAAACAAGCACATCTGCAAAACACCCGAACACACAATGCCCACAAAAAAAGCACTGATTCAACTCTTCGCTTGAGAAAGTCTGGGCTGGTTGCCCTCACACTGTCACTGCCACATGTGCGCGGCTCCACTCCGGGCCTGCCACTCCACCAGCATCAGCTCGCTAAGGCCCCCTTTCCTAGGCCGAGAAAAGGCCCTTAAGCTCCAGGTTTCCGACTCCAGGCCGTTTCTGGCAGAAGTCGAGATGGATTGAGCAGGATTCCAGGCTGCAAAATGTCCTCTGCCTATGCGTGCGCCCTGATGACCGACCATCGTAGCAACCAAGCAGTGCCGGGATCACGGCTTGGGTGGGACGTAGTGAGAGTTGGGGCTCCGCAAAATCACCCGGAAATCTTACCTGAGGTCAGCGCACCGGATTGAAGGTGCTCTTCTCATAAAGGAAAAAGCATGGAACACCTGCCACATCCGGCCAGGATCCAAGTTGCCCAAGTGTCCCTGAATTGGACTGAACAACTTCTTACGGCCCCAACTGTTGGGACAAAAGGACTTCCTTCAGCATTTGAACTTCCAACTGTCAAAATTTGGCCCAAACTGGGGTCAAACAGCTGGTGTCTCGGAAAATCCCCCATCCCGGAGCTACCCCCAATCCAATCTCTTGCCAGTTGCGCGGCATTCTGTGACCGCACCGACAACCTGAAACCCAATGCAAACTAAAGGGCCGAAACAGGCTCTAAACGTTGAATCAACACCAATGAAGCGGCATCCTGCACATCATTAGAATATGCCGCCAACAGGCTGGCATGTTCTTGTTTGCTTCGCCAGAGAAACAATGACTCAGCTTGCACTTGAAATGCTCCAAACTGTACGATTAGCGCTCAATCAGTGGGTGCCAGGCGTGTTCCCGACGTTGGTTAAACTGCCTGCTGCACTCAACGATCACAGCAGCCGCTCAACGAGCTTGTTCGATCACTGGCACCTGGCACTAGGATTCGAATGCTATCCATGTGTTGTTGGGTCGAATCAAAATCCCACCTGCAAGAAATCTTGTGCGCCCAAAATGTTTAACCTACCTGGCGCGGCCTCAAGAAGCAACCCTCCCATCCCCCCCCGCCCCCGAGTGAGGGGAGCAATGATGCTACAATCTTGGCTCACCCGCAGTCATAGCAAGCCCTGAATAAACAACCACGTTGTGGGCCAAACCTTCCCCACCCCCACCCCCCCTCCCCCCCTCCTCCCCCCCCCGATAGCACCGTCCGCCTTCTCGGGGCTCTTTGGGCTTGGACTTGACGTTGTTTCGGCGAGCGCTCGCCTTGGAGCAACCAAAACGCACTGCTTTGACTAAGCGCCTTGGTCGGCGTTGGTCATGTTGTGTGCGCTTGCCTCGTTGGCTGATCTCTCGATTGGTTGTCTGAGTGTCTGCTTGATTGATTGCTTGTTTGTTGTTTGGCGGGCTTGCATTTTCGAATGCCAAGCACAATCTCCGCTCTTGCTTGTGGCTCAAGCTGGGTGGCGTACGTTATCCGTGTTTGCTTTCTTGCTTGTCTGTGTCTGTGCCTGGGTGCGCCCGTGTCTGTCCGAGTCTCTGTGTGTCTGTGTCCGTCATTATCTGTCTATATCTGAGTCTTCAACCTTTATCTATCTAATAACTATCGATCTTAAATCTCTTATTCATATCTCTACGCATGTCCGTCCCTAAGCTGTTCTGGATTTGGACACTCCCCATTGGCCATTGTGTCATTGCGTCTTGCATTCCCCAGAGCGGTCTAATTTACACTTCACGAGGCAGCCATCCACATCGACCCACACGTAGGGCGAATTCGACTGAGGCAAAGGGCCGAACTGTCTAAGCTCAAGCCTCCCTCTAAACACCTCTAAACCCACGCAACAAATATGCGAAAACGATCATTGCCCGGGATGCGGTCAAGATGAGGCTGCGCCGTTTCAACTCACCGCCTTCCATGCCAACCGCCCAAATGCCTTGGCAGGATTGCAGTGAACTTCTAAGGCAAAACAGGAAAGCAATGCAAATTACTTCCCGCTGACAAACGGTCAAAAACCATCACTAGTCTTGGCCTGCCGTGGCAAATCTATAGCTATGCTGGAAATGACCGCCAGTTCCTGTTGTCACTGCTTGCCTGCCTGCCTGCCTGCCTGCCTGCCTGCCTGCCTGCTGGACATGGCGTGGTACATAAGATGCATCTAACATCTAAAATGGCTCTTGACTCAGTACCAGGGTTCGCCACACTCCCCCTGCAACCATCATCCCACCAGATTCAATCACGCCAACTAGTGCCGATGCAGGCGACTAGCACAAAACAGCGACCAACAAGCCGAAACCGATAAACCACAATCTGCAAGACTTCTCAATTCATCAAGGTTGGAAGAACTATTTCAACATTATTGAGCGCAGAATGTGTTGATTGCCAGGTGGGGTGCTTGACTAAAGGAACAAAGGCTGCTAATTCTGCCCAACTTTGCCCAACTTATTTAGCCAACATTTGTTTGGCTGATGGCGAACTAATGTCTGTAAAGAATCGGGGATCATGGAGCCTCAATTATTGTCCAACTGGCTGTTTGTGTCCGTCGCCTTTCTGTCGTTCGCTCTCTATCTCTTTCACTGGTGTACTGGTGTGGGGGGGGGCACTGCTGTGTTTAATCCCTTCTCTGCCTTTTTTCCAGTTGGCTCCGCGCACTGGGCATCCCCGCCCAACGTGACTCGACCCGCTCGACCCGCACTTTTCGGGCACGGCCTGGTGCGCTTCGAAGGCCGTCCGTGCCAGCAAATGGCGCAAAGTGCTCAAAGGGCGCGTGCGTTTTGCTTCCCTCTTGGTGCCACAAGCTTTTGAGAGGTGAACATCAGAGTTCCCTTGCGTCCGCCAAAGGCAAGGTTGCATTTCCACTTGCTGGAATCACTCAACTGCGAAGGACATGACTAAAACATCCGCATCCTTGCTGTCGTCTATCCCTGGCTTGTGCGGAACACTAGGTCAGCCCAAAACTTTGCGGTCAGAACAATCAAATCCTGCATTCTTTGGGGCATTGAAATCGCGGATTTCCCATGACGCACCCCCCAATCATCAATCTCACAACAACCCATTTTCATGAACCACGTCAAAACCGTATCTCATCGTAGCTCTGTTCCAGATGTGGCCTGAGGAGACCCGACCAGGAACCTTCCGTATCCCCAGGGCCGAATTGGCAAGGGATGTGAGATAGACAAGAGTCAGGAGATAATGGAAAAACACATCTCCAAATGAAGATGTAAACAGAGATGCCGAAAGGTTCTTTGTCAGAAGCAACTTAGAAACCTAGCAGCAACGTACCAGCATGTCTTATGTGAGTTCATATCCCTCCTGCGCAGCCGGCGCAGCATGCGCTGCAAAGACGCTGCAGGCCTCGGGGGACGGTCATAGCATGGCGGTCATATCTGAGCTAAGATTCCATGAGTGCCATGTGTGTATACCTGGGTATCTTTGCCTTGTGCATCGGTCAAGCTCTGTGGATCCCTCCGTGTAAACATATGTGTACACAACACATATACCTGTGTAAATATATATATATATGTATGCATGGATGTATATTTGCATGCATGCAAGTGTATTCATGCCTCTGTCGCGCTATCATTATTGTTCTCTCTCTCTCTCTCTGTCATCTCTCTCTCTGTCAACCTGTATACATACATATATGTATATATATTTTATTTTATTTTTTTTAAATACATATGTGTATATATATATATCGCATTTGTTGTGTGCGCAGCAGGGCGTATTTGGGTGTGGGTGCTACACAATACCCAAGAACCACCGGCAACTCAGTCGCCTCAGTTGCTTTCTGGCACGTCAATTGATTGTGGCCGAACTATGATCTATGTAAGAGACCCATCTTGACCTCTTTTGACTTGTGCCACCGTCCCGCGGCATTGACCATGCACATTCCCAGCTGGAAGCAAAATCATGGCCATGATTGACATCACCAAGCAAGCAACACGGCACACCTCATCGAGGGCCAGGTATTAAAGACCAGCCCATTGCTACACACAATGGCTATCACTGACATCTGGTGATAATGAACACCCAGCCGCTGTGCCAACCAGACTTGCAAACTGTGCCTCCAGCGACGGTGCGCATGCATCACCTGTAAGTCTACACTGGAATCCAGCACTCCTGTGCCAAAATATCCTAGCTCAAAATGCACCAAACAAGGTGCCGCCAAACAATCTGCACCCCCCGTCCCCTCCGCCTGCGCGGCAATCAAAGTATGGCCGCAGGCCTGCGAATGCTTCTTCATTAAGAGCTTCATAAGCATGAAGCCCGGAAACAAAGAGAGTGGGACGTGAAGCTAGAGCTCAGGGTTGGGGCCAACACAACGTTTGCGGCAGACGTCCAGCCACGCAAATTTGTCTGGATGCCCTCGAACCAGGAAGCTGGTGGATTCGTACAGTGCTTTTGCTCGCGCAGGAGGAGCAACTGCAGCATTCTCAATAGGCACTCTAGGCACGCAAGGCCCATCTGTGACCCGTTCAGCGTATTCGGCAGCTCATCTCAAGTTGTGAGTTGCCAAGCAAAGCAAGGCTCAGCAAATCCCATGTATTGACTGCATGCAGGGGCATTCCGTTTGGGGTGGCCTATATGGGGGCTCGGCCACGCGTCTATAACGCTGAAGACAAATCTTTAAAATATGCACGTGCGTGCCTGCCTGCGTGCATGGGTGGGTGTGTGTGTGTGTGTGCGCTTGCGAGTCGGGTGTGCGTGTGGGTGTGTGTGGGTTTGCGTGTGTGTGTGTGTGTGTGTGTGTGTGTTCTGCTTGCTTCGCCGTACAGCTCAGGCCCTCGAACAACGCATGGGTTGACTGCATATCATTGTTTTGGGCCCAATCGTTCTGAAGACTTTTGAAGCGCTCGGTCGTGCATGTTGTCACTTGATGCCCCCTCAAATACAAGTACGTTCGGAGGTTTTGCGAGGCACTCAGCATGATCCCAAGAGACGCTCCCAGTCTCTCACCCATCAAAAACTGCCACTGAGCCCGGCGCGGCCGCTCTTCGCGCGAAGCCGCTGGCAGCACTCGCTGGAGCTGCGCTCGCCTGAGCATTTCGGCAGGCGCGTCCTAGCATGAGTTGAAGCAGAAAGCTGGCCTGAAAATGATCGAACATGTGCCAAGTTGACAAAACAGAATGTGAGGCTGCACGGCATGCAGAAAGCACGCATATTTGTTTTGGGCTTCAACAAAAGCATCAGATGGAGACAGCAGCAGAAAAGGGACAGTCCAGGGCAATAGGCTCCCCTCTCACATTATCCTCAATCCCACGTTGCTTGGCTCCAAGCTCGCTTGGAGACCAAAAACGAGAAGCGCCATGCAGAATCCTTCACACCTCGACCTCATTTCCTAGGCCCTTGACACCGTGTCCGTTTGGGCCGCCCCGCAGCCGCTTTGCGCCCCGGGCGGCAGGTCCTTGCACCGCGCCTGGGAATGAAAGGTTTGCTACTCGGAACCTGAGCGCTCAGATCTATCTGTTGAAAGGTCGCGCCTGGCGGGCATGGGAGCGCGGATTCTGGAGGCACACCAGACGAATAGTTCTGAACAACCAGGGTTTGCCTGAAAAGAACCGGTGGGCAGGTGACAGAACATCCTCGGAACATCTTTGGCAAATGTTACAAGATGAGGAAGGCCGCCATGCTTGAAGTTGGGGTTTAGATTGTTGGATAGTTTTAAAGGGACACCAAACGCCATGTGATTTGCTTTAAAGCCTTCAAGATCTCAGCATGCTGCTGATTTAGCTGTGGTCTCGGACCCCGAGATACTGCACTGGCAGTAAAAGCTGGATCCTGGAGGGGCGTCCTACACTTTAATAGCCTGGCTCATGCAGCTCTAAAATTGTGAAATCACAGTGAGTATGCCCCACAAATGTGCAGGACAAATGCCCGACCGGGAGCCCACCGCCTTGAGAAGGATTGTGTGGCCAAGCCTGCATGAAAGTAGCTGTCCGCTTCCTTTGCCCTACAACATGTGTGCAGTCCAGTCAACTGGCCCAGGGTGCCAGGCCGAAATGCAAGGGAACATATTGACAGATATACATATATATATATATATCTACATATGTATATATGTATACATATGCAGCACCAATGTAATTATTATTCACTTTACTTCTGCAATAGCTAAACTGCTGATTTCGATTCAAACCCGTGCCCAAAACCTGCGCTACGGGTAGGCCACGGCATCCCAACTGGGCCCGCGGACCCGGAAGCTCCAGATCTCCGAGTGGCGCACGCGCCGGGCCCTGGACATATTTGGGGCAAATGCTCAAGTGGGCGCCTCTCTCAAAACAGGGGGACTCCCGCAAAGTCTGGCTTTCCGCAAAATGTCCCACCCAGACGCTCCCAACTCATGTTTCGGGCCCTCGGGCCCTCGCGGGCCCTCGGGCTGGTTTGGGGGGGGGGGCTAAGGCTCGTGGCAACATAGCCCAGATTAGAGAAAGCAAATAGATAGTCTAGATACCGGACACTTAATCTGAACTTAGTAATTATCTACTGTTTCTTTTACTGGGAAGAGATAAAAACAGATAAAAAATAACAAATAATAACAGATCAAACAAAAAGATAAGACAACAAATGGAAAATAAGATAACAACACACAGTTAAAACAGCAGAATTGATGTAAATAACTTGCAAAGAGCTTGCCCTTCAGCAAAAGAAACCTTTCGAGCTGGAATTGTGGAAGTGTCAAGCACTGTTCTCTCGCTACAGAGTTACAAGAGCCCCCGTTACATACCTCCGTACCAAGGTTCGCGCCGCGTCGGGCTTTGCATGCCCCTTAAAAACCATAGCCATGTATAGTCATAACCCGAACAATGGCATCATCCTGGCGCAATACAATGTGGACCTGGTACAATAAAATGCGCGTCTGAGAACCCACAAGCATAATAAAAATAACGGGGAAGGCCTGGCTTTGCAAAGAAGAGGTTTGGAGGGGCCGCGTTTTCCATTTAGTTTGGGCTGATGGTTCTATAGTTTCATTTAACCCGCTTTTCCATCTAGTTTGGGTTGGTGGTTTGGAGGGCCGGTTTTGCATTCGTTTGGGTTGCTGGTTTGGAGGGGGCAATTGTTTCATTTAGTTTGGGTTGGTAGTCTGGAGGGGGCCGCTGTTTTCATTTGGTTTGGGTTGCTGGTTTGGAGGGGCCGCTTGTTTCATTTAGTTTTTGGGTTGTTTGGAGGGGCCGCTTGTTCTATTTACTTTTGCTTGGTGGTTCTAGTTTCACTTAATTTTCGTTGGTAGTTTGGTCGGAGGGGTCCGCTTTTCCATTTGCTGGTTTGGAGAGGCCGGTTTTGACATTATGTTCGGGTGGGTAGTTTGGAGGGGCCTGTTTTTTCCATTTAGTTTGGGTTGCTGGTTTGGAGTTTGGAGGAGCCGTTTGTTTCATTTAGTTTGGGTTGGTAGTTTGGAGGGGCCGCTTTTTTAATTTAGTTTGGGTTGCTGGTTTGGAGGGGCCGCTGTTTCATTTAGTTTCGTTTGGTTGCGTGGAGGGGCCGTTTTTTCTATTTGGTTTGGGTTGGTAGTTTGGAGGGGCCCGTTTTTCCATTAGTTTGGGTTGCTGGCTTGGTTGGGTTGGGTATTTTTTCCAACTAGTTTGGGTTGATGGTTCTAGTTGCATTTAATTTGTGTTGGTGGTTTGGAGGGGGCCGCTTTTCCATTTACTGTAGTTTGGGTTGGTGGTTTGGAGGGGCCGCTTGTTTCATTGAGTTTGGGTTGGTTGTTTGGAGGGGCCGCTTGTTTCATTTAGTTTTGGTTGGTTGTTTGGAGGGGCCGATTGTTTCATTTAGTGTGGGTTGGTGGAAAGTTACGCAAGTTGGGTCATGCTTCTTTACTTGCGAATTTTGGAAGAAACCAACTAGGTCAACATCCAGGGCCCCTCGAATCTGAGTTCCTGGGCTGGGGAGATTGAAAGACCGACAAAAAGGTCAAAAACCCGGGTTGTGAAATCCTAGTTCCTGATTTGGGGAGACCAACAAAGTTCAAAACGCTGAAAATCCCGGGTCCCCTAAAGTGATGTGATGTGTCTTTACTTGGGGAGTTCAAAAAGTTCAAAATCCCGGGTCCCGAAAGTGATGTTCCGCCGGGTGTTTCTTTACTTGGGGAGTTCAAAATCCAGGGTCCCGAAAGTGATGTTCCGCCGGGTGTTTCTTTACTTGGGGAGCTCAAAATCCCGGGTCCCGAAAGTGATGTTTCTTTACTTGGGGAGTTCAAAAAGTTCAAAACCCCGGGTCCCCAACGTGATGTTTCTGTACTTGGACAGTTCAAACAATTCAAAAATTCAAAATCCCCCAAAAGTGATGTTTCTTTACACGGGGAGTTCAAATGCCGTTTTTTTTGCGCAGTTGGAGGGCCTGTCACTGGCCTGCTTGGTTGGGCTCCTGCTTTGCATGAAGTGGGGTTTCCTAGGGAGGGTCCGGGGCCCTCCCTCCTGAAAGGACCCGCCTGTTTGTCGGATACGGGGCCTTGTGGGCCCCTAGTGCAATCCGGACGGGATCAATGGATCGCTGATCGACCAAAATGGCCTCGAATCACATCTCCCCTATCCGACGGTTATCCGACGGCTATCCGACGGCTATCCGACGGTTATCCGACGGTTATCCGACGGTTATCCGACGGTATCCGACGGTATCCGACGCCGGGCCCTCGTAGACCCTCAGTTTTGGGGGCCCCGGCCCAATTATCCGACGGTTATCCGACGGCTATCCGACGGCCATCCGACGGTTATCCGACGGCTATCCGACGGCCATCCGACGGTTATCCGACGGCTATCCGACGGCCATCCGACGGTTATCCGACGGCTATCCGATGGTAATCCGAAGCTTGTTTGCAGCCCAAAGGCCCCCAACAAAAAACCAGCCCGAAACCTCCTACGACCGCGAGGGCCCGCGAGGGCCCAAGGGCCCGAAACATGAGTTGGGAGCGTCTGGGAGTAGAGTTTCTATTTTGTTTGCTGTGTGTGGCTGCCATGCTTTTTGTGCAGTTGGATTTTTTCTAGGCCTGTCACTGGCCTGCTTGGTCGGGCTGCTGATTCTCTTGAAGTGGGATGTTTGTAGTAGGGCTGTGTGGATGTCGCTTTCTTGGCGCAGTTGCTTTTCTTCAGGGCCTGTCGCTGGCCTGCTTGGTCCGGCTGTGGCCTGCATGGCCCGCCTGATGACCCGCATGTCCTGCCCACCGCCCACCGCCCACCGCCCACCGCCCTGCGTGAGGCAACAGCTCTTCGCAAGCAAGATTGCCAACAACATCTGCAGAAAACAGGCAGGCAAAGACAACAACCAAATTAGAAACCAGAAAAAAACACTTTGCGAAAAGCAGCAGCCCAACCAAGCAGGCCAGCGACAGACCCTGAACAAAAAAACGGCAGCCGCGGACAACAAGCAATTACTGTAGCAACTCTTACTTAAAAAATCAAAAAAATCAAACTTTACGAAAAGCAGCAGACCAGGCAGGCCAGTGACAGGCCCTGAACGAAATCCAACTGCGCAACAACAAAAAATGGCAGCCACACACAACAAACAAAGCAGCAGTTTTACAAAAAAAACAAGACCGCGAAAAGCAGCAGCCCGACCAAGCAGGCCAGCGACAGGCCCTGAAACAAAAACAACTGCACCAAAAAAGCGGCATCCACACACAAAAAGCAAATTAGAAGCCCTACTGCAAAAATCCCACTTCACGAAAATTAGCAGCCTGACTAAGCAGGCCAGTGACAGCATGCACAAAAAGCATGGCAGCCACGCACAACAAGCAAATTGGAAGCTCTACTAAATAAATCCAACTTCACGAAAAGCAGCAGCCCAAGCAAGCAGGCCAGTGACAGGCCCTCAGGCCCTGAGCAAAAATCCAACTGCACAAAAAACATGGCAGCCACACACAACAAGCAAATTAGAAGCTTTACTAAACAAATCCAACTTCACGAAAAGCGATGAAAAGCAGCAGCCCGACCAAGCAAGCCAGTGACAGGCCCCTATAAAAACAACAACTACACAAAAAAGAACGCGGCAGCCACACGCAACAAGCAAACTAGTAGCTCTCCGGAAAAATCCCACTTCACAAAAAGCAGCAGGCCGACCAAGCAGGCCAGTGACAGGCCCTGAACAAAATCCAACTGCACCAAAAAAGTGGCACTCAAGCACAACAAGCAAATTCGAAGCCCTACAACAAATCCCACTTTGCTAAAATCACCAGCCCGACCGAGCAGGCCAGTGCCAGGCCCTGAAACAAATCCAACTTCACCAAAACACGGCAGCCACAGACAGCAAGCAAAAAACAACAATCTCTATACTGAAAAAAAACACGAAAAGCAGCAGGCCGACCAAGCAAGCCAGTGACAGGCCTTGAAAAGAACCAACTGCACAACAACCAACAAAAAAACGGCAGCCACACAGAACAAGCAAACTAGAAGCCCTTCGGAAAAATATTGCTTCACGAAAAGCAGCAGCCGGACCAAGCAGGCCAGCGACAGGCCCTGAAGAAAAGCAACTGCGCCAAGAAAGCGACATCCACACAGCCCTACCACAAACATCCCACTTCAAGAGAATCAGCAGCCCGACCAAGCAGGCCAGTGACAGGCCTAGAAAAAATCCAACTGCACAAAAAGCATGGCAGCCACACACAGCAAACAAAATAGAAACTCTACTCCCAGACGCTCCCAACTCATGTTTCGGGCCCTTGGGCCCTCGCGGGCCCTCGCGGTCGTAGGAGGTTTCGGGCTGGTTTTTTGTTGGGGGCCTTTGGGCTGCAAACAAGCTTCGGATTACCATCGGAGAACCGTCGGATAACCGTCGGATGGCCGTCGGATAGCCGTCGGATAACCGTCGGATGGCCGTCGGATAGCCGTCGGATAACCGTCGGATAATTGGGCCGGGGCCCCCAAAACTGAGTGTCTACGAGGGCCCGGCGTCGGATAACCGTCGGATCACCGTCGGATAGTAATGCTAGGGGAGGTGTGATTCGAGGCTATTTTGGTTCCATCCATCCCGTCCGGATTGCACTGGGGGCCCACGAGGGCCCCGTATCCGACAAACAGGCCGGTCCCTCCCTAGGAGGGCCCCGGACCCTCCCTAGGAGGGCCCACGAGCCTCTGGGCAAGCCAACTGAAAGAAGGGAACCGCAAGACACACAACCTCAAACAAACTCAAATGTGTTTAGCGCGGGTCCCAACCAACCCCTGGTTTCTCCCAGGCGCGGGTCGGCGGCTGTGAGCACCCGGGACTGGAGATTGCAGCTCAGCAAACCCTCAAAAAACATCTGGGAATGGACGGCCAATTGGACACCAAGCCGCATGTTTGCTGCACGCATTCTGCAAAGCAACGGTTGAAATTCGCATTTGCGTCGGGAAAACAAGTAGGCGCTTTGGGTAGTGACCGGGGCAAAGTAGCCTGCGCATACCGGCGGAGTGCCCACACTCAAGTAGCGTTCTGGGATACGTAGCTGCACTAACATCACTACAAGATCTAAGCCAGGCTTGCAAAGCAGCGCAGAGTGAAATCAGCCTTTCTTTTCCGAAATCGAAGTTGGCTTCCTTCATCGTGGAATTCTATGATACTATGGGCACGTCACAATACCAAAAAAGGGCCATGTGTCAGTAAGGGAGGGGCCGGTCGTTCATGGTGAAGCATTGTACCGGGCGCCCCGGCCACAGGAGCAAGCCCAGGTCGATGATCACCAGCAGGGCCAAGAGCCTCAATCCGCGGCCGGAATTTTCATCCAGATTGCCACCAGCCTGTCCAGTGAGCGCTGCGTGGCCCGAAGATCGAACACAAGATATGCGGCCCAACAGCCACGGCATCGCCAGGCAAGGCGTGGACATTCGCACTGCATTTGCCCCGTGTGTCTTGGGGAATTGGAGTGCAACTTAACTTGCACATGAAGCGTCTTGAACGGCTTCAGGCACGGTCAGGCACGGTCAGGCAAAACCCTGAGCTGAGGGAAACATCTTGCTGTCAAACTCTCGCTTCTGAAACAGAACCCAGTTCCAGATCGTTTTTGCTCCGGCTTTCCACTGCGAACTTGGAACAACGCTTAGTACCTAAGGCAGTCGCCCAAGCACAAGGACTGGGTTCGCAGAGGCTCATGCTAAGCTGCAGACGTGTAGAAAAAGTAACAGTCTATCACCTGACGTGGAACAGCTCAGCCCAGAACCTGGTATCACCTGTCCTGAACCTGACTGAAGTGCAACTGGCAACCTAGCGGAGCCAGAGTTGCCCATCCTAGTGCCATTGCAAGCTCAAGCACCCAATGTGGGCCCCAGCTCGGTGTCAATAGTTTCCCATCCAGCCTTGGACCCGCATGAGCCCTCCATACACATCGCGAGGTCCTGTGCAAGGCCCCCTTTGACATGAAGAGGCACCAAAGAATTCTGACGGCATCACCTAGCATGGGGAACACAACGGCGTCTGCATGCGCTTCTGCAGCTTTCTTGGGCGCTCCCCTTGTGTAACATGTTGCAAGCTTGAATGCTGCTGAAGCATCACAACACCAACCCGAACTAGCACTCTGAGGCCACCGGAAGGGAAAAAGGAAAACCCTGTGATAGTGTGGAAGGCCATGATCCATTCAATGGGGCCAGCCTGGCAACTATGCTGCCTGCACTTTCATTAACACCGCACCATGTCGATTTCACTGACCATTGGCAGAACCACTGCCTTTCAGATCTCTTTGCTGTTGGTGTTTTCACGCTGAAATAATCACCGAAAGGGACGTTAGGACTTGGCAGCCTGATATTGGAGAGAGCTCTTGCTGGCGGACTTTGTTTTCGCAAATGCCGACTGTGTGAAAGCAAGCATGGATTTTTATTAAATGAGCCTCTTCAGGAAGAGCTTGGGGGGAGGTTGCAGTACAAGTGTGCAAAACAGATCGCCAAAGCGTTGCCATGCTACGCATGCGAAAGTATATCCATATATTATATATATATATATATATATTTATATTCTATCTATATATATATATATTTATATTCTATCTATATATATATATATATCTATATCCACACCCCTCCACAACGATGCGCAACTGGCAATGCAAACAGGCTTCATTCCCGGCCTCGCGCACGCACTCGGTGCAGCCCTCTGTAATCTCAAAGCACCTGGAGGCAAATGTTCGCAGTGCTGGCCATCCAAGGGGACTGGCCGGCTGGCCGATATCCATTCTATTAGGCGTCTCTGAAGGGCTCGATGCACACATACGCAAACACACACACACATACCAAAAGAGCCCGCGCACACACACACACAGGCAAAACATCAACGCGCACAGGGAAACAAACAAAACACAAACGAACAAATAAACAAACAAACACGTGAACAAACAAACGAACAAACACACGAGCAAACTAATAAACAGACGAACAAACAACCAAACAAACAAACAAACAAACAACCAAACATTAAACAAACATTCAGAGAGGCAGACAGGCAGGCAGGCAGGCAGTCAAGCAGGCAGGCAGTCAAGCAGGCAGGCAGTCAAGCAGGCCGTCAGAGAGAAAAAACAGACACATACAGTACACGCGCGGCCTTTAAATTTAGCATGA
>CAUJNA010003409.1:22500-75000 GCA_963377175.1 Effrenium voratum
GGTGATTTGCCACCGGGATGTGCTGAGCCGATGATTGTCAAACTGGGCCCCACAATGCAATATCCTTCCTGCTGCGGGCTCAATGGCCTCAATCACGAATGAATGAGTAGCATCGCAACACCAGTGTCGGCCAAGTTTGTTGCTAGACTGGGGGTACACCTGGCTTGCTGGGTTTTGCAGGGAACTGAAGGTCAAGACGAAAAAGCACGGTTACTTCGTCTAAGCCATCTAGGTAGGATCAACATTGAGCTTCAAATCGGAGCTTTTAGGGCTTCAACAAAGCTCTGGCCGTCCCGTCTGGATGGCTGTTGGAGATAATTAAGCCAGGCGCAAAACCCAATAGCAACGGCGCATGTTCCCAAAGTCTCGCACTGCCACTGGGACACCAAAAGAACAGAATCACCCGGATAACAGTGGGACACCACGCAACAAAGCACTACCGAAACACCACAAGGAGCCAACGGGACAACACCATGCAACACCAAAAACCAAGCCAGGGATCCCAGCGGGAGGTCCGAAACACCGAGGACACTACCGGCCTGACCTCCTGGGACACCACCACAACACAACCGGGACGAGACCGGGACACACGCGCCCCCCCCAATCTTGGCAAAGTCGGATCGGACACTTGCCAGTGAATAGACGAGAATTAGATCAATTAGATCCCATTGGCCGCCATTAGGGAAATATAACACCAAACTCCTCATTTGAAGGATCCGCTTGCTTTGGAGACCGCGCCTTTGAACGGAGAAGGCCACCATGGACAAAAGCACCTCACGGGCTCGCGAAACACCAGCCCAGTTCCCGATGCAGCTTTCTTTGCAGTTGTAGCCCTGTTGTTCTTGCTCCTTTGCCGAGGTGGCACCGCGTCTTGTAAAAAAGATATATTCTTCCTGTTGGTAGATGTCTTTGTCTAATTGTGACAAGAATGATGTCTTCTGTCTTCCAAACCCAGCAACATGGACCGCCCAAACTCCCAGTCCAGTTGAACTACGGGAATGCCCACGACACCCCCCATCCTTTCCGTTCTGAGCAGCAACGAATACAACATAATGAAGCCGGATTTGAACATATTATTCTTTAAAATATCATCCAGGAAGGATTGTTTAGCCCCGACACAGAACATGGAGCCAAATTAATATGGCGCAGGCGGTTCTTTGAGAACAAACAAAGTCTATCATGGGGTGGTTTGCTGGGGGGACGGAATGAAGTCCTTGCGAGGATATGGGAATGCCCAACCTCTGCTGCAACGGCCAGAACACGGGCAAGCAAGCCAGCAAGCCAGCCAGCAAAGCAAGCCACGGCAAAAGGAGCGATAAGCTGCCGAAAAGGAAGCGGCCGGGGACAAAAGCAGTAATGACAAGCCACAACTCAGAGTTGATCAATGTCGAGCAATGACGGATTACAAAGGATCACATCCACTGGGCCCCCAAGCAGTGACATTGATGGACAGCCGCCCTGCTAGCACGTCAATGGACAACGGGCAGAAGAGCGAGGTCGACCTGAGCGCATGATCGGCATGCCTCAGCTTGCGTGTCCCATGCGCCGGCAATCGTGGGCTTTGCACGCTTGAACAGCTATAATCAAATGAGCCTCATGCAATGACCGCACACATCCCCACGAGCAAGCATTATTTCTCGCCTGTCCGCAGTCTTTGCATGGTGCGCAGGGCTGCAGGGACGCTTTGCCTGCACAATGCCCACGACGCTTTAAAGCTGACCCCTGAATTGCCAAAAGGCATGCCTGGTGGAAGCTTGCCATTAGGCATGTCGGAAACACCTCAGCCAGCAAAGTCGCAAAGGCAAGGTTCGTCATCTCCCACATCCACCAGGCGAAATTGCTTGCATTCGCGCAGGCACGGTTCGCTTTCCGTGTGGAAGGCGCATGGGACTCAACCGTAGCAAGGCTACTGCCTGAAGTGACAAAGGAACCCTTGGGGCCTTCTCTTCCGGAAACATGTCCAAGCACCAATTCAATAGGCCCAAGGGCTCGCTTTGAAGACTTCCCGCTTGCCAACGCATGTATGTGGAAGGCTTTGGACCCATGGCTACCTTTCAGGGCCAGGGTCGACATGCAACAATCTGAGCCAGGCTTGCATATTTCAGCCAGACTCTACAGTCGAGAAATGAAGCAAATGGATGTGGTTCCTGAAACTGGTCTCAAATGAAATAAGACAATAAACAACAATTGACATGTATTCCATCTCATTGAGCGAACTATCATGCTATCGGTTGACTATCTAAGCCTCTCTGTCCATCCCAAACGCAGGCGCAAGGCCGGCCAAATGCCGGAACGGTCAGACCTGCTTGCACACCCAACCTTTCACTGGTCTCCTCAAAAGCTCGCGCCTAGGCAAAGCTTCGTGCTGGTGAATAAGAGTGCGAACCACATGAAACCGCAATGCTTTCCAAACGGTGCAATGGGATTTGTGCGCTATGTTGCCTCTGGTTGCAAAACCTTCCTCTACTGGACTGTCGGTTTGCCAAGTTCAACAGCACTGGGACCTCCCATGGCTCACGATCAATTCATGCTTTACCAAACATCTGCTAGCCAGAGCGAACACTCGGACACGACAAGGATCAGCTGCTACCTCAAAGTCCGAGTCTTTCCAAGGTGCAAGCTCTTCACCTCACTCAAGAGGATCGCCGCTAGGGCCGTGAGCAAGGCAAGCATTACCTCAGTGCGACGTCACTGTAGTGATGGCCTTCCAGGCCTAACAGCAGCACTCCTAAGTAGCTAGCGTCACATGATCGCTGTTTCAGTCAACTGTCTCCCGCCCCGCTGCTAATTCTATACTTGCAGGTCCCAATCAGACGGAAGGTGGGCGCAAGATGGGGCACAGCTTCGGTACCGCTAAAGACCAGCAGGCTTAAGCAGAACAAGTCACTGAAGAGCGTGCTTGTGATGCAAGGAGTGGATGGTTGAATGTTTGTGACGCAAGCCGTGTTTGCACCAGCAGTTGTTCACCCCACTGGGCGTACTGGCGGGGAGTGCTTTTCGCAACGGGGATCAGGGACCACTTGGAAGAAACGGCAACACACATTCACAAGCTGGATTGCTGTTTTTGTGGAACAAGCAACTTGCATGCGTGGAACGGCATGGTCTTTATTGAATAATTTGACTTTGAATGGGCATAGGTTTGCAGCCCAGGCATGCGGTGTGCGCTTAAGGAAAGGCAACAAACGTGTTTGGCTTCAGTTCTTCACTTGGCATGCTGGGACCCACAGCTCTTTCCGAGTCAAGGTGTAGCATGCTCAAGTAACAAGGGAAACAAATACTAGAGCATTGGTTTGAGCCAAACAAAAAGATGCATTTATGGACACGGCGCGCCCGGCCGCACAACAAATGTAAGTGGCCTGCTGCTTGATGAAGCAACGGGCGAATGAGCTGTCGTCTTGATTGGGCACGCAAGCCGTTTTTCTGGAGTCATCCATCTCGTTGGACAAAAGCAAGATCGTACCCCCACTTGCCTAGAAGGTGAAAGCTCCAAACACAGGAAAGGGTTCCATGTGGCCCGTTTGGCTCTCTCATGTGGATGGGCGGTTAAAAGCGACAAACAGTACACTATGCTGTGGCCTGCGGAGATGCAATCGAAAAGTGGCTTCTGATTTCCCTAAGTCCTGGAAACTCCAATGGCCGGGCGAAGCACGCACAGCCAATGCTGGCTGTCCGTAGGATCAAAGGTGTCAATCCGAAAAAAAAATCCTCCAAATTGTTGGTTTTATATTGGCGGCCCGTTGACATATTGACACGGCTGTGAAGCTGCCCTGTTGTGTTGGAATACAATGATCTGGAAGGTGTAATTACACACAGTCCATTACTGAAGCTCATGGCATGCAGCTTGTTGCAAATCCATCCCTGGTCACCTCCTGAATCTGCCATCCGCCTCGACCAAGGAAGTTGGATCAATGTAAGATGCCCCAGTTGGCAGATTGGTCGTTTTGAGTTGCTCCATCATTTCCTGCCTGCTAGCATGCAGGTCGACAGCAAAGAGCATTGACAAACACCCTTGCCGTGGTCTCTGCTCCTGCGCTGACAAAGGGGGAACCTCCTTGTAACATTTACGGGCCAGTTTCGGTAGGAACCCCGCAACGCAGACCAATCCCAGATCATGCGCTGAGCGGCCACGAAAATCAGCGGGCCCCACATTGCCCCAGTCTCCTCGCAGAAGGGACGTGTATGGCTAAAGGGGAGACACCGGAAACAGTTGGTTCCCGTGTTTCCTTTGCAACCACGTCAGAAAGGGGCCCATTGTTGGAAGATGTTGGAAGGAAACGCACAAGCGTACTCCTGCAAACTCACAAGAATGCATTTGCTTGCAAGGCAGTGCGCCCCTCCCTGAGCAACCTCCAAGTTGACCAAACTGACGCAGTTTGACTTTTACCTTCCTTGACATCCCAAGTTTGGCAAACACCCGCTGCTCGCCCGCCCGCGTTCTGACAAGCAATGGGCCTAGGCTCAGGTGAAGCCAAAGGAGTACGAACTACCAACCTTGGAGCCTGAAGGGGCTGCAGTGACCAAACTGGCCCTAACACCAGGTAGGAAACGAGTGATTGCCAGTTGTCCACGTTCGTCAACACGCCAAACGCCGCCAATGCCAGACTGAATCAGACCAGGCCAGCACCCACTTTGCAAGCGCGGCGCATGCAGCTTCCTGCTGAGTGCGCTGCCCGCTCAACACTGCCATCGAGAGGATGAAAAAGGTAAAAAAGTGCCTCGATCCATGTGAGTCCATGTGCCATGGTTAACTCGCCAATGGGGGATGGTCAGGATAAACATCCCAGACTAAATGGCCAGGTGAGTGGATGTCCTACGGTGAAGGAAGTTTCCAGGATGGCTTCTCACATTCCAGAAGTCTGCACCGACGACGCAGAACCAACATGTCTGGACCCTGGACGAGGTTCTCTCTCTCGCTCTCTGGGCTGATCCAGGTTGGAGTGCTGAATTTGACTAGCCTCGGCTTTTACTTGCCCGGGTCACCTGTCTCACTTGGACCTAGGGCTGCCCATTGGCTCTGATTTGCATTTGGTGGCAGCTGGGCCTTGCTCCCGGCCGCTATCAATTTAATTACGGTGGGGTTTAGGCTAGCTTCGATCTTAATGAAGGGGTTTGGGGCAAAGCTCCAAAGCCGCCGCAAACCAGCTGCAGCACCAATCAGCTCCAAGCCCACCCCAACAGCAGCCTAGATTCCTAGATATCAGCCCTTTGCTGAGCCTAACCGAACCCCCAAGGGACCTAGAAAGAAGCCAGACCGAAATTAAACCGGCTCCGAGCAAGTCCCAACTGCCACCAAATCAGGACCAATAGGCAGCGCTAGGTCCAAGCGAGGCTGTTGCCACCGAGCCAGCCAAGCAGCCAGCAAACCAACCGACCGGGGTTAAGCCCCAACCAGGGAGCCAAGGCCTCAAATGGGAACTCAGGATCTGCCGTTTGAGACATGGTGTCATGGCGCCTATGGTGGCACAAATGGCACTCTTCAGAAGCGATCCTCATGGGACCAACTGCTGTCCAGTGGTCTACTCGGCCAAAGCATTTCCAACGGCATATGGCAGCAATGCCAGGGCAAACTAACCACTCTCCTCCAAAGAGTCAACTACATGTTATCGTAGGAGTCAAAATTTGGCTCCGTGGAAACCATGAGGATCGCGGGCATAACTTCACTATAACTTCAGATTGATTTTGGTAACTTGAAACGCTGCTTGCCACAGAACATGGTGCAAACATTTGAACAGGCGATACTTCAGGCGAGGGAGGGTGGCTCAAATCGCGTTGCTCGTGGCAGGCTCGTGGCCCCAAAATCTCAAACGCCTCGCCCGGGCCTGCGAAAGCTCCTTCGAAGCACCTGATGCGCGCAGGCACTTGTTGCGATAAGGGGACACGCAGACTGCTGAACTTCAGCTGAGCTTGAAGGCACATCTTGATGAAGAGGTGGGACCTTTGGATTGATTCAAGCTTGGTTCACAGTCTCGACCGTATTCCAAAGGGTACACCCGCAAGCCTTTTCTTACCCTTCCTGGCGAGGACTCATGCTTCACACATGACCTGGAGCAGGTCCTCATCGACTACACTTGGTCAAAACCAATCGGGCACTAGGAAGCTTCCTGCTTTGTCCAGCATGCAACGTGCAAACTAAGATTCGAACCATGATGAGCTCATACTTGTCTTCTCGGTTGCCTGCGCGCTTCGCAGCTTTAAGTACCTATGCGCCACCAACTTCATGAAAACTTGAACAGGCAGCACGGGCCTATCTGCCCAAATCCAATGCTTCCGCACTGGCTTGCTAGCCCACGTGTAAGCGACATGACCAGCCCCAGCCAATGCGGAACATTCTCATCACAAGAACAGGGCCACCGCAAGGCTTACGTCTCAAAACGTGCGAAGGCCCCAACATCTCAAACGGCACTGCGGCACCTTCAGCAACTTGCTCCACACCATTTGAAGCTTCGCGAGCTACCCGCGCATCGCGCATACTGCAACGCGGAGTCTGCTGGCATTGGCCATTGGTCCAGTGGCTTCGTCGCACTGCTTGACAGAGTTGCTGGGAAGTGAGGAAAAAGAAATGACGTGAAATCACAGTGAGAAGCACTGCGCTTGCGTGTTTGGTCCGTGTCCTCCACTGAAGACGACATCCGCTCCAGGCCACAGTGGACATTAAGGCGAAAACGCGCCACAGTTTGCTTGGTGTTCTTGCTGCTAAGCGGTGTATTCGTAGATGGCATCATATCAGCCACTATTCAGGCATTCTGCAGCTCACCCTTGTCTTGATCTTGGTCGACAATCTGCAGGTTGTCGTCATACAGCATCTCCCGCCACTCTTCCACCAGCAGCTCCACAGTTGTTTCGTCCAGCCCCGGCATGGTGCAAAGCATCTTGCAGGCTTCGAGGCTCTCAGGAGGATAATACCTCAGCATTGCTAATTCGACACCGCACTTTTCCCTACCACACAGAAGCGTCGGGCCAATAGCCAAGTCTTACCCGCTTCCCTTTTCAAAAGGGCCCAGGAGGGATTTGGCAGATCAAGTTCCGCATCAATCTTCGAAAGGTAGCCATGGCTCACTCGCAGAGACGAAGTATGAACTGTGAAACGTGTGCGCCATGTGCTGGCTTGGGCAAGTTGGGCTTGATTTAGTGTGCGCTCCGCTGTACTATATGTCTCGGGACCGTCCTTGAGGGAAGGCAGGGTAGAGGCCCCAGTGGTCCCCACAAAAGGGGACATGGACCCCTCCCCCATTCCTGCTTTAAGGGGCGGACAGGTTGAAGAAAGGGCGGTGGTGTCCCACTGCAGCTAAACTCCTTTGGTCTCAAATCGATGAAGATTGATCATTCATTATTCCAAGGCACGTCCATGGCTGGATGTCCATGTTGTTCTCCTTGCCGAAATTGTAGACTTCCTGTCCACATTTTTTTCCGCAAGTGATTCTTTGATTGACCAACGCAAGCTCATACTCTATCAGAGCCCTTCGCCACAAGATCGGATCGCCACGACCTTACGACCTTGGCACTGAAGGTTTGCGTGTGACTGCAAAATCTCCTTGGGTTGACCTCATTTTCGGAGGGGTTCTGCAATGCTTACAGAATTGAGGGATCTCCAACTAAAAGGAGCTTTACCATGAGCTCGTTATATCCCCAGGTCGCTATAAACCAGGCAGATTGCCCCCTGGCTCGCCAAATGGTCTCTGCCTGCAGGCGCTGGTAGGCGATCTGCGGATCGATCGCCGGGTGCGAGGCCCAGTCCCACAGCTTGGCCTGAGAGCTTTGGCCAGCGGAAGGCACCGTAGGGCTACCTCTCCCATTTCCAGGGTTCCTTTCCAAAAACCCTCACGAAACCCAGGGAGAACGGCCGGTGTTGGGCCTTCAGGAAAAAAACACAAGTGCAATTGGAGAGAGTAGTGCCATGAACCTACAGAACAAGAACTGGGAGTAAAAAGGAAGGGGTGAAGACTGCACCTCACTCAGATGGGAAACATTTATCTGAGATGCAGTGCAGGAGTTCGACCATAATGCCATACTCCCTCCGGCGGTTTTGGTGCATTCCATGGGCTTTGCACCTCTGCCCCCTGCCTGAAAAGTCAGCTCGTAGTGCTCTGGGCGAGTGGTCCTGGAATTCTCGTGGCTGCAAGGTCCGGAGCCAAAGCCAAAACCGCACTTGATAAATGCCTCGGGTGAAACCCTGGCTCAAAATGCCTCTGCATTGCTGACTTGCACAAATGATTGGTGCGTGGGCTAAACCTACTGCATGCATGTAGTGGAAATCATGCTTCATCCACAAGGCGGGAGTGCCAGTAAATCATGTTGAAGAACAAGGACAAGTGACCACAGACTGCTGCACTTCTGGCAGGTTGCTCCAAACAAATGCAGCGGGCAGCAAATCGCATCATGAATGCCAACCAAATGACTTCTCAAGCGAAAACCTGCCATGTCTTGCTTCACAAGGTCGCGACTGTGCAACGCACCATTTGAGCGTCCTCTTTGACATAGATCTCAACTCTCAACATTGACGGCTGACCCAGCAAACAAAGTATACCCAAGCGTCCTGTAGGTCATGAATATCACCACCCGCGGGTCACCCTCAGGCTCATCCGGGCCAGGACCGGCATGGACAATGCCATCCTCACAGGCTCGCGGCTTGAAGGACATCCCTCATGCCCTGAAGACGGACCAAACCCAAGACATAATCAATGCTGTTCCGGCCAGGGGCCAAAGGTAAGGAATGAACAAATGCATAGAATAGTACATCAATAACTGCCTCGGGCTCCAAAACGAAAAACAACAAAATTAACCGGGACCAGCTTCTCAAAATCCTTGGAACTGATTGCAGGTTCACGAGCACTGCCCCAAGAATGAATAGCAACTCCACTTAGGCCCTTTGCAAACTCTCAATTTCGTGCAAGCTGTTCGACCCCAGGCCAGTTGACAATTGACATTCAGTTGCGACAGCAAGCGCTGCTCTTACGGCTCCGGAGAAGCTGCAAAGAGAAGCTTTAACCCTTGGTCTGTGACGTCATTGTTTGGTCATTTGAGGTGCTAGCGCCTCCTACAAACACTTCCTAATTTGAGCACAATTGTATACGTTCAGACTGCCCTGCCCTGACTGAAAAAACAGCCAACCCCCTAAAGGCCTAGCTATCAAACCTGCAGCCAAGTGAAACATAGACTGCAAAGCCTCCCCACAACAGTGGTCCGACACCATCTCCTTGATTTGCACTGCGTCTCCAGCCGCAAAGTTGCTCGTGTAGGCGGGGACCATGCGCCTTCAGCCGAGTGCTTTGCTTTGAAGGCAATGGGCAATAATGACAAAAACCAGCTATATAAGATCCGAGATCTGAGTTGGACATTGCTAAAACAACAGCTTCAACATTCCCACGCTGGCTGACAAGCTGATGGGCCCAATGATTGGAGCCTGTCACAAACACTTTGGGGAATTCCCATGTTGGCCAGCTGTGGGCAAGACTCACAGAACAAATGGGTATGACCACGGTAAAACCTACTGGATACCTACAAACTCGCGGATAAGTGACTCCTCACGTTCAGCTAACAAGAGTGCGCATGCAAGTCACGGCTTTTGGGGAGCAGACTTTGGTCACATTGCCATGCAGCAGCGTGAGACATATGCCTTTGCCAGACATCGAAACAATTGTTTGGCACGCAGCTGCGGGTTTCAACCGGTGCATTTGTACCTCAGCTGAATACCACAGCCTTGCCACTGGTGGAGAGGGGTTCGGGTGGGAACTCCTCCTCCTCAGGGAGCATCACCGCGCAATTGCACACATATGGGCCTTCTCCTGGCACCGAGCCTTCTGGCTCAAGGAAGTGCGCGCCATAGCGGGTGCGGCCCGGTTCTGCCACCACCTCCAGCCAAAAGCCAGTGGGCCCACGCCAAATGCTCTTCACCTGCCCTGCAGACATCTCCGGGAAAGCGCTCTTCAGGTTGGCATCTGATTTGATCGCCTCAAGGTGAGACGGATCAACGAATTCCTGTTCATAGTCTGCAGGTTTCAGGTCGGGAAGGCCAAGCGGCTTAAGCTCCGGCTCCGGCTGTGGAGGGAACTGAGCGTCGCCGACATCACAAAGCACTTTTGTGGACATCCATCCGCAACTCATGAGAGTATGCACAAAGGCGATCTTCTTCTCTTCGCCGTACTCCACCTTCAGCCAGTACTGCATCACCATCTCCTGTGGATGCTTTGCGACCTGGACAACTTTGCCGTACCGCACTTCTTCGTGGTCTTCAATCGCTCCACTAGCACACTCGAGACCTGAAACGATAAAGGCTTCCGGAGAATCCGTGATCTTGTAAACTTCATCGCCCAGCATAAGTGGCGGTTTTGTGGCACCCGTCTGTGATGTGGCTTCAATGGCTTTGGCCGGTCGGCCAACTCCGCTTCGCTAGTGGCTTTTGAAGCAATCGGAACCCATGGCAAACGGAAACAAGGCCAATGAGCCAGCGTGCCGCGGAAAGCCGGCCGTTATTGCAAGCATGTTGAGCTGCCTTGGTCGCAGCACAGATTCCTGTTGCCCACGGAACCTGCACATTTCAACGTGAGGCCGGCTAAATTGTCCGAGCAAGGCAGCCGGGGCGCTGGTAGACATGATCCACTGGAAGAACCTCGGCTGGATGGACTTCAGCACCCCCCCCCCCCCAGAGCACCCAGGCTGGCAATGTGCGACCACTTCATGCCTGATAACTTGTCCAGTTTCAATGGATCCTACAGACTTTAAACGTAAGCCGGTCAGTTCAGCCAATGCATTCCAGAACTGTCAAAGCAACACGGCACGAGCAGGCCAAGGGGCAAGCGGAAAGCTGTTGTAGACCAAGCCAAAGGTACCCTCCTCCAGCAACTCCCTCGCATTAACTCCCATCATTTTGGCGATCTCCTAGACGCGGACAATTCGCAGAAATAATGCCTTTCACCCAAACAAATACTACCAGACAGCCCAGCTTTCGAGATGCTTGATCTTCGCTCTACTGGTCCAAGTCAACAAGACTAAAGCCATGCACATTTAAAAGATGGACACTTGTTTTGCGACAAACAAAAGCATGGAATTCGGAACTCCCCATCAAAAAATCATAGTTTCATACCAATGTGGACTAGCAAACACCGCGAACGATGCCAAAAAGCCTCGCTTTAAAGGATGTTGTTGTGCAATGCTGTGAACCCCAGGTGCTCGTTTGATAAGCTGCACCAAAACCGTTCTGGCGAAAGCCTGGCTGGATGTCCCTGCCGGTCCTCGCGACTCGGCCTCGGAAGCTGAGGGTCATAGACCAGTGTCGGCCGCGTGGGCATCAACGCCAGGATCACCTGCTGTTGCCAAGGCTTCATGGAGAAACCCATAGGCCGCTTCACCCAGGTTGCTGTACTTTGGGTTTCCATGTTGGTCATGTCGACCCAGCCCAAAAAAAGTCGGAAGCGCACCATGCACATACTCCCCTTTGCCTTTGAGGCGAAGCGGGGCCTGGCTTCCATCCCCGTCAGCACCTCTGAACGGCATGTGTGAACAAGCCTCACTTTTAAGAAGCGATGGGACAACATGACAGAGTTGGATGTTTACAGCGCAACTCGCATTGATGCGTCAACTCGTGGCGGCCCTGGCGCGCGTTTCAAGCATCAAAGTAGTAAAGTCCCACACAGGCATGCGAAGACATGCCCCAAGAGGTTGTGTTACCTGGTTTCACGTTTAAAGGGCGGAGTCACACTAGGATGGGCTGAGGGCTGCTTTGTTTGCAGATGTCTTGCTGGAGGGTCGCGGAGTTAGATTGGTTTGGCAGCCAGGTAACCGCGATAACCAGGGATCAAACGACAAGGGGACTGGACAATGACCAAGGGACCGGCCGCGAAACAAGGAGGAAATGAAGGGACTGGGTATGTTTTGCATATGTAAGCAAATTACACATGCCCGTTGCAGTACATTCCGATGCATGGCATCGCATCAGATCACATGATTTGTTCACATACACAAAGTGTTTTGCTGCACTTATGCCAGTGATGCTCCCAGCTCCAAGTAGGCAAGCTATCACGAATCAATGTCTCACTTCCTGAGTGGATTGCTCAAAAACAAACACTTTTTGTTTACCACTCAAATGCTCTACCCAAACAGCTTAAAGTCCAGGAACTCCGGAAGTGAGATGCACTAGCTCTTCTGATGTGCGATGCAAAGGCAGGTGGTCTGCTTGTGAAGCAGGTCCCTCGGACCACGCCTGCACCTGCCCGGGGAGCAAGTCTGTGTGGGGCACCTGGCTGTGGCTTCCGCCGCATCGCCATGATCAACGGTCAGTCACGACGAATGTACTGTAAGGGAACCGGAATGGAGTATACTCACCAAATACCCTAATCAGGCTTGCACACAAAGTTCCAATTCTAGTATTCTGGCGCCACTTGATTTCTCACAATGCTAGCTCAAGTGGGCAAAGGCCGACAGCCAGCTTGGCTTTTTGCTCACTCCTTTGAATCCGCCACATAATGAAGAGGCTATTTGATTTTCACAGTGACGCTGAGGCCACATCCGCATTGCGTAAATTTGGATGCCATTGTGCTAGACAGTACTCATGCTGCTCAACCCGGAAATTGACGACGCTATGTACCTTGTTCATGAACAAGCCAAATGCTCAACGCCTGTCTCCGTCAAACTTGTCTGGCCCGATTCCATTCCACATTTGAGGGCAAGGCAAGCAACAACTCAGCAAATCATCCCTTGCTCACAAAGTGGACCCAGGGCGGATCCTCAAAACCATAACAAGCTCATTCTTGCAAGACATATCTGGGCAAATCTGCCTTCCGAGGCCGTCGATCTTTGAGCACTGGACACTGTAAGACCCCCCAGCTGCCCCCTGTGGTGAGGCCACACAAACCATCAAACTCCGAAGCGCAGCCGAACCATTTATGAACCCTTAGTACGAACACCTGGTCTTTGCTCTCTTCCACTGCCAAGTTCAGCAGCAAAACACCAATCATTTGGCCATGGGTCAAAACCCCTTACCCCCAGTGAACATCCCAATCCCCACTAAAATAGGCTGGAATGGGTGGTGAACCTATCCCACATGGTACCATAGGTTTTGAACCATGGCCATTTGGGCCCAACTTGGATTCACCAGGCGCTGGCCTGCATCTCCTCCGCTCCCACGAGGGCGCACATGTCCTCAGAAGCCTCCCCACCATTGGCGGTCGCCACCTGCTCCAAGGCGCCTCGCAGCTGCGAGAGGAAGCGCTCCAAGACCTCCCGGTGCCTTGGCATTGACCCAATGGACTTCGTTTCGGTGTGCGCAGCCAGGGTGAAAGGGTCCCCTCCACAACACACAGACCCAGCTGGCTGTGATGTTTGATGAAAAGGAAAAGGCGACACAGCTCAGGTGAACGGGCGGACATGCACACGGAAATCAGGCCCAAAAAGGTGCATGGAAGCTTGTCCACTGGTAGATGGAAAGGAGCTCAAGGGACAAAGGTTCATAAGCTACGTGGACATAGCCTTAGCGATGAGTATTGAGCTGCTTGGATGACTCCGAGTTCCACCAATCCAAAGCATGGCTCCTACGAACCAATGGAAGCCCAGTTTCTTTTCAACGGTTGGAAAACGAGTGCAAGTGATCCTTGCTCGCCCCTTTAGAAGCGAAACTGTTGAGGTCAACTCTTCACAGTGGGTTCACCCCTCCATTTTCAGGATAGGTATATATAGGTATCATATCCAGGCGCTGGTGGCTTGCCACGTAGTCCAAGAAGGCCTCACTCTTCACCCCGGTGAGGTAGACCTGCACCCTCTTGCCAGTGATCCAGGTAACGACGCGATCGGAGCGGTGCTGCTCCTCAGGACATGGGAAGCGACACTCCTATGTACTATTTATCGTATGTGTTACGAGTACCTACATGGGGCAACGTGAGGGCCGAAACTACATTGCAGGTCCGTCCTCCCCTATTTCTAGGGCAAATATGCATCAAAACGCAGGCGCCCCGTCGGATGTTCAAGGAAAGGCAACAACTGCCATTTGGAAGGGTCCCTAGTTGGCACATCGCCCAAGAGGAAGTGTAAAGCTTCCATATGTCAAGGATCATTCGCAATGCCAGTTGATCAAGGGCCCCCTCCTACAACTACAGTAGATCAGGCGCAACACCAATTAACATCAGATCAAGAGGCCGCAAGTGGCTAGCTTGTCAGCAGCTGAAGCTTACCCAAAACGCCAGTGGCTCAGCTTCTCTGGGGGCAGGATACAGCCTAAACACGACCCAGCTCACTAGTCAAGTGGCTAGCATTCTGTCACCAGACTGGGCACTTGCGCTATCCGAGGCCTAGCTTGAGGTTTGAGGCATGGTTCTTAGATGTTCGTAGGATATGGTCTGGGTTTGGTTCAGGGATTCAAGTTGTTCTGAGGCGGGTTTTAAGTTTGCTCCAGGGCCTAAGGTTGGGGTTTGGTTGAGTTTCGTCCAGGGCCATAGTTTTGGGATTTCGGTTTCTTTAGCAGCCGGGTTCAGAGTTGCAGTTGGGTTCGGCTGGCATTGGTTGCAGGCACACCTCGGACAACAGCACCTGCTGAACCACATGAAGGCACCAATCGGCCGAGCTGCTGCGAAGCTTCTGATGGCAGGCAAAACCTCCGGTGGCACAGAGACGAAGCCTGGGAGATCTTGCATCACCTTGCGCGCAAAGACCCAAACGAAGCTTACGGGGAGGCCCCAGGTGTGCTGTTGCTGCAGTCGGCTGTCTTCTTTTACAACCACTTTTGAAACGAGAAAAAAAGGGCATTGAGCCAGGCTCCAGAAACAACCCAGCCTCTCCATCTCCAAAGCCTTCAGGAAGATCAGCTGCCTGAGCCAGAGCAAAGCGCCTGCCATTTGTGGCATCGAGTTGCTCCGCAAGACTCTGAGAGGTGTGCTCAAACGTGGGTGTGTTTCCAAATTGGAAAGCCCCACAAACTGGATGATTTCCCCTTCCCCTTGTTACTTTCCAAAAAGGTACCGTCAATAGACTTCCGCGAGAGGTCAGGTTCCTTCCTACTTCCTGGCCTTGCGCGAAACGGGGCGCTTCAAGCGCCAGCCCAAAGAGGCGCTGGCCAGGGCGGCTCCGGCTCTGAGCGAGGCTTTGCGCCGGGGCGACCTCGGCCGAGCCCGGGCCTGGGGTGCGGGGTCCCTGCCTTTGCCAAGAAGGTTGGCAGATCAACACAGATTGAGCCCCAAAAAGGTTCAGGACCGTCAGGTCCACACCAAGCGAAGCGGAGATGAAATCAAGAAAGTCTCAAGATAGTTGCAGCCCGGGATCAATTAGACCAAGTCATGCAAAGTCGGAGAGGAGTCAAGCCAACTTGAAAGAAGTGATGCCGAGGGAAGCCCAGCGAATGCCAAATCTCAAGTTCCAGCCAGGCGAAGCCAAGTGCAGTCCAGGGCAAGTTGAGCTAAATGGGGATAAGCAAAGTTGTATCATTCCTATATATATATGTATATACACACATATATGTATATATATATATATGTGTGTGTGTGTGTGTGTGTGTGTGTGTGTGTGTGTGTGTGTGTGTGTGTGTGTGTGTGTGTGTGTGTGTGTGTGTGTGTGTGTGTGTGTGTGTGTGTGTGTGTGTGTGTTTGGATAACTTGCACCCCTGCCAAGAGGGTGCCTCAAAAGTATGTTGAAGTGTATGCTTCTGTAACACCAACGCTATGTTGCATCCACCTGCCCAATTGTAGTTCAATGTGGGGGCCTCCCTATCCTACCATGCTCGGTAGGCTCTGTTGATCGGCCACTAAGCAACAACTTTGTTTGCCAAACAACGAGTACTGAAAAGACTAAACTGTTTAATCCTGTTTATGCACTATGCAACATGCAAAAACACGATAAGTTTAGAAAGACACGTTTGGCTCGGTCTTCTTGCACCTTGCAAAGGGTCGGGGGGTCGGATGCGATCAAACGCATTGAAATGCATTTGCTCTTTGAACAAGCATGAGCTCGGATGCGAATGCGTTTATCCTTCGAACAAGCATGAGCCCGTTTTGCGCGGAAGCAGCTGGAAGCCATGCCCGCTTTTGTCACAGTCGCTTCCTGCTGTCCAGGACTCTGGATCTGACAGTAACCGCTGACTACGGCAACTACTTTGCTTTTTTTCGTTTGGGACGAGGTCCGCACAAATATTGAACCACAGCCCACGGAAGCTCTAGCCCTACCAGCCCAAAGATGGACATAGATCGACAACTTGTGGAGCCAAGCAGGGAGCCATGAAAGAATGCGCGTAGCGTGTCCATAGCAAGCTGTTTGGTAGGTAAGCAATAGGTATGACAAGTACTTGTCGTTGAATCAGGCTAGACACCTCGGCCGCTCGATGTAATGCCAGGCTGTGGGTGGCAGCCGGCTGAGCGTCTGCATTTGTGAAGTTGTCACATGGCCGCAGCGCATGGCGATCATGAGCCCCAACCACACGCAGGCCGCGGGCCTTGCGTGTGTGTCTTGTCTCCAGGGTCCTCTGGTGCTCAAAAGCTGCTCACTTGCTGAAAATGCGTTTGGATTGCGAAGCTGGGTGTGCCAAACATGTTGACTACGGACCAATGCACTGCACCCAGTGGTGCTGCAACACGTTTCAATAGCACACCACCCCAAACTTTCTTTTTCAGCAATTCGGACCTGTCATTGGAGCCGGCCTGACATCAAAAAGTCTAGTATAGTCTAGTTGTCGTGGGCACTTTGGCTCTGAGCCCTACCAACGTTCCAAGTTGCATGGAGGCCCATTTGGTTGGGAAATCCATAGCAATGGCTTTGCAGGGCTCTGAACAGGGCTCCCAACAGGGTGAACAGCTTCAACCAAGCCCAATCCCTGCAAACTGCCGCACCAACCAAACCTCATGCCTAAAAAGTCACCAACCCTCAAATTGGCCGCCCACACATTCAGGACAACCTCATCCATCTCATTGGGGACATGTACATGGGGATCGTTGCTCAAGTTCCGTGCGCAAAACCTGTGACCAGCGCAAAAGCCTTTCTAATTTCGCGGTTCGGAGAGACCTAAGCCTTTGGCAAGTGAGCCACTGCTGAGTGAAGTCAAACGCGCGCGCGCGCACACACACACACACGTGCAACTCATGACCATGCAGGCAACTCACATAAACTGAGCAATGGGCCACCCAACTGTTGCAGCTTGCCCAGGCAAACAAAACGGCATCCTCTGCTGCCCGGCCTTCGCTGGTTTCGACACCTGTCTGTGAATACACCTAAGCAGACAAATGTTGAGTGAAGCAAATCTGATGAAAGCGTTGCTTTGTCTCTTTGCTGGCATGCCGTGGCTCTGCGGCTGCATCCTCGCAAGGCGGCGATCCTTTAGCTGCGCGAGCTGATTTCCTGATTGAAAGCAATGGCCAGGTCCCAGTGCCTGAAGCATCTATGGGGTCGACTATGACAAGCAGCCTGAAACAACAGCTACGATACTCAAAAAAGCACCGGTGAAAGGCAAAGCACCAAAGAATCAACGCGCACTAAACGGCAGCCCTTCATTGCTCGAGGCGACGACTCCCCAAGCCACAAAGTTCAGGTCACCCAGGTGGATGCACTCCTGTGCGACAACATGGCAACCACATGTCTGAGGAAGCAAAGATCAAAGCCAGGAAACAGGGGCCCTAGAAAAATACGCCAAACAGCCATACATATGCCATGACCGAATGGCCGCTATCCCTGGCCCGAATCAAATTCTGCAACCCAGCATTTGAAGGGCCCAACTTGCGAAGCCATTGCTTGCCACCTCGTTTGCTCTGTTCAGAGGCTGAATCTAGAAGCAACGCGCGGGCCCGACTGCCTCACACTCGTTCCGATCACTGTTCTTGGTTGAGTCGAGGGTGTGTCCCGTAGGAATTGGCCTCCTAGTTCCCTCGAACGCCATCCCAAAGCAGGACTTCCCAAACATCACAATTCTCCCCACCAAAAGAAAACCCATAACTCGCTCCCAATGGCAGCCACAAATCCACGTTCAAACCATCCCAAAAAGGAAGCATTAGCACGCCTGCAAAGCCCCGGCAAGTATCATACGTGGGAAAATTTTCTGAGAGAGCAAAGGAGAGCCATCAAACTGCAAATTTGAGGGCCCAGTTTGAGACCTGAATTTCATTCTGGCATCTGTAGGCCCATTTTGCAGGCCCTGGCATTCAGCCCGTTGCGCCTGCCGGACTCTGTGGCCAGGCCAGGCCTGCACGGGTGAACAAAGTGGTTCGCGGAATCAATCCGAATAAATGTCTGCCCAAGGGTGGGAAAGCAATACTGCAACAGTACAATCAACACTAAACAAAAACTAAACATACTGCAGATGCTAAACCAGCTTCAGATCCAAATTAAGCAAGCAAGAGTGACTGAGGCTCCAAACAGCCACATTCTATATTGACGTCCTTGACAAAGAAACAGTCACACTAACTTATTCAGCGGGGGCAGCAGAAAAGCCTGTTATAGGAATTTACCAAAAGCCTTTAGGGTTGGGAGTTGAGGTAAACATGGCACCCACTGAAGCAGTACTTACCCACACTGTGCAAATACAGGAAAGAGTGCGAATAGCCAAAGCAGTGAAATTGACAATGCTCAATCGTCCTGCACAAAGGCAGAACCAGTGCCAAGCAACAATGAACCAGAATCAAATCTACAACCGATACTACACAAACTTTAAACCCATCTAAACGGTACTGGGTCAATACCAAGCAAACACGAAACCAGCATTAAAACACACATAAAATCAGGCCAGCACAAAGCAGTGCAAACGCAATACCAACGCAATGCACGTGTTCGAAAACATGTCCAGCTCGTTTCCAGGGTCTCCTCTCTTTGTCCTAGGCCTTCAATTGACCGTGGTGCATTTGGCCGGCATCAAGTGGAAACACGTTCTGTAGAGCAATGTGTTCATGCGGCCAGTCTGGTTTCTGCCTGTGATTTGGCAAAGGATACCACCCAAGGCCGCAATATGAAGGGACCAACAAGACCCCGGAAACCAAACCAGCTTTGATGCAACTTGATGGCTGCGGGGTCTGCTTTGCTATGGGCACTTGGCTTGGCAAAGCTAGCTATGCACATGTGCAACCGCTTGGTCAACCGCTTGGTCAACCGCTTGGTCAACCGCTTGGTGAATCACAAGTGACGTTGGTCTGGGACCTGTAGCGATGGCATTGAGTGAAGGCGACTCCAGTAAGAGCGCTGGTCCATCTGGAGGGTGGAAGATCGCGGAGTTAGACCCCAACCCACCCACCCACCCCGGAACTCGGAAGGTTCAAAACTGCGCCTTAACAGCTGAATTCTCACATACAAAATCCACATCGGCTGGCAGCCGATCCGCTGCCCGCCTCCTGCTTCTGAGAGTCCTTACGGCCACCTCGGACCTGTGTGTTCACAAACGAGGCACCCCCATACCCCTATTCCCCCAACGCAAGGTATATATGTATGTCATCTGAGCTGTCCGCAAATCCCTAAAAGTTTAGCTTTTAGTGGGCTGAATGGAAAACACGACTAAACACTAAAAAGCTAAAAAAAAAAAAAACGAAGGGAATGGCTGGGAACCATCAAGTCATGTCAAGGGGCTGGCTAAAAATATATTGTGGCAGCTGCCCAACCTGACACAAGCCTCCATGGCATGCTGAAGAAGCAGTCACTTTCATGGAACCTCCGACTGGGAAAAACAACGACACATGTTATGATGACGAGGGACTACAAAGCTGCTAGCATCTGATTCTTGCAGCCCACAACGTTGGGCTTCACCCGGCCCCAGTCAGTTCGAGTGGACAGAAAAGAACAAGTCTCAGTCTAGTCAGAAAAAGGGAGGCAGTCACCCACTTGGCACGTGTTCGGCAGAAGTGTGCGCCTGACTCTGATATTCCGGCTTCTGGCCGCAGCTCAGTGAGAGGTTCGTTCGCAGCGGTGGACCCCCCCCCGAACGTCGCCTCTCGCAGCTCAGGCGTCGGGCTCACTACCTGGCAAAAACACAAAACCCAAAGCCACAGAACGGCGGGGAGTCGTTTCATCAGAAACATGCCAACAAACAACGGATGAACAGGAAGCAAACGGAAATCGAATCATCGAAACACGTCTCCATAAGAATCTGAGATCAAGCAAGGGCTCGCACAGAACCATTGTTGTTCTTACCAAAGAGTACGTCATGACCAACGCAGTTGAGTCCAAGGATTTCTGCCTCCTCCAACCTCCCAGCCTCCCGCTTTCCCAGGCCATTCCCAGGCCTTCGCAGTGAGGCCATTCCACCTTTGGGGCGGACAAGACACACGTGTGCGGCGAAATGGATGCCTTGTACCCAGTCACTTTGAAAGAAACATGACTATGTGTCAAAACTACCTCAAGCACTGTCCCTTCAAGGGGCTCTGCTATCATGGCAGAGTATAGGGGATGTAAGGCTTCATGTACAAATTACACGACTTTCTGTAAAAGTCTAATCCAGCACTAACGGTGCACACGACAACTTGGATGATACATTACGCAACACAGCGATTAAAGTGATAGAGTTGTGTTCTGAACTCAAAGCCTCGGACTGTAGGCAACGCGCTTGGCAATGCATGTGTATCCTTCACACGACACCATCAATGTGGTCACACAGCAGCCGCAGGTGACTGACCATTTCTGGGCGATTGAGTTTCCGGCTGGCTCAGCTTCACACTAATGGAGAGTGCCTGAGGCGCTCGCATTCATACGGCATGCACAATGCTGGTTTCAAAGTGTTGCATCGCAAGATTCGGCACAGTGGATAAGCCCCTCATGAGGGCTGGACGTGCGTGTCCAAGGGGAAGTTCACATATGTGATGCTGGAGCAAGCCTTGGCAGTTCATGGGCAATGCCAAATATCCGCGAGACCGAGCTGGTCGGAATGCTCCTTATCAGCTGATTCACATAGAGTTACTTGCATCCACCATTCAATCTTGAGAGTTGCCCGTTTCCAAACTGTCCATTGCTGCGAAAGGCAGGCAAAGCCACCGCTAGCAACCTCGACGATTTTACCGCCGTCACACAAAGAGAGGGCTGGCCCTACATGTCATCAAAACATCTCAGTGCATCAAAGTTGCTCAAAGGTGCAACAGTGCATCTGCATTTGCAGTAGGTTGATGCACATGGGCAACTTCCACCCCCCTAGGTGGAACTGCCATGTGTCGCCACCCAAAGCTAGGCCACCGCAGCATTATTCTAGAAAAACAAACCCCAGCGTCGATCACATCAGGCGAAAGAAGCAAACATGGCCCTGTGAGGTTGGCAGTGATACCTGTGGTTGTGCCTTTGAGCCAATCAAATCAACATACACCCCTACACGCACACACGCAGAAACAAACAAGGGAACCAGCAGCGCACAAAGCAACGGCACACAACCAGGGCACCCACATGAGCGTTTAGGAATATGGGCAACGGGCAGCACATGAGGCTCAACCAGTTGCAAGCACGGAAGCACAAATGATCACAAATGCGTGCATTTCAACTTCTGTGGCCTCACAACCAATTGCCTTGGCTTCTAAGCTGGAAATCATCAATGTGGTGAAAAAATGCTGTACGAATCGCGAACAGACATGTGCTGCTCTTTCTAGTCAGGCAGCTGCCTGATCTTACAAAGTACCGGGGAAGGAAGGAAGGAAGGAAGGAAGGAAGGAAGGAAGGAAGGAAGGAAGGAAGGAAGGAAGGAAGGAAGGAAGGGAGGGAGGGAGGGAGGGAGGGAGGGGAGGGAGGGCGGGAGGGAGGGAGGGAAGAAAGGAAGGAAGGCAAGGAGAGAGGGAGGGAGGGAAGGAAGCGAGGGGAAGGAGGGAGGAAGAAAGGAAGGAAGGGAGGCAGAGGAAAGACGGGAAGGGAAGGGAAGGGAAGGGGAGGGGAGGGGGAGGGGAGGGGAAGGGAGGAAGGAACTTTACGTCCTCCGGATGATGTTACATGCCAGGGACCTTCCCAAAGACCTGGGGCCAGGGGCCAGCAAACCCTTGAAGTGCACACGCCGCCGAAGCCAAAGGCCCTCGGGCGTCTCCGCCTGGCATGGCGTGGGCCGTTGGCCAATCTGGCGCTAGGTGATGTACAGCACCCAACGGAATGTGGATGGGTAAGTATTGGCCACATGGCCATGGGTCAAAATCCCGTACCCCCAGTGAACATCCCAATCCCCACTAAAATGGACTAAAATTGGTTTTGACCCACAGCCACATCCCTGAATCAAGCAAAAACAAGCCGACAAGTGCGGTTCCATTGTTCCATTGGTAGCGGCTCGGCAATCATCCATCGCCTCAAACAATCCTTATGGTCAATCAACGTTGCAAGTGTGTTATCTTCCCTTCTTTGAAGCACGCTGGGCCTCAACCAGTTTTTCCCCAACAGCTGAAGGCTTTGGGGTCTCAGCTCAGATAGGCTCCGGGGTAAGGTTCCGCGAGGGTTCCACAGGGTTCCACCAGGGTTTCACGAGGGTTTCACGAGGGTTCCACGAGGTTCTGCGAGGGCTGCGGGGGTGCGAGCACTAAACAGAGCACCGCATGCTGCTGGGGATATCCTTTGAGCTTATTTGCTGAATTTCCCCGAACAGTTGGGTACTGCTGCCCAAAAAGTACTCACCGCTATGATGTTGTCAACATCGCACGTTACTAGTAGTATGACTGCGTGCCATGCCAACAAAAAATATTGGATGACCTTGCAGGCCCCATGCCAACAGTTGCATTTTGCAACTAACCAACTGCAAACAAGCATCGGGCGAACCTTAATCGTTGCATGTATCGCCCTTCGTCTTAAGCAATGCTTGCATCAGCTCATTGCCACCATTCTGGGCAGTGAGCATAGCCAGCGGGAAAAAGTGAGTCAGGAACGCAGGCTGGCAAAATGCAAGCAATTGTAAATACTGGAGTTGGCCGAACCATCCAAGCCTGCGAAATTGAAACAATCAACTCGCTTTCTTCCCCTCCCCCCCCCATGTCTGACACAATGCCCCTTTGGCATCTGGCCTGAATTTTCGGAAAGCTGTCGGAGGTTTGCAAGGGTGACAGCCTCGGGCCGAAGGCAAAGGAAGGTGCCAACAGCGTGCATTCAGCCACACCTCTCCGCCAAAGTTGCCAAGGGTGCCGCTACATTTGCCCCAAGCCACTGCCCGGGCCCGGGCTCTTCCACCGCGTTATCCAGCACCACCTTGGCCGGCCAAGAGCGCCCTTTCATGGCCATACACCTGCACTTGCTTGAAAAACACCACCACGAAAAGCATCCAAAAACCAAAGTATGTTATGTGAATACGTTTGCACACAATAACATGACAATCACACGTAACAAAATGAACAAGCTGGTCTCACCAGTGTGAAGCGAACTGGGGAATCTATAAACAAAACATGGGGTAAGGAGCCTGGCGGGTCGCTCCATCCCTGAGGCCAGCACCTCTGGGTTGAAAATGTGAGACTCGAAAGCCTGGGTGCTGTGCTCAAATGTCCCATGGGAAGATGGCAAATGTGGCGAAAACTTTGGGTTTCCCTATAGGTGCAAAGAGAACCAGGAAAGCAGTTGGAGGCAGCCCAAACCCTTGAAAGCACAGCCTGAGACCCCTCCTTCTGCCTCCTTGACATGCTGAGATTCCCCATGGGGGGGGGGAGCTCAGGGCTTGTTCCGGTTACGTAGGGAGCAGGGAAGCCTAGGGCCTGGCGGCCCGGGGACAGCTCCGCAATGGAGGAGCACAGCATCGCAGCATGCAGTTCTCCAAGTCACGAGGGATGGACGTTCCCTGATGATCCCCTATGATTGGGCAAATGCGTCCTGCAAACGAACGGGACGCCCCTGGAACACCCTGTACCCATCTACACACCGACATGCACATCCACCTACCTAACCATTCGTGGCTACGACCCGGCCCAGCTATCTACCCACCTATGTAAACAAATGCAGACGCACGCACACAAACATAAACACAGATCAAACAAACGCACACGAACACGCACACGCAAACACGCACACACACAAGCACAAACGCACATACAGACACAAGCAAACAACAAACAAACAAGCAAGCAAGCAAACAAACAAACAAACAAACAAACACACACACACAAACAGACATATAAATATCCATATGTATGTACAACCACTCACATCAAACAAACTAGCAAACACACCACGAAACACAAACACAAAGAAACAGAGAGACAAAGAAACACACAACCAACCAAACAATCAAACAAACACACACACACAAGAACAACAACAAGCAAACAAGCTAACTAGCAAACAAGCATTCAACCAAACAAGCGAGCAAGCAAACAAACAAGCGAGCAAGCAAACAAACAAACAAACAAACAGGCTAGCACACAAGCAAGCAGGCAAATTATCAATCAATGTCAATCAATCAAGCAGGCAAGCAATCAATCAATAAATCAAACAAATACACCAACACACAATTGACAAACATACACACACACACACCACCACCACCACCAACCAACCAAACAAACTAAGTAACTAAAGAACTAACAAACTAACACACACAAACAAACACTATGCCTAAAACAGAACATAAAGACAAACAAAAATCAATAAAGCAAACAAGAAAACCAGAAGTAACAAAAAAACGTAAGTCAGAAAAATAAAGACACAAAAAAGTACCGAACAACACACACACACAGACACAGACACAGACACACACACACACACACCCACACACGCACGCACGCACGCACGCACGCACGCACGCAGGCACGCACCCACACACACACACACGCACACACACACACACACACACACACACACACACACACACACACACACACACACACACGCACGCACGCACGCACGCACGCACGCACGCACGCACGCACACACACACGCACGCACACACACACACCCACACGCACACACACACACACACACACACACACACACACACACACACACACACACACACACACACACACACACACACACACACACACACACACACACACACACACACGCGCGCACACACACACACAGACACAGACACAGACACACACACACACACATCACACATCACACATCACACATCACACATCACACATCACACATCACACATCACACATCACACATCACACATCACACTTCACACATCACACATCACACATCGAACACATCACACATCACACATCACACATCACACATCACACATCACACATCACACATCACACATCACACCTCACACCTCACACCTCACACCTCACACCTCACACCTCACACATCACACATCACACATCACACATCACACATCACACACACATGACATGTTCCGCTTCCACGCTATTGTTGATGTAAGTTGGTCCAAATATGCTAAATGTCTCTGGTGCGCAGCTAGCCTTTGATCATACTCAGGGGCCGGCCGGAAAAAGCTGGAGCGTCTGGGACTGATAGTCCTGCGCCGCAAACACCACAGTCATGAAGGGAGTATCACAATTCATGAAGATTAATTAAGCGAGCTTTCCTTAAGCTCGGATTTTTTTTCGACTGGTTTGGAGTGTCCAGGAAATCAGGCATCAATGTCTCTTGCCGCAAAGGATTTTGCACTGGCGTGCTCCTCCGTGTAGTGGGTGTCCCGCTCAAGTCCTGGATCCACCTCGGGCAACGGATTTGCCCTGATTCGGGGCCGGCTATACTCGAGGATCCAGCATACTGAACGCAGAACAAGGCCCCTGCTGCCTCCAATCCGAGTACTGGCAGGCAAACGAGATGTGCTTCTAATTGATGGATGGATGCATTTGAGGCCCAAACTGGCAACTGACATCATGGCATTCCTATGAAGAAAGTCTTGCATGCACGAAGGGGAACTGCTGAGATCCTGGAAACTAATTTCTGCCTTCCCTCTCTGTCCCTCTCTCTTTGCTGACTTTCATATGCTATCATTTGGTGAGTGAGCAAAAAGGGCAATTAATTTACTTTCATAATCTCATTTACAACCTGGTGACGTGAGCGAAGAGATCGGAATGGGATAGACAATAAATCCAAAAGGATGCTATCCCATTCCCTCTGTCCTACCTCTCCGTGTGCATCTCCTTTTCATTTGCTCACATTCGTTAAGAGAAACGAGACGGAAAGAGAAAAATAGATAGAGAGAGGATGGGCATCCCTTAATCTGGACCCACTTTAGGACAAATACCTCCCATCCTCTCCTTCTGAGGATGTCCTTTGGAAGGACAAGGGGCATCTCTGTACTGGTGCTGCCCAAACAGACCTGCCTGCAGTTCAGCTCCATAGCGCTCAGGGCAGCCCGAGCTTGTACCCTACACGAGTTCGTCGCCCATGTCAAGATGAAAGCTGTCTTGTCGCACGCGGTGCTTCTTTGTTGCAGAGCTGCACATGGTTTTTTGTCTGCAATTTGACGCGTTTGCACGCATAATATCCTTTTAGTACCCTTCTGGCCTCGAGTCTCCACACAACCCTGCCATCAATGCATGTGGGAACTCTGCATATGCGGTCCCAGTTGGGACCAACTCTGTTGCCCCATCAACGCGAGAGCAGCCCATGGCAGCCCGCCACAGTAAAACAAGGATCATGATGCGTTGTCAAACCATCTCTAGGATGCCAGGCCCAGTGCAAGTCAAGCAGGAAGTCCGCTAAGAATGTGCCTGGCGCCGCGGAGTTGAGGATTGGACACTTCCAACATGCCAATTTTTCTCCTGTTCATGGATAAGAACTGCGCATGACCCTATCATGAAAGCAAACCTTGCCCTTGGCTTGAACACGTTGAACACTGGAATGTGGCAATATGAGTCATAATCAAAACCCGGTATTAACATAGTCTACCCAAGACCTTGCAAAGAATTCAAAGGGCGGTTGCACCCATGTATGGCTGGGATTATCCCTTACTCTACCAGGCTTTGACTGCGGCTCAAACGACTTGCCGGGTTGTGAGGGAAGTTGAATGTCTCCTTGACATGAACCAAAGGACCCCTTGGCCGTTATTTGGACGTTCCGGCGGTGAACCGCAAATGCAAAGCAGCACATCCCCTTTCATGCTCCGTATGGTGCGGCACACTTAAGTGAGGAGGATCAGGGGTTCATTGACAAGACCCATTTGACACTTCTCAGATCGGTTGGCCGAGCAACCGTACATCACATCACCTATCCGCTAGATCGAGCAATGTATTCCAGCTGGTCACTTAGCCTATGCCGCTGGCCATACCCCAGCTTTCACGTGCAGGTACTGCTTCCAAAAGATGCGCTCAAGTTCTCAGCATTTCTCAGCCATCGGAATGAAGCCTCTTCTCTGAGGTGCAAAGTTTGCATATGCTCCGTTCTGAGCTCCATGTTTCTCAAGGTAAAACGTGACGTGGCCAATTTGTGACACACAGCGTAGCCCCGTGCTTCAACATTCAGGCAACGCCAATCAGTTCAAGGCTGAGGTGTTGTTTTTTTTGTTGCATAGCCCTGGCATTAGCCTAACCCTGGCACAGCCTGGAGACACTAACGCACAAAGGTTTGGGGTAGGTTTAGGGTAGGCTTGGGGTAGTCTGTTCAAAGCTGGTTCAGGCCCGGCATCGTTTTCAACATTCTCAGCATCACCAGGTTTTGGTTTGGCTGGGTAGGGTGGGTTCCAGGTTGGCTCAGGGTTGGCTCCGGGTGGGTTCCAACCTTTTGTGCTTGCGGCAAATGGTTCAGTGCTGGTTTATGGTGGGGCTTCTTGAGGCTGGTCTCGGGTGGGTTTAGGGCCGGTTTCGCGTGGGTTTAAAATTGGCTTCGGCCACAGCCACCCCCAAATTTGTTCTCAATTGGTTTGGAACCCACCCGGAGCCAACCTGGAACCCACCCTAAACCCAGCCTAAACCAAAACCTGGTGATGCTGAGGATGTTGAAAACGATGCTGAGGATGTCAAAACGATGCCGGGCCTGAACCTACCCTAAACGGACTACCCCAAGCTTACCCAAACCCACCCTGAACCCATCCCAAACCTTTGTCCCACCGAGCCGGCAAGCAACCAACCAACCAACCAGCCAGCCAGCCAGGCAGCCAGCCAGCCAGCCCAGCCAGCCAGCCAGCCAGCCAGCCAGCCAGCCAGCCAGCCAGCCAGCCAGCCAGCCAGCCAGCCAGCCAGCCAGCCAGCCAGCCAGCCAGCCAGCCAGCCAGCCAGCCAGCCAGCCAGCCAGCCACTCACCCACCAACCAACCAACCACCTGCCAGGGTTAGCCCTGTGCCAGGGCTAGGCAAAAAAAAAACCTTTCCATCAGTTCAAGCCAAAACAAAACGTCAGCTCCGCCTGTTTTGGAGTCCAGGTCACTGATGCTACGCACCTCATGACATAATGTGACAATGCCACAACGGGTTGCTCGACTCAATTATCCAACATGAAAGCCACTTGCATTACTGCTGCGGGCAAGCGGGTCCAGCTGAAGAGTAGTTGCTAGCATCGAATCTAAAGTCAGACCCAGTGTCACCTTTGCATCGCCTACAGAACAAAACCCTGACGGAGAGTTTACGTGGCCTAGCACCTCAAGAGCCTCAGCCTCTCCAAGTTCCCATTTTGCTATAACTTCCGAGTCTTCGAAACGCTTTCAGCTGGAATGGATCAGCAGCTCGGTCTGACCCAATCACGTGTTCGCTTGTTGGAACCTGATTGCGCCCCAAGCCATGCAAAACCAAAATCGGAGCCCCGAACACCCAGTCGCTGTACGGGGCTCGGTTCCCTTATGTCCCCATCAAATGCCCTTGCTTTGTCTTGCAACAGCGTAACAGTGTTTTGCGGAAAGCCGTTTGGATATCTGATTCGCAGTTTTTTTTGCTTATCCTTGTAACGCCTTTGGGGTAGCTGCTAACAGTTCTCATCAGATCTCATAAGTTGCCCGCACCCGCTTGCCCGAAGTCCTCTTGCATGTCAGGTCGAAGTTCGCCAAGAATGCACCAAGAGTTCCACGATGGCTTGTCAGGGACACAGGGCTTTGCCATCCACACAATGCTAACTTGGATCTGCAATGCCGAGGGAATAAATCATGGACAGCATCCATCGGAAAGCGGGTAAGATTGGTTTTGAAACAGGGCCCTGACAGATATTGCAAGTCACCAAGGCCTGAAGCCAGTGGCACGCATTAAGCGCAGGGCTTTGAACCTGACCTCAACACTCGGCAACTTCTTGTACTTTGGGATCTTCTGCTTTTGCAGGAACTCGTGCAAATCCCTGGCGCCAGCTGAGGTCGGCTAAAATTGAGCTGGCATGAGGTCGGTAAAATTGAGCCGGCATGGAAGAGGGATAGAAAAAGCCGCCCCGCACAAGGCCTGATGCTTGGTTAGACGTTCGGGTCGGAATTACCCTCAATAAGCAAACCAACCACCGCTGCCTGAATGAATTGATCACTCGTCAACTGTTAACCGTGTTGTTTGCATTGGCGCCGGCGTTGGCGCATGAAGGGCTGGGGAGGGGGGCATCGACATTGTAAGAACTTGACCAAAGTTCCGATATCATGCCAATATCTCCGCTAAACAAACATAACTAAAAACTACCTGGTAGCAAGCCCTTGCCTTTCAGCCGCCCCCCAGTGCTGTTGCCCAAACTTATAGCGTCACAGCATGCCAAAAGCCACGTGCCTTTTGCTTCAGCATTGTCCGGACCCCTGCGTCCTATGTGCGCCCAAAAAAAGCAGGTAGGAACGGGCCTTTCTCCGAAAACCAAGAGGCATGCCGTGGCCAGCCTGCACAGGCTATCAGGATGATCCGCGCCACAGCGGATACACCTCCCGTGGACACAACCGCAAGACCAGGGCCACAGCAAGCCGTGCCAACTCCACGATACATCCACCGCACTGCAATTCCCGTACACATGGTCTGGTGGTCTGCAGGATGCGGTGTGGGATTTCCATGGCGCAGGGCTGAACGAAGCGGGCATCTTGAAGGTACATTTGTTGGACCAGCGTCCCGGTGACTTGGCGCCATGTCCCTGGCGCAGGCTCCCGGCCTGGAAGTCGCAGATGGCAAATGCCCTGCCAGGGCCATCACTTGGTATGGGAAAGCACCGTCCATGCCGCTGCTTTGCGTCCCGCTTTGGGGCAACTAAGGCCCGAAGACATTGACAGGTCTTCAGGCTGGCCAGCTTTAAGCGCCTCAATGGTACAAGATCGAGGAAAATAAGTTGACAGTGTGTTCAACTCTGACTCGCCAACAGGGTTTGCCACATTGTGATTTGTACCCATGACCAAGCCCGCCCTGCAAAGCAAGCCACAAGCAGTTGCCGGGGAAAACCAGGCATGCATTCATCTCGGCACAATCCTATTCTCAAAGTCCTCCAAACGGAGTATCCTTTCAAGCTATGCTTTGGGTTGCGTGGGCTCCCAAGCGCAGGCACCACATTCAGAAAAAGCGGCCGCACCTTCGAACTGGGGTCCGAAACTTCAGGACAGGAAACAAAACACACCTAGCAGAAACAGCAGCCAAACAGAATGCAACATCTAACGCATCAACATCGGTGGAGTCTTGCAGCATACACTCGGCTGCATGACCATGGTCGCTTGCACTCAGAATTGGCGAAACAACCTGTGAGGTATCTCGGCTCGTTGAAACCCCGCACTCGTCCACTCCACACCTGTCTTCAGGGAACGCTCCAGCGCCCGCATCTTCGACAGGGACCGCTCCAGCGTGCGCATCTTGGACCTGGACAAGTGGCTTGAAAATCTTGGGCGAAAACCCGGCACTGGGAGTGGTCCAAGCCGAAGGAACTGCGCACGCTAGCCTCAAAGTCATGATTGAGACTATCTGAGCAGTGTTTCATCACAGCAAGCACCTGGACATGAACACTTCCAAGTCACCCACTTGCCCGGTTGTCTAAATACTCCACCTCTAGCAAAATCTACAAGACATGACCGCACAGAACTCATGGTAAACATGAACCTGTCGATCACACGCTCATCTGCTGTCGGGCTTCTGTTTGTTCTAGCGCACGGTCTCTCTCAACTAATCAGCTGATCGACGCATCCAAATCCTCCTAGATGTGCCCACAAGCGGCATTGATTCACCCGAGTCTGATGGAATTGAGCTGTTCTGCCCGCCTGGCGTGAGGGCCATCCTCGGCAACGGCCTGGCAGATTCGCAAGAGATGCTCCCTCCAGGCCTCTTCCTGCGCCAACAACAGAGCGGAGAGAAACTTGCGCTAAGCCTTTTGAACCAAATTACAACCATAAAGCAACCTACAGTAGCAAACTGTTAAACAAACACGCCCCACATCTAATCATGATTGGTTCCCTGACTAAATGATTTGATAGTTTGGCCGAGGAGCAAACTGGCTGACCAATTGCCTAGCCAAACTGAATGACTGAATGACCTTTTGGTTTGTTGATTGTGCTCCTTCTGACTAGCATGCAAGTTCTGTCAACAAAAGCAAAGCATGACTCCAGAGTGAAACCCTGGATCACAGAAATACACCCGAAGCCACATGAGCTGACCTGAAGCCGCCGCAAGCACCATGAGTCAACGGGTGGCGCCGATGTGAGTCAACTCTGCCAGCCTTCTCGGGCGCCTGGTCCGTGCAAATGTCCGGAGCCACTTCAGAAACCGACAAAGTACCAGCAACTCAACCACTCTTTCTCAGTACCTGCATATTATGAAAGCAACTCAGCACGGTCATGAAATTCGCACACAAACTAGACTCAGGGTCGCCGAACAGCCGTTGGGTCGCGCTTGATCCCTCACCGCTCACACCTTCATGCAGTTCACATGCCTCCAAGGGCGTGCATCATGAGTGTAATTAGCTTGGTTTGATGGATGTCATAATGTCCTCACCGGCCATGCTTCGTGAACCATGTTGCTTGTGCTGCTCTTTTTGCAACATGAGCTGGGCTTGGCAAGAACGCCCTTAAAGACAAGCTAGCGAGACTCCACAACATGTTTTGTGCCATCCGAGCGGAGTAACAGTTTGATAGCCCCAAACAAAATGCATTGCGAGTTGTGCGTGACAAGTCGCTCAAAATGAGTTTTCCTCGCTGAAAACTCGTCGAGCTAAGGGTTGCTCCCACGAAACGGGAGTAGCTTCACAGACAGTCTGCCACGAGATCTTAATTTGAAAAAAAAAAACAAGCCTTCCCCTGCACCCAGGTCCAGGTGAATCAAAGCGCAAGCTGTACAGCGCCGCTGGGGCATACTTTTGGGCGGGCCAAGCATTGCAGGTCTTGGCTGAAACTACAGCTTTGCCGCAAAAATGGGCAGAGCTTGTGGCAGTTGCTGAGCCTGATTGCGCTTTCTTGAGCTGCTTGCAAGGCGAATGCTTAGACTGGGGTCTCAAACATTCAGCATGCTTTCACCATTTCTGACGTGGGAAAGGCCTTTCCCAGGCACAATCTTTGATAGCTTCGAGTACTGTCCAGCCACGATAAATAACATACCCTTGGAAAAAAAAGCAAATTATGCAAATCCCAAAACTAAACAATCCAATAACCATAAACAAAGCTAAAGTGTTTGCCCAAAAACAGTAGTTGGACCGACCCCAACTCTATTCTTTGAAACCCAGTCCAGCCCTTCCCACATGACTGGGCCCCACTGCACCCAACAAAAAAACACATTTTGCTGTCCGTCTTCATGACGATTTCTTTGTTTACAAACCGTCTCAGAAAACATCCTAAAACAATCAGCCAAGGGCACCCACCCCCAACAAAGTCATCTGCACTAATCAATCAATACCTGAAAGCTAAGGGTGTGTTGCACCTAAACTTTTAACATTGCGAACCCCTTTTGATTCCAGTTTCATTGCTGTTTTTCATTGATGACGCCAACCAAAATCAACATGTTGGACTTCATGTTCATGATGGTTTCTTTGTGTGGAACCTTTGCAAACAACATGTCCAAGCAATCAGCCAAGGTACCCCCGACCCCATAGAGTCATGGGTCACTTCCTGGAAATGGATCCAAATAAAGCCATGCGCAAATAAGGTTGCCCCCTGTAAAAAGGGTATTGCGACAAAGGTGACCCGTGATCCTGCATGAAATCTGATGATCTGGGTCACTTTGTAAAAATGTGATTCCCAATGCGGAAACATATTGCCAAACTTCCTGAAAACTGACCGTAGCACTACACAAATCAAGCAATGTCACTTCAAAATCTAAACTGGAGAAACACCGTCTTTTACGGGAGTTGAGGAGGGTGGGAATTAGGTCCTTACAGCTTGCAAGGCACTGGCAATCAAACATGGCGCCACTACCACGAGGGCCACACAGTCCGCGGCCAATTAGTTTGATCCTGACAAGAGGCAGAGTGAGCCTCCTGAAACCATGGCCTTGCCTTGGGGATGCAAGCCGCAGGGGCGCGGATAGACTTTCTAGTTGGCAATGTGAGACCCGCTGCCGCCCTTGCAGCTCGAGCAAACCGTAGCAGGAAGCCTGGAAAACAAGCTGCAAGGAGGCAGCCGTCTGGTGGTCCTCACTCGGAGTTGTGCTGGCGTTTGTAGAGAAGCTTGTAGCTTTTGCTCAGGCCCCTGGCCAGACCAAAGGCCAACAAAGAGCCGAAGACCAGATGGCCTGCCGCTGCCAGGCCTTAGATGGGACGAAGGCTAGTGACTCAAACATCTTCAAATCAAAAACTGCCCCGCTTTCCGCCAGACATCCTTCCTACCTGGAACCTTGCGGGCCTCTCAATTGGCCCCCTCGTCTCATGAGTTTCATGTTGCGGGTGTGGTTGGATACGCGACTAGTCCAATTCAGCCACATCCTGGCTGGTTAAGTGGTGCTTGCTCACGCCAGCGTTCCTTCCAACATGAATGTTTCTCCAAGCCAGTGCCACGCAACAAGCCGGGTGCCCAAACCAAATTCTAAAGGGACTAGGTGATGGCTCTAAGGTGGCTTGGCGCCTCTTGTTGGCAAAGCAAGATTGGGAAATTGCCGGTATCAAAGTTTCGCTGAACAAGGGCCGCAACTCCTAGCCGGTTTCTCTCCCTTGGCACCTCTGCCCAGTGTCACAGCAAACGAGAATAGATACCCCCTTGTGTCTGCAAAGTGAGTCTCGCATGCACTGATTCGAGCTGGGCTGCCTCCACCCACTGCGACGGCGGCGACTGCCCTGCGATGGCCGTCAGTCCCGTGGACTGCAAGAGGCACAAAGCACTGGAAAGGTTGTGGAAACCACCGGGCCTGTTGACACAACTTGTGTTCCTTCAGAACCCTTTCTTTTTGCAATCAAAGCGTCCGGGATGTAGGGATGTAGCGTTGTTCGCATTTGGCGCAGCCTGTGTTGCTCAAAAAACATAACGCAAAAAGGCTCAATTCACTACTCAGGCCAAGCAAGGCAAACCCACCGCCTGAAAACAGGCAGGTGTTCATACAGTGCTGGGCGGGTGCCCGCGAGCGGATGTGCTCATCGTTTGGCATTCGAGGCTGCTGTGCTGAGCAGGTGGGCTTCTCGCTTTGCAGGTATGTCAAAGTTGATAAACTGCCTCCGCGGAAATCCGCTGGATCGAAGTATTGAACGCCTGTGAAGTCTGGAAGTGCGCTTTGCTCTGTCCGTGCCATTGGGGAAAGCACGCCGCTGAAGAATGTGCGTTCTGCCTGTAATTAACAGCCAACAACAAACAAACATCTGCCCACGAAGTAATCACGAAGGTCAAGGTCCAAAGGTCCAACCGAGAGCATCTGCATACATCCTGGTCTGGTGCAGTGATCAGGAATGCCAACATCCGCTCCCCCACACCCGAGACCCCAAGAAATGCAAACAGCGCATGACACATGAGCGGCGCCCCCAACATAAACAGTTGTACACACACACACACAGCCGTATAAGGTTCGCAAACGCGCCCGCAGTATGTCAACTAAAATGTGTGTTTCTCAGCAGGGTAGGTATTCATCCCGTCAGGCACTGCGTACAGAAGCGACCGCCACACAACCCACATGGACAAACCTCGACGTGCTTCCTTCATAAACCTGCAGTACAATGACAAAGCATGACTGCGATTCAAGCTTGAGCACGGCTCTTCCCGTTCTGGATGCTGCAGCCACCCAGCTTCGTTACAAATGCGTTGATAACAGGATGTCTGGGAACATGTGGTGGCCAATTGCTTGGTTGACCTGGATTGCTGGACGTGGCATAGCTGTTGCAATGCTTGTTGTTGCAACATCGATTCTGCCTCCCTGGCAGCAGGACAAGACCTGAGCCCCGCGTAGAAGGAACAAACATGCAAAACAGGCCATATGCAGGGCTTCTTGATGCACACAGGACGTGGACTCATTGGACGCCATCTTCTCGTTTATATAGTCTCCTTGAGTCCTCGTCGAAGTCAACCCTGCAAGGCGCAGCGGGCATGCCATGCTTCAGAATGCAGGTGCAACGATCCGAGCATGGCGACATCCCCCAATGTGATGGAAGGATGGATGGACGGATGGACGGATGGACCGATGCATGCATGCCCCCATGGATGGGATGGATGGATGGATGGATGGATGGATGGATGGATGGACGGATGGACGGATGGACGGATGGACGGATGGATGCATCCATGGATGCGATGGATGGAGGGATGGAGGGATGGAGGGATGGAGGGATGGAGGGAGGGAGGGAGGGAGGGAGGGAGGGAGGGAGGGAGGAAAGGGAGGAAAGGGAGGGATGGAGCGACCTGCAGGGCTCTGCGGCCCGTGGAAACTGTCCCTCCCGCCATCGCAGGGCAGTCTCCGATACACGTCATCGGCCACCCTCCAAGAGCTCCCGAAGGCCCGTGCCAGCAGTGCCTCCACCGTTCTGCCATTCCGCCAGGCACCCCTGCACCCTATAGGCTAAGGCTACCAAAAAGCAGGCCAAGGATGGCTTGTCCAGAAAACCTTCACGCCAAGGCTTTGCCAGCAGGCTGTGGATCTTCTGAATTGGCAGCGGCGATAGAGTACTGCAGAACCATCTTCGTTGGACAAAAGAAGGGAGCTTTGATGCATATAGAGACCAAGAGAAACATACGGATCCTCGGCACCTCTCTCCGGCCTCGCCTGACAGTGCCAGTGGCCACACATGTTGCCGCCGTCACGGCTTGCAGCCCCTTCACTGCCTTGCGGTCGTCGGTGCGCAGGCCGCTCTCGTGCGCCGTAAGGGTCTTCAACAGGTCCTTGACATGGGGAGGCTGAGGGTAAACCCATGGGGACTGAGGGTAAACCCCTTGCGGACTTGGCCTGAGTATGTTTAAACACCTGTTTAAACATCCTCCTCTTGGATCCCCCCTCCGATTGTGCGCGTGGGCCCTGGGCCCGGTTGCTCAAGCACGTGTTGCTCCATCCGCACGAGTAGCCACAGTGGGCAAGAGAACGGAGGAAACGCATTGGCTGGTTCCTGGAGAGAGGAAAGCACTTCCCACTTGCACAACGTTCTATAATGAACAGGTCTTGTCGTTTGGGTCCACTTCATGGGCACCGTCTTCGTGAGCGGCGCTGGAAAAAGAGCCCGGCTCCGCGTGGCCCAATGCGTGGCCTGTCCCGATACTTTCACACCGCGATGAACAACTGCCCGTGATTCTGGCCTGTCAGCCAACCAACGTATGGCCAAGGGGACTCCCTTTATTTGACCCCCTGATCCTGGCTGCCCTGAAAAAGACACTACACAAGCTATTGCAGGTACTGCAGCCAACATGCAGAAGCTACTTCCCTTCACATTATGTCCAAAGTCGCCGTTCAGTTTGTCTAATTGACTTAAAAAGCTCAGAAAGGGCAACCTGCAAGGCCGGATGCACAACGGAGTGATCCAAGCCACTTCCAGCACCGGAAAATGAAAAACTGCAGTACTTGTGATTTTCCTATTACAGTCCTAGGGACTGGACTGAACCAATCCTGGGGGCCCCAAAGCCAGTTTTCCGGACCTTGTCAACCTTGACACTAAGGGGGGCGGGGGGTCCCGGATGAATACAGTACATTAATTCCAGTAAACCCGTGGCTTGCCTGGCCTCTCGCGAGGCTGTGTTCCGGGCTGTCCCAACATGCTTCGGACTGTCAAAATGCGCAGGACTCGCCGCCCTGGCAAGATTCCAGGTTGTCCAAAGCCGACAGAACGACAAGCCCATGCTACCACACAGCTGGCCCCCATCGGCTCCTTGACATAGTGCTGGCAATTGGAGCCCAGCAGGCCATAGGACCGGATCTCCCTGAGTTGCATGGCACACCCTAAGAAAAATCGGCCACACGTCCGTCCTCTTGAGCTCTCTCTCGCTGTCTTGGGCGGGAGCCTCCCATCAGCCAGTAGAAGCAAGTCTTTACCGCATGTTCCCCAAGCATATTCCACAGCGGCACACTATTATGATGAGAGAAAGAGCCTGGTCGGTTGATGCCGATGCACGAGCCGTGTTGATTGCGGCACCGGCTGTCCTCAAAATCCTGTGGGGGAGGGTGGTGTGCTGCGAAACGTGTGACGCGGAGACCTCTGCTTTGAAAGTCTGCCGTGGCTGCGGCACGTTCTAATTTGGCAAGCGTTGGACCTGCACTTGGCTGGATTCGTTGATATGAGAAACGAGCCCTCTCTGGACTGTCGGTGCATCGGAACGACTGTCGGTGTGTTGCATCGCTCTCGCTGTGGGCAGGTTTTCAACACAGAACGCAAGCCCTCTGCCGACTCTGGATCTGTCACTTGCTCTCGCCTTTTCGCGGTGCAGACAAATGATGCTAGCGCAGCGAACCCTTCGCGGAAGTACTGCGTCGCTGTGTCCTGATACAAAGTTTGCTATCTCACATGAGACTTTGTTCAGAGATGTTGCAGGAATCTTGCAAGAGCACACTTCTCCGAAGCACTGTTGCGCGCAAATATTGTGCTGTCACACATGTTCTCCAAATAAACCATCCGCACAAATCTCGCACGGAGACATGTCAAATGTGCTGCTGCCGGAATGCAGCTAAACCAAGGCTTGCCGAACAAACAAGGAAGAAGCATCCAAGTCACAGCTCGTTCTCATGGACCACTGTCACAATGACTAGTTACTTCTTGCCTCAGGATATGGGACCATTTGTGAGTCCCCCGGTTTGAGACGTTCAGAGCTTCTTCTTTTTCCCCCCCCAAGTCCCAAGCGCATCACCGAGCCGGGGCCCCGCGCTCTGCCACCTTCACCGCCTGCTGCGCCAGGCTCTCCAGCGTGTAGGGCGGCAAAGGCGGCAAAGGCCGCAGGCGCCGAGACTGCAGGCTAACCACCGAGAGACGCGGGAAGATCCTGAGCTCCGGTTGGAATCGGTTGGACAGCACTCGAGCAAATGAAAATGCACGAAACTGACTTCCCCCCCCAAAAAAAAGGAAAAGATATTTCAACCAATGGAAATCCACAAAACTGAATTGTTGAGTGGAATCCAGTAAAATTCCAACCAAGCAGTCAAACAACACCTACAGCATGAGGAGCCTGAGGACTAAGGGCTGTCAGACGGCAAGGGGTGGCATGGACCGACTTTGAGACTCACAGGTTCAATTGTTGTGGAGTGGAGAATGCTGGATCAGGTACGACGTTCCAAACATCCTGATTGATGACAGTCGTAAACTCAGTCCGGAGTTGATTTCCAGGGACCATGCAACACCGTGCTGGGTTGATTTGAGCTCAGCTGCATGGTGTCTTGTCGCAGCAGCTCAATCACAAAGCCCACCTCCTTCCGACGGAAGGACCCGGCCCGCATGAAGCCTGGCCCACACAAGTGTTGCATGCCTGGCCCTTTTCCTCAAGTAAATCTGTCTTCAACGGGGGGTCTGTGCACTATGTTGGCAAAAGCGGACTAGGGAATGTGGCAGACCGACCCAGCACAAACAAACACGTTCTTGCCTGGGGCCATCTTTGTTAGCCCCTTGCACTTTACGCTTGCCCGCTGCTCAAGAAATCATGCATAAGCTTGACACAAACATCTTCATGATGCGGGACGCGCATGCAACGCAGCACCCTTCCATCATCATCAGCCCGCCTAGTCCATGAACCTCATCTGCAGGCTGGTTCCGAAACAAACCTCACGAGGCCAGGTGGGCCATCAGTTCTAGCAGCGAAAACGGTTTCAACCTGAACATCGTAACGTCGGCGCTACAGACATTGCAGGCTCGCCCGCCAAAGGAACAAGTTGGAAGATTTGGCAGCGTCAGTTGCAAGCACGTTGCTCTGCTCAAGTGGGCTGAGAGCGGCTGAAGTGCGCGACATTAAAAGACACGCTCATGTTGGGAGCGGTCTTCTTTCGTCACAGGCGCCGAGGGGGATCTGCAAGGGCCGGCCCTCCTCTAGCTGTGGCGAAAGCACCAGGGCCTGAGCTGAGCGAAATGGCGACGACGTTGCATTTGCGGAATCAATTCATCTCACAGATTGCCTGCAGTAAAACATTGGCAAACCCATGCTGGGACAGCACGGGAATGTCATCCCGCCGCGAAACTGCTGCCAGGCAGCCCAGTGTTTCGCCCATGAGCCAGTAACGAGCAGATGGCACTGCCAGGGAATCTCCTGGCAAGTTTGCTACGTGCTTGGACCTTCTTATTGGGCCTGTGTCATTTGCAAAAGCCTCAAAAGTGTGCAGACAGCAAACTGAAATGTGTTCAGGGGCCTCCCAGCAGCGTGAACCAAAACCTTCCACAAGATTACATAGATCATGCTTGGCCATTGCTCAACACTTGGGACCCGGGGCTGCCTCACAAAGACCATAACAAGCAACTACCCATGTGCGCGGTCTGCACTGTGTACGAGGTATCCCGATGGAGGGGTGTGGAAGGCGAGTCAAAGCCTTATTTGGCTATGCCAAGGCTTGTCGATACTGTCTTAGCCCCCCCGGCCTTTGTGCAAGGGACGTAGTGGGGGGGGGGGGGCGGGGGGCGGGGGTATTTTTCAAACGACGTAAGGCAGGGGTCATTTTATTTTGTTCAGGTAGGGGGGATCCGTCTTACAAATGAAATTCACGTGGCATGGCTGAAAGGCCTGTGGTCAGGTCTCCTCTGCCAGAACTGGGTTTGCCGCAGCCAGGTCTACGGCTATGCTGAGGACGCGGTCCAGCCGATCATTCGGCACCTCAACCACAGAGCCAAAGCATCTAGCCGGTAAAATCAGGCCACAGGGAACCGCCCGTCCAACATATTGTCTTTGCTGTCTTTCGGGGCCAAATGAGCACTACTGTGAGGTGGGAAATCGTGGTTCCGAACCGCAAGACCGACGGATTGCCCGCAAGGAGCAGAGATCCAACCTCCCCTCCGCACCCTTTCCTTGCCTCTCCATGGCTCGCAAGCGTACCCACGTCACTCTCCAGCCACGACATGGCCCGCCCCTCGTGGCAGACTGGAAAAATGATGTCACATCGACCCATCCTGCCACTCGTACATGTAGCAAAAACAGGCAAAACACAAGTAAATAATTCAAATAAACGTCCCAGCGTGAAGATTCCGATAAAACGCATGCGATGTAGCCCCTTGCAACAGCTCAAAAAGCCAGACTGCGGCACTCCACCTTGGCTTGAGCTGAAGACCCTCTGGCAAAGCAATTTTCAGCTATTAGACATCAAAGGCTGAATCCAAGGCATGCCATTAAAAAACAAAAATGATTTAAGGTCCAAAAGCCGACACTTGCAGAAACCGTGTTGTTGTTTTCTCTAAAGCTGGTCAGCGGCGCATGGCTTCACGGGTTTTTCAGGGAAGCCATGCGCCTTCAGGCAATTGCCAGGAAGCACCCTGAAAATCCCTGAAGCAAAAGCACCCAATGCTTTGTCAGCACGCGCTGGTTTTAGCTCCTCGCCGGAATGCACGCACAGTCGCACCGGGCCGGCCGGGCTCGAGAACGGGGGCCTTTTTTATGGCCGAGCCTATCAAGGCAGGGCTGGCCTCGGAACAGCCATGCGCCAATGGAAAGCGGTAGCCTTGCAATCCACATGAATGTTCTCTGCCGACCAAATTAGACACATCGGTCATTTGCGGGATGGAGCATGTCATGAGTTGAAGGGTAGGCTTGGAAAGCCACTCATGTCCGACTCGACCCGCCATGGAAGAAGAACACCTTCTGATGACCCCCAAATCCTAAGACCACACACATGCCCTCAACAGCGTGCAGGGTGCCGCTATTCAATTGAGCTGCCTGCCAAGTCTTACTCCACGTCGTCCACATCATCACCTTCCGGGTCCAAGAACACAATGGAGGTCTCGTCCTTTGCGATCCTCAATGCCCACATGCCCAGGGCAACACAGACTGTCACTGAACAAAACCCGAAAACTGCATCCCGTGGGTGCCGCACGGCTGTTGAAAGCGGGATGAGTTGGAAACAGGCTGCAAATTGGCAAAGCACCACGCATGAGATCTGCTTTCACACTTCTCAGAAGGGCCAACGAGCAACCCCCCCCTCTCCCTTGTGCATCTCGCATATTAGCTTCGTAGTCCAGTGGGATTAAAACCATTTAAAACAAAAGCCCGCCGCATGTGCGTTCAATGTCCCATGCCTAGTGACAACCATTTCAAATCAAGTGTCTTGATCTTGTGAAATGTGCACGCGTCGTTTATCCTGAGATTGATCTCATCTGCGATCGCCTCCACTGCGTCCTGCGAGTTCAGCATGTGTCCCGAAAGTTCCCAAAACATCAAGCAGAATCACTCGGCAGGGCTGGCCTCACACCCCTTCTTTCCAAAAGGGCTCGAAAACAATCGGGCACTTGCATCCGCGGTTGTTTGTCCAGCAGGCCCACCAAGATTAATCAGCTCAGTGACATTCCTGATCTCATATCACATCAACACAATGCACACACACACACACATTTGATATTGCCCTTGTGTGGAATGCTTGTCTCCCCAATGCCTGCACGCAACGCCATGTGCAAAACGTCTACCAAGCAAAGACGTCTCTCCCTGTTGTTCAAAAAAGATTCATGTGTCCAGCTTTTTAATAGGCAATTGCGCATACTGCGCATGTTCTTAAGGGAAACCACATGGGCCGTCGTCGCACTGTTCGCCACGGGTGTCACCAGCCGCACCAAGCTGTGGGTCTCCTCAGGACCCGAAACCAGCTCCGCGAAGGTGTGCAGCTTCACCACCTCGGAGATGTCAACGCTGGCCTCCTGTCAGCTGCCAATTTGGATGGGCAGGGATTTGACGAATGAGGAGTTACCCTCCCTATGAAACATGGAACCTGACACCACAAATTCGGAATGCTTCCCGGGGGATAAGAAACTATTTTTGGGGCTGTCAATGCCTGAGCTTGTTGCATCCAACCTGCTCCATACCCCAGTCCCAGCAGCTCTTCTCTAAGTTCTACTAGGAAGAGCTGACTAAGGTCCCAAGCAGCCAAATTCTTCATGACGCTCTTTACTACAGCTGCCACCAAGCCAAATCGTCAAGGGGCGGTCCAGAGAACACCCGAAAAAGTAATCATATGGTTTGCTTAAGGGTAGGGAATGGAAATAAGGCTTTGCACCCACTCTGCGGTTCTAAGTTGCCCAAAAGCTACCAAGAAGAGCTCAGCGACTGAGGCCCACAGCCCAATTATGTATGCCACCCAGCCAAATTGTCATCGTGGTGCAGGGTGTCGTGTAATAGTAGGGAAGAAAGCAACCAAGTCTTGCAGCCAGGGCCCGCTAAGGAAGACTAAACCATTTTTAAACCAATTCTGCAAAGTACTGAGCCAGACACAAGAATACTAAACAAATGCTAAACCGATACTAAGCAGTACTTGCGGGAAGACAACTTGCCCAGTATGAGTGGGCCCTTTACGATTCCCCCCCCACAACAAATGAAGCAGTAGATCTACAAGGCGACTTGCTTCAATTTTGGTCGTCTTTGCCATGTTGTTCGCGGTGAGCCCGTCCTTCTCCAGGAAACCCCGTCCATAGTCCTTGCCTCGTGGAGCGACATAGCATTGCGGGGGTGTGAGGTTAGCACCCAAAGCTTGCCTGCATTCTGAACACCGGCCCATCCTATTATACTCAGCAGACCTTTCAAACACCTCCACAAAGCCTCCAAACGTCCACTTGCGTGGTTGACTTTACACACAACGTGCCTGCATGTGTGCCTTCATGTTTGCTTGGCTGCTGCCGACTGATGAGCAGCAGCAAACTACAGCTCAAACAACAACCTGAAGAAAGGTGGGAACAACACAGATCCTTTGCATTGAGCCTTGTATCTTCCGAGCACAAACCGATTCGTGCCCCAGCGGCTTGGCACTGCGTGCGCAACACCATGCCATCTCTGTGGCAAAAGCATCAGGCCCTATTCGCACGTAGAAGGGCAACCAACCGCTTGGCCAGCAACCAGGAAACGACGCAAGGGCAGCGATTTGTCTTCACTTTACAGGCTGACTAAACCGAGCAGCCGAACTTGTAGTAGATCTCTGGAACCCAGTGAACCTTCGGCTGCATTCGGCAAACCAGCCGCACCTCCACATCTCTGTTATCCTGAGCATGCGAGCCCATGGCAACACCCTAAGAAAGGTGTGGAGAAAAATCGGCTTCAACTCAATCTGAGTCACACAAGCCAGTGGCAAGTGCAGTAGACACAAACTAGTTGCGCGATTGACGCTGGAACCCTACTGCCCAGCTCTTATCCAGTTGCCCCAGCCTTGGTTTTGAACTCCTTGATGAAGCGTTTCTTCACCGGGATCAAGCGGATGTGGATGCACCGGTGCCAAAACGGGATGGCCAGGACCATTTGACTGTCGTCATAAATGTACGGCTGCAAGTTGCCCTGCCAGTCCTGCGGACCGGGCGATGCAAAGGACTCGAAGTTAAGCCGCAGCTTTGGGCGCTTCTCGAAAGGCATGCCCACTTTTGATGCTCCTTGATTAAGGGAGACGGTTATCCTCCTAAACTTCAGGCAAGCTGATCCCCTGCTTTCTTCGCCATTTTTCTCGGGGAGGGGTCAACAATGGCCAAGCCACTTCCGCCCGTTGGACTGTGGCGTCCTCGATGAGCGCCACGTGGCCGGGGGTCACCCGCTTCATGGAGAAAAGCGCCAGGACCCCAAAGGTCATGCCTCCTCCGAGTTCGGTTGTAGCGAGTCAGATTTGGGGAACGTCCAGCTGTCACCCCTGGGACTAAAATGCCAAACCCCGGAACTGATGAGCTTCACTCATCAACTCACACCACAGCTACGAAAGAAGAGTGCTTTTAGCGGAAAAAGGAGGCACGTCAAGGAATACTCTTAGACTATTGTGTTTGTTTGGCCAGAAAGCATGATTCATACTCTTTTCTCATGTCTATGTGTTTCTGGTCAGTGTATGCTCACGCCTGTGTCAAAGCCCGTTTCGTGCAAAAGGCTAGAATGATGCATGCAATCATACATATGCATAAAGTTATGTTCTGTGCAGATATGCAACGCACATATACATGTGCGTGTGTGTGCGTGTGTGTGTGTACATGCACAGGTGACTAACTATGCTTAGTAGCATGGTGCCGAAGTACAAGCACAATGATGCTGTTCCAGCTGCTTCATGATGGAGCTCCCTTTCTTCACCAGGCTGCTGCCACAAGGAGTCTGCTGCTGTTAGGATGCGTTTGCCAAGGTGTCTTCCCTTCGAAGAAGCGGGTTTCTTAGCCTCAGGCTTACATCATGCACCCACCCACACAAACACCTGCGCTGAACAACTGCGCTGGCCAAATGATACCAATTGCTCATCATTCTCTGCAAATCCGGTTGACAGTGATTACCCCTCCGTGATTTGCTGCCAACACCCCACAGTCTCGTCGCTCGGACCGCTCCGGTAAAGCGGGCCAAGTTCTTCTGATTCTCGACCTTCCCCAGCCAGGCGGCAATGCGCCCCATTCGCCCGCTCATGGCGATCTCTGCGCGCGCTTGCCAGCGCTCGCTCACCGCACAGCCGCTGCCAAAAAGTGCAAGCGTGAGCCTGTGTCATAAACAGCCATCTCGCCCAAGGCTCTAGGTCGAACAAGTCTTAAGAAGCTTGTTCGGTGGATGGGTGGGCTCAATAAGCTTGGATTGGAGGCAGCGGCCAACTCTTCGGGGCCTTTGGGGTCTCGCTTGGCAATCTATCGGGTTCCAAGACCAAATGCTGCCCAAACCGAATCTGGCTGGGTGAGCTTCTTCGGGAACCTTTGCACGCGTTGTGTCGGCACTTGTGGCTGTCGTATCAGCGATGTCTGCTTTGGCAACTGCGCCGTTTGGGCCTTCAGCGGATAGACACGGCCATGAGGCACATGAGGAAGCGCTGCCAATATATACATATATATATATATATCATATCGAGACTATTTAAATCACCTTGGCCTCAGGCGAGTGACTGTGGCGCTTCCCTAAGCTGTCATTTCAATGGGCATGGCGTTGCAATCACAGCAAGCCGTCGCAGACACAAGCAACCAACTGGGCAAAGGTCACACACCAAAACGGGGCAGCGGAACCAAAGCTTCCAACTTCAACTGCAATAAGCCTTAGGAGCCCATGCACAAGGGCATGCCTTGAAAGCCCTGAGAACTAGCTTGCTGGCTGTTTGCCGAGCGCTAACAAGTCACATGGTCCATGGTGGCAGCCAATCAGCTCTGCTAGGGTGCCTCGTCAGATTGCAAGGCTGGTCCCTTGTGTCAAACATATGCAATGCTCATCTTAGTTGGATCGGTGCATTCTAGATGTGCTGTGGCTTGGTTGATGCGAAAGCCGTGTAGTGCCCGTTCAGGCATGTCTTTCGCTGGAATCAATGTTTGTAGCATGACGAATGTGTGTGTGTGTAGCAGGGCCTTTTGCGGGGTGATCATCATGATGAGAGCAGGCAAGCTGGATACGTCTCAAATTTGCAGGAACATGAATCCCTAAATCTGTAGAAGTTTTCAGAATTTCGGAACATGGTGGATTTTGGTTGCTGTCGGTGTTCCCGTGTCACCGCCGCCAGCTTGCCTTTCCGACGGGTCAACTTCCGACGGGTCCGACTTCGCTCAACACTCGGTGCGCGCCGGGATGCGGCCGAGGCCGAGGTCCTGAGGGCTGCAGGAAACGAGTCCGGGTAAATCATGCGCATGAGGTGCTTGGCTCGTTGGCAATTGAGCGCCGAAGAGAGAAACATGTTGCTTTGTCCAAGGATTCGGCAAACTCTTCACTTCGCCGAACAGAACAAAGCACACTAGGTGCAAAAGGCTGGCGTCAAGAGCAAATTCCCCAACGGCAGGCCGGTATTCAAGTTGGGATTGGTAGCCGCAACCCGGCACTGTCATGGTCTTTGCCAATTCTCTCTCCGGAGCTGGTCGCAAGCAGCCTTTTGACTAGCGAACATAGGCTGACATGTGCTTCGTGTTGCTGCCGGGGAATTGCATCGACAACATTGCGTGCTCAGTGCGTGCTGGGAGCAGGAGCAGCCCCAGGATGAGATGAAATTTGTTTGCGGGAACTCGGCAATTGAGCTAATCCTTGAGGGTCTGCAATGCAGAATATTCTAAACACATGAAAGGGGGATGCCAAATAATGGCACCCCTAGCTATACAACACAGCCAAGGCATGCAAAACAGCTTGCAGAAACAAGCAGGCAGAGTGGCGGAACAGTACGACAAACAACTTTGTGTGCCAACCACAGGAGGAAGCACAAGAGGCCAAACAAATCAAAATAGTCGGTAGACATAACACCCCACGTCAACGATGTCCGCCACAGGGTTCTCCAGCGATCAAAGAAATGGACACCCACCCACCGAGTGCCTGCAGCCGCAAGGTCTCCTGCAGCACCTGGCCGGGAAAGCCTCACTGTTGCTCCCAAATTCGAGAAGCACATCGATTCATGGACGAAAACATGAGGGGCACTGCCCCAGGTTCCTTGACTTGATCAGGGAGCAACTCGGCTGGCAATATCCAGCTGGCAAGTCAACTCAAGAGGAGTTTGCAACTGATCTGCTGGCTTGGAGGGAGCGCGTGCATGCTGGCCTTACCCCAAGCGCAGTCAAATGGCTTGCATTTCAAGGTCTGGGGGGGCGGGGAACGGGAACATGTGTCTGATTGGTTGGTGCCAAACAAGCGTCTGAATTTCCTTTTTTCCCACCGAAAGTCCAAGGCTGGGGAAGTGGTACCTTGCCTTCCTCATCCGTTTCACAGAACTACGCCGAAGCGCATGTCAGCGCCAAACGGCATGGCAGCTTGATGGGCAAAGCCCTGCATGAATGATTCTGGCCGTCTCTGATAAAATCGCAACCCTTTCGCTCAACTGGAAAGTTCATCAGCTCGTTGCCATCATATAACACAGGCAACGCAGGCCCTTTGCAGAGAGCTGCAGGCTTCCGCAGCTCCATTTCGAATTCGGTGTGAGGCTTCCCAGGCCGCTGCCAAGTGGGTGATCATGCTTCGCCCAACTACTCGTCTAACATGTGAAGAAAAACTCACCATTGGACTCTTGAAGTCGAAATGCCCCAGCTCTCCCTGCACAAGCCGCTCCTTATTTTTACCACATTAAAGGACAAACCAGCTTTGTGTCAACCCGAGCCCCCTCATGCCCAGGAAGCCCTTCCAAAACAAAGCCGGCACCTGGTCCTCCGACGTGTCCAACACCTGGCACACGCAATCTGAGCCCAAGCATCCATCACATTGGCTTAAGAGATTACGCGGGACGTGGGCATGTCTGTTTGGCGGGCAAGGCCGCGCCAACACTTCACCATTTTGCGCTAAGCCTATTGTTCTGGATGTGTCACTGCAAGCCCAAGAATGCACATCTGTCGATCCGGATGGGTCATATTCGCCAAGCTTTCGTTGTGATCTTCCCAACCCTCTCCAACGAACCATGTCGTGATCGTGCACGAGCACTGTCGTCGGTAGCTTGGCCTTCAGGGATCAGCCCCGCTGCAATCAACCGAGCCTGAACACGCACACGTAAGCCACGCTTCACGCAGTGAGCCAGTTGATTGGGGGTAGGCGTGACCGGGTCCTTTGCTCTGAAGGGGCAGCCGCAAGCGTGGCTGAGAGCCGGGCCTAACTGCCCACTGGGGCTCCCCAGTGCCAATTTAGACTCAGCCTCGAAGCTCAGGCATCCCAGCTCTTTGGTTGGCGAGCCCCTGCCACTCGAGTTCAAGTTCCTGGCAATCACTTTGTGCCGCGGCCCGTGCACTAGGCTGCTCAGCCTAGCCGCCATCATTGGCTCGAGCCCGCATTGCTCTTACGGCTATTTTGAGCCTGGCCGAGGCGTGCAGCGCGGCAAACACGACCCAGGCCGTGACCAAACGCCAAGATACGCCAAGAAAGAATAAGCAGTCCAGGGCAGAAGTACATTGGAAGCCCGGGCGCATCCACAAATATGTTCACCATCAACCTTCCCATCTGACCGTTGCGGCTGCCACCATAGCTTTCATGCCTCGACGCGCGGGTGTACAGAGTTGAACACCCATTTTCCTCTGAGCTTCTTGGAGCGGCTCTCTCACGCTACATGGCTTGCTGTTTGCCGGATCTTGGCCAACTCGAGTCCTGGCCCCTTCATGACACCGCTGCCGATGTCACACGCATTTGCTTCTAGTTGAAGTGAAGCAAGTAATTGAGGGAGGGTTTTGCCCTTCCGGCTTGGCCTAGCTGAGCCATGACGTCTGCCTTTGGCCATCATTTCATGCTTGCTCCTTTCCTTGCGACTCTTTGCTCCGTCCTCGTCCTCATGGCAAGCGGACAGGCTGCCCAAGCCGTGAAGGTCGGACGACCTCAGTCTGGCAACGCCAAGGGTAAAGCCAAGAGTCTCCAATGCTTCGAGGCCACATTCCCTTATTGCGATTTTGGCTGTCATTCCAGTAGAACTCCAAAATACCATGGTTCTCCCACCAAGCCTTGACAGACCAAAGGTGGCCCCGCCGCGCGGTGTCTTTCACCATTCCCCGCAGGATTCACGGCGCTCAGTCGCGAACCTTGGCGGCTGCTGCTGGCAAACTGGGGGCGTGCGTGGCCGTGCTGCCTTAGTCCCGTGCAGCTCACCTTCCAGCCCCCCTCAGAGACTTTGCGAATGCTTTGGAGCATGGCAACAGGCCGACAAACCCCAGCACAACTAGGGCACATTAGCTTTCAAGCCGCTTCAAATGTATCGAGGTCTGGGCTCTGAACAACGGTTTGGATGCACTTTCTGTAGCTTCCAGCTTCTTCTCTTTGGTGCTCTTTCAACATCCTACAAGGTGGATCTACGCAAGCCGCATCCAAACCGTTCTCCAAATGAGCATACAAGAGTAGACTATAATAATCATGCCTGGGGCCAATGGATCACCTCTTCCAGCCTCAGGCCCTCTATTTCAACCAATTTCTCGGCAACAAAGCCGTCGCGAGCGCCAGGGGATAGGCCAGCCAGCTTGGCAAAGGAGGCCTTGGCGGCATCCCAGCCCAAAGCCTGTTCAGAAACCCTTAGGCTTGACCATCTGCGCGGAATGGAGAACTCAAAGCCCAAACACAAGCTGAACAACTGGGTAGTCCTAAGTGACGGAACCTGGACTGAACCGGTCAGTCCTCAGATCCCCTGTTACAACGGGATGGCTGGGAACCACCAAGTCAAGGGCTGTTGTCATGTACCCCAAACTCACTCTCTCTCTCTCTCTCTCTCTGCTATATCCGCACAAACAAGGATAATATATACCATAAGCCCAAAACCAGAGATTCAGGTTTCGAGTCACTCGGGGTTGCTGCAGGGACGCACCCTCAGGGCCCTTGATCCACAACAATGCTACTTCCCAGCAAATAACATATTAGGGGGGTGTCCAACCAACTTTGGGACTGCCTGCTGGATGTCTCAAGAAGGGGCCAAACAGAACGACACTCCATTTGTAGGAAGCCCCCGACCACCGTGCCATCCCGTCAACAGACTAGCTTCTTATTCGTGGCCAACAGCTCTGGGACCCAGGCGGTCCAGCCTCTGCCTGAAAAGTGGAGTCTCTCTGCGCTGCCGAGGTGCCGGGTGGGAGGCTGAGGTCCGGGAAAACAGAAGCCTTTAATCTATAGAACCTAGAGAGTCGAGCCCTTGACATTCTGCTGGTGGCAGGCCCAAAGAAGCTGTATACAACTTGATACACTTTATACGCCCCTTCCAAAGGAAACAGGGGAGATTCACGTTGATCAGTCTCTCCAATCTCTTTGCCGCGGTCGGCTTCGGGCCTGTGGAGCTGGGCCAAGTGCCCAGGAAGCAGTTGAAGCAAGAGTGCCGGAGGCCTACGCTGCATGGCCAAGCTGCTTATGAAGGGGTACGAGCTCTGAGTTTGGAAGGAACACCCTTGAAGGGGTCTGAAGGGGCTTCTTCCAAGCTGATTTTGAGGATCTCGTTGAGTCTCCCCTCCAGCGTTGGAGAGCGTGACCAGTTTTCCATGGGTCTCGCAAAAACAAAGCCCCACCCTGCTGTGGTGGAGACTGGATCCTTCTCGCTCCCCGGCCCCGTCCCAGACCATTCTACAGCAGGGATGTGTGAGGAATCCCAGCTCTACTTTCATCAGCAACGGGCCAAAATCTAGGTCCAATTGACAAGGGTCCATTTGGCGTCTCACGAATGTCTCCAGCTTTCACTTGAAAGCCTATAATCTGGGTTAACGGCTCATGCTGCATCGCTTCTGCCATTCATAGCATCGAAGAGTGGGTGAAATCACCCCTGGCAAATACCAGGGGCAACCCGAATCACCATGTGCCGGCGTTGGTGGCAGCTTCCAAAACAAGAAACAAGCTCGCACAACACAAGCAACCACTAGAACACAAAAGCTCACGCTCCCCTGACACCAGGATGTTGGCAACGACAAACCTTTGACATCCTTTGGCCTCCTTTGGCATTGGCCCCGGCATTGGCATAAGGGAATCCAAAAGATCTGGCCCCTTGCTTGCTGAAGAACCAACAGAAGGGGCCCTGCATCCCAAGAAGGGTTACTTGCGCCCAACTGCGCCCAAACGGGAATGCTAAGGCCTAGATTGTTTGCTCAGATCACATCGCATTGGGGATCCCAACGTGGGATCCTCGTGACTGGACGAGGGTCTTCGAATTTCCGCTTCAGATGCATCTCCCTTATCGGTGCGTCTATTCTAAGGCAGGGTTCCTCGGGCCAACATTTCTCGGTTCTACCGCCCAAAGGCGAAGAACATGTGCACCAGGGCTCCAAAGCGTGAACAAAACGGTACTTGAGAAACACTGACACGAAAAAAAACAGAAAAAAGGAATGTAGATCCTCAACATCTGTCTGCCTGGCCGGCCGCTAGCGCTTCTTTGATTCTCGCTGGCCCTCTGTAGCATGACGGCCCTTTAGGCCGCATTGGCCTGGGATAGAGCCACAAGCGGCCATCTCCCTTCTAGACTTCGGGGTCCGAAGGCTTGGAATTCGGCCAGTTGCGCAACACCCGCCATGTTTCCGGGCGCTTTGGGGCTTAGGAGTCCTGTACAACAGGGTGACATACGGTGGGTAACATACTTACTTCCACTCCACAGAACAAAGCAGAATGATAAACACAAACTGCCTGATTGAATTTTCACAGCAGGGCCAGCAGAAAACCTGTGGACACAAACAAACAAGCATGACTCATGGAATGCACAAATAGAGAGAACGGAACAAAGGCACACTGCTCTGCTCTAATGGCCTGAAAATCCTCCCCCCATCACTGAACATCTTCTTAGTTGTCGTTCTGCTTCATGTGGGAGATCTAGGCAATCTTTGATAAGGTTTCTCTGCCAGTGGTTGCAAACAAGAACGCCTGGAACCTTGCTATCCACGACAAGTTCTGTTTGTGTTCAGTCACATGGCAGTTCGCCGGACACAGCTCCAATTCGAATCAATGTTGTATTGCAGACACGGGTGTCAGTTGCAACGATCAACCAGTTGACAATCATGATTCCATGAAGACTCGTCAGCAGGAACATGGTTTAACTTCATCAAATGCTTCTAGATAAGGCTGGCCACTCTTCGCCATCTGCCTGGCGGTCCCCAACTAGGCGACAGCAACATCACAAATGGAAATGCACAGCTCAGAAAGGCTTTGCGAGCCACTTGATTCCAGGCCAGCTGCGTTTGACCGCTCAAACTCAAAAAGGCAGGGTAAAGAAACCAGGTCCCTTCAAGGCCTTCAAATTGCTCAGTTGCCCAAAGGACCCAGCAATAAAAAAAGAATAACCTTTCGGGGCCATGACTAAAAATGGACCAAAATAGGAACACCAAAAGGTTAAAAGGTCGGCTTTGAACAACTGAGATTGACTTCAGGGAAGCCTGTCTTGTGGCATGTGCTTCAACTCCAGTTCGTGATGCTCCTTGCAAAGCTGCACTTTCCCTTGCTGCTCTTGCAATCGAGCACGTGCGCGCCAGCATCACTTGCCTGGCTTGTGGCTAGGACTCATACAAATGCAGAACAATGTAATTGCACACGAAGAACAGTGGAAACCAGCGATGCAAGGATAGTGCTGACAAGGTCCCCTGAGTGTGCGCACTCTGGGCAGTGGCCCAACGTCTGCCGCTGGCACTGCAACATGATGTCATTGTGGCTAACATAGGCTGCTGACACGTCAAAGCAAGCCAACGCTCCCTGCATCCCTTGTCCAAAGTGACTTGTATAAACATCAGGCGCACAGAAATCATTTCAACCTGTCAGGCTGTGTATTTCGACAATTCCTAGAGATTGGCTGGCACCTGCTGCACTATGCAAGCGTGCCCTCGTTTCGGCTACACCCTTGATCATGTGGCTGCCGCACTGGCTAGGAGCAATGACAAGCAACTGAGTAAACGATCCGTTAACAAGCAACACTTGCCGCCTCTGGCCGCCAAGTGAGACAACACCAATGTCTGGTGCTCAGGATGTGATGTTGGGGGCTCT
>CAUJNA010003409.1:80000-130000 GCA_963377175.1 Effrenium voratum
TGCGTGAATCAGCAAATGCGATATCCTTAGACCTCAAGCTGAGGAGTTGGGCGTCGCTTGCTTTGCTCGATCTGGTGAGGAAACTGGCCTCCACGGCCCCCCCTCCTGCGTCCTCTTGCTGCAAACACCTCATCCCCTGTTGTCACAAGCAGGACCAGGGATCAACAAACAGGACATGCTTAAGCTTGTCCTGAAACGTGCAATCAACATCCCCTTACCTGTTAAATGGACAGCGAATACGGGAAGCAGTCACGCCAGCCAGTCTTGTTCCAAGCCCGTCGCGTGCGGAGACTTCTCTCCTTGGATGCAGCCACCCTCCGATTTTCCAGGCTGCAACTCAGACACTTCGCAGCCAGCCGGATCATAACTGGAGATGGGCAAAGGGTCAGGTCATGCCAAAGCCAAAGTGTCGCTGCTCGCTGTGGCAGTAAGCCGCTACAGTGCTTGACCCTGAGGAGCTTGCTTCGCAAAGCGACCCCAGAAAAAGCTCCCAAGGTGCTATCTGTGAGGCTGCGGCAAACGACATGTGCCGCCTTCCGGAAAATCGGGATCTACATGTTGCATGGGAGCTTTGATGAAATCCAGCAAAAACGACATGTTTTACACATGCTTTGAGCAACAAAAACGCGCCCCCAATTCTTTGGCTGAGCCGCTCTTGACCTTGCCTCCCGGCAGCAGCTTCTCTTTGGCCTTCGAATTGACTTCCTGCACGTCTGGAAGGTGATTTAATGCCACTCTCAGGTAAGCCATTGTCGAAATTACTTGTTCCCTCAAGACCATGGGGTCTTTGGCTGGGCTCTAACTCCCTCCCCTTTACCCCTCCCTCCTTTGAAAATAAAGGCCCTCGTTTGCAGGGAGGCTTGGGGACGCCTTACGAAGGATTTCAGGAATCGCCAACTTTCCACCCCTCGCATGGCCAGATTTGACAGGGAAACCTTGAGACATTGGGGAAAGTCTGGGAACCAAATCGGCAATCCAGGGACCCTCGGAACGAGACCTTTTGGGAAGGTGTTAGGGAGGCCCTTAGCGCCTGAAGGCTTACAAAAGTCTTGGGGAATGATAAAAACATATTTGTGAATCCTTAGCAAGACGTTAAGGAGGCATTTTTGGCCAAGGATGCTTAGGGTCGACTAGGAAGGGCTTCAGGAAAGCTGGATAGAGTGGTCTTAGGAAGGCTTACGAATTCTGTAGGAAGTCCCGAGGACCTTAGGAAGCGCAAAGGGGGGTAAGGGGTATAACATGTCATACGTGTTTAGTGAGTCCCCCTGCCCATTTCTACTGGACATTTTGACAGAACCTCACGTCACTCCAGGCAGGTAGAACGAAGGAAAGTGGCAACCTGGATCCGCAAAGAGCAAAAGCCCAGCCAAACGATGGATGATGCGGCAATAGCTGCTTTGGTAAGTTTAACCTTGGATGCATCCCCTTAGTCAGGTTGGCTAGCTGGGGCCCTCAATACTGAACGCAGAAAACCTTAGAACGTGTCCAAACCCATCCCTACTGTTTGTATTCTGCCAGTGGTGCAGAGTGTTACGGCAAAGGCTAAGCGGCTAAGCCACCTTTCCCAGTTCGCTGGCAATGTTGTGAGGCCATGTTATGGGGCCTGTATAGAAGTTCAAGGGATCCCCTCGTGTTCTGGCTGGGATCGACGCTACAAACCCCCACAATTCGCTGAGCCCGGCGACGAACTGCATCTCGCAGAGTGTCTCAAAGTCAGTGGACAGGACCAGTAGCCTGCTGAGAGTTTTGGCCAAACAGATTTAAAACAGCATCCCCGCCTCTGCTTTCTTCTTGGCATCTGCCAGCGACACACCAGAAAGCTCGGGGTAGTAGTGAGGGGCATTCCTCGAATGGGCGCTAGCGGAGGGAAGTTCCTGTCACACGGACCCGAAACGATCGATTTGGATATCCTTCAGTCACTGCAGGAGAAGACGTTGGACCCCCTGCCCAAAAAACAAGGCTGGTTGAAAGGAAATGTAAAGGAAACCCACACAGGAAACAGGTTAAAAAGGTCAGCAAGGTCTGGCAATAAGAAATACCCGAGGCATGGCTGCAGCGTCTCCCAAACTTTCTCAGTCAAATGGCTCTCACAAAAGTGCCCCTCGGCAAAAGTAGCCCCGACATATCAAATCGCATTATGTTTTCGGGCTTTGTGATATGCTGTTCTTGACAATGCGCCGCGAACTCTGCTAGGTTGGACATGCCAAAAGGTAAAACCGAGTTCAATCCTTCCAATCGCCCGGCTCGCTGAGCGGCTCTAGACACCAAGGCTTGCACTTCTCCCAGGTCGGGCCATACCTTGCGAGGCAATACTTGCGACAACTCATTCCACGTTTCTGATCTGGTTAGACTCCAAACATATCCAAAATCAAAAAATGCATAGTTCTATCGTAGTCACATATTGGCAAGTGTCGTCGTCTGCACGCCCCCCGGCATAATTCAACACCCTGAATTAAGGAGTCCAGAAGGAAGGGACTTCCATCATGGGTGAGCTCGTCTTGTCGACACCGGTGAGCCTGCCACACTTAGTGCAAACAGGTTTTCACGTGTCGGAATCTAGCCCAAATTGCCAGTTCAGACCTCCATGACTCTCTGACTTTTGCCCTTTTGGTTCGGAGTGACAATTCCGAGGTATTGATCTCAGCCTGTTGCAAGTTAGAGCTCCCAGTGCTGAAGTGCAAGGGTGTGGGACTTCCTCACGGGTCCCAGCGCGTCGAACCCTGATTCTCTGCTTCCCATCTGTGCGCATCATGTGCTCATGAGTTAAGTGCTCTGCGGGAAAAGCACGTGTTTCCCTGGTCACACACAAAAGATAACTTGGAAGGCAAACGGAACAAACCCCAAGAAGCACCAAGCTGATTCCTCACATGCGGCCGTGCCATAATCCAACCCCCCCCCCCATCCGTCGTTGTACATTGTGGCTCGGCTCACCCCACGGTGCAACAACGTAGCGTCTTCACTCCCAGCCTGTTTTCTACATGTTTTATACCATATGTGGCCTTGAGGGGAAGAGCAACGGTCCAAATATCGAATTCTAGGGTCTGAATATGTCTGCATCCTGCAACTTGCTCACGCCTCTCGGCTCCCCGACTGACAAAAGTCTGGCGGAAGGCCGCACACCTCACAGTAGAGCCTCAGTGACCGGAACTCGTGATGTTCGCAGCTTGCGAACACGGTTTCTGACAAGAGCAGCCTGGCCGCGCCAAGAGCCAAACAAAAAGACTTGACAGGGGTCGACCAATCATTGTCTTGCTCGCAAAGGCCAATCCATCCTTGGTGCTCGGAGCAATGAGCAGATTGCCGACCTGCAGAACGTGCCTGTGGCCCAATGTCCGCAAGCCCTCTTGCCGTGGGCCCGCGAGGCCCTTTTTGAAAGCATTGCCCTTTGCCACTGTCCAAACCAAACATATAGCTTGCAGTGGTTCGCCAATGGCACAAACGCGGAAGCTGCGAGCAAGTGCTCCCAGCCTGCGCAACGCCTCTGCCCCCTCTGCCAAGGCACACGGACTCTGCGGACTCCATGGGAGGGTAGGAGTCATGCGGCTTGAACTCAAGTCGAAAAGACTCTGGCGGCCCTGGCGCTTTCTTCGGCTCCTGACAGCGCATTTGCAAGAGAACATGCCATTCCTTGCAACGTACCATGGATCTAGGCAAGGCGTGTGCTGCAAAGCAACGCTGCTGCAAACATTGGTGGGCATGCTTGAATTGCTTTGCGAGCATACCTTCTACATTCAAAAGCACAAGGTCAAAGCAGGATTTCAGGCCGCTTGTTTAGCACCACTGAGCGAAGCCAATGTCAGTGCTGTGTCTATTCCAAAAGCGTGCCATGGACCGGCCATGAAGCAAAGCCTATGCCGGAACCCATCCAGCAATCGAAACGCAAAGGCTACCAACTGGTGTTTGCATGAGAGCAGTACAAAGCCCCTGCCTCCGCTGCCTCCGCTGCCTCAGCCGCGGCTGGATAGCCACCATCCTTGGCATCGCTTTTGGCCTGGCGATGGCCCCTCTCGGCAATTGAGACATGGTCCCTCTCGCAGTCCAGTCTGCCATGTAGACATCCGTCAGTGTGGTACTGTCGTGATATGATCCATGATCACCAAGCACGATCACTTGCTGGAGAAAAGACCCCAGCCCCGATCAACGCGTACTTAGCTTCCGAGAACATTGCCATATCAAATGGGGCAAAAGCCCGTCTCCATGCCTCGGCAGGTGGATCTGCACTTTCGCTTTTGCTTGGAACTATACTTACGTCTTCCTTGGACTCCGCCTCATCCTCCTCGGGCTTCTCTTCCTGGCAAGGCCGCTCACTGCAATCAAACCAAGTATCTCCCCCAAAGGGCAATGATAAATTCCATTTGTGACATCCCTACACTCATACCGATTGCGTTGGCGTGGCACTCACTGAGCAGCTAGCAACAACATCACAGGGTGAAGGGCATGTCTTCCTCGTTTACATGGCGGGAGTGCCCTTCGGCAGTTAAGGACATCAGTTTTTGCCATGTTCAAAAATGATAAAGGCAAAAAACAATGATTGGATGGAATCACCCGTGTACAGCCACGGCAGGTGCCAAAGGCACATACAAGCCTACGCAAAGAACATGCATCACAGCTCAAGTACATTCAAGGCCTCCAATTCGCAGCAGCGCAGCGAATGACAAGGGTCATGACAACATGCATTTGATCATCAACGATTGATGTGCTATGACTCTTGTGCCACGCAAAGCATTCAGGAATGCTGCGGGAGGGAAAGCGCAAGCAACATGTGTCTCAATGCCATCTTAGTCGACCGGTTGCATATTTAGACAGGTTGGCCCAACCCGTGGCAACCTCTAGTGGCGCCCGCCTTCAAGTAAAGGATCCCCACACTGAGTGGGGCCCTTTGGATTCCATTTTCAACAGCTGCAAAACGGGTGCGAAGCGTCGCTCGCTTCTCTGCACTCTTCCTTTCCCAGCTGAGCAGGGCAACGTATGAATCAACTTCCAGGTGCGCAAGCAGAATGCCCATCCTCTTCCTCTTCTTGTTCTGCGTCCTTTGACTTTTTGTCCTTGCATGGCCAACACGCACGTCACACCAAGCTTGAGTTTTTGCGATGAATATCAATGAGAGACTCACATAGACAACTCTCTGCATAGTAGTCTCTCGTGGTGCCCCCTCTGTCTATTCCAACCGTGCCTGACACCTCGACATCCACATTCAAGTTAAACAGACTGCCTCATTGAAGTCAAGCAACTTCTTGAAGAGCCCTGTGCTGTGGAGGTGATAAGAAAGTCGAAATGGACGGGGCTGCAAACGCTCGCTTGCAGTGCACTGATCCCGTGATGTGAATTGTCGTGCAAAGACCTGCCGTGTACAGCTGTTTGTATCTCTGGTAGCCTTGGTGGCTCAAAAGCAAAGGTTCATGCAAGCAGCTTCAAGGGCTGAACTAGAACTTATATTAGACCACCTCACTTGTTGTCTGCAGAGCGATTTCAAGGCTAGCTCCTCTCAAAAGCCGCCTTGGATACAGCATCATGCATGCAGGACAAGGGATTTTATCTCTTGAATGGAAGTTGTGGGGGCCTCACTGAATGCCTCAGGTCAAGCACTCGTCTTTCAAACTCCCGCCAGTTTGTGCGGCGAGGCTCCTTCTTCTTGTTCTTCGGCATGCTGCAAAAAGGGAAGGACGAGCTATTGCAAACTTCTAAGAAATGGCCAACAGGGCGGCGAGAGAGTTGCTGAGCAGGCCATGTGCCTGGGTTGATCTAGAAATGCAGCTGGTCCCATCAGTTTTACGCGGGTCTTCGAAACATGGTACTTGCAAAGCCCGCAAACATAGCTAGCATCTAGATCATGCTACATCACTGAGGTGCTCAAGAAAAAAGATGGCGCTAGAATGAATATCAGCTCTCGGCCTTCAATGGTCCGTGCCCCAACCAGGTTGGACTCCAAAATGTCACGTTTGTCCTCACTGCACACTGCCCAGGTTGCTCATGCCGTGCAGGAAGCCGCCCGTATGAAAAGCCCAAACCATAGCAACAACTTCAAGTTCTTTGGACCCGCTCACTCACTGCAACCCGTCCCCTGCTTAATGTGTGTTTTGCTCCTGGAGGGGAAGCCTAAAGTTGAGAGCACACCGGCTCAGTAGCCAACCTGACGGTCCAAACACTGCACACGCAACACAACCTTGCTCAGACCTTTGCAAGTGCCCGAAATTGAAGCTCTGCCATGTAAGCCCGAGCGTGGTTAACAGGCTCCAGCTACGAACTGGCTGCATGCGCCTCCTCCTCAACGGGCGGGCCTGCATGCCAAGCTTTCCCGAGTTGTACCAGGATTCAGCGGCTTCGCAAAACTCTCTCGCTGAAGAAAAGAGCAGCTGTTGGAAGGCTCCTATTTGCAAGCGTGTCGAAGAACCATAGTGTGCGTGTGGTGATGGCCCGTGTCAGGTTGCAATCATTGCTTGCGCTTGTTCCGCAGCGAAACACGGTTCCAACTCCGCTCCTTCCAATTGACAACCGGGCCGTTAAACACCAATTGGACATCAGCTCGCCACGCGACCCATGGCCTCCAAGCAAAACGAAACCAGCTCTCTTGCAATTTCGGCCTTCACGGCGCTCACGGGAAACTGGCCGCGGCATCTGCGCATGCGCCTGGAATCCAAGGCTCGGAACAGCGGACTGAAGAGTCAGCCAACGGAAGGACTTGACTTGATCAGCTACCAAGGTGACTTGATGTGACTTGATGTGACTTGATGTGACTTCATGTGACTTGATGATGTGACTTGATGTGACTTGATGTGACTTGATGCGACTTGATGTGACTTGATGTGACTTGGTTCACATTGGACAGCTTGTCAAACTGTGGCCCTGCAGGTCTGACTGAGGCGGGCACGCGAAGGGAAACTTGGTGGCACCAAAAGGCTAAGGTGAGAAGGTATCAAGCGCCATGCATGCACAACACAAGCCCAAGAACCAACACGTGGGGCTGGAGCCTTGGGTTTTTTCAGTTTGTCTCGTTGTGTATGATGCGCCTGGTAGATTTTGGGCTGTGGCTCACCGCATGGAACAAGGGCTGCTGTGAAATTGGCAAGGCTTTTAGAGGCCATTGGGCGCAAGCCGTTCAACTTTCCATGTTGCAAAGTTCGGTGGGTGACACACTCGCGGGGGTTGAGCCAACGCATGTCGGAGACAGGCCCGAGAATCAAAGCTGCAGCATCGCCCTACCGGTTCACAAGCCGCACCTCTGCTAGAATGGAATCGCACAACATACCGAGCCCTTGTGCAAATCAGAGTCATAGCAAGTGGCAAATGGCCTGTTTGACGAAAACAAGGTGAATTGACAAAGCACCAAAGCTACTTGCATTGATTTAGGCCCTTGCTGAAGCGCACTGCGACCAAACCTCTGGTTCCCCCCACCTCTGTCGTTATGTCTTTGGCAGTGCATGGAAGGCGGCAAGCAAAGAGTAGCCCACTTTCTCCCAGCCCGCAAGCAAGTCCCATAGATGTCCCATAGAACCCTGAAGCCTCAAGGCCCCAAAGCCCAGAAGACTGCCGTGGGTCGGATGCCGGAGAGTAAGAGTCGTTCCGCTTTTGATGGCCGCCAGCTGCGTAGCGAACCATGAAATCCTCGCGCGTTGGCAGGCAGCCATCTTCCTCCAGGCCGCTGGCTGCTCACTTTGCAAGAACCAGGGGCGCATTCTGAAAGAGGGGGAGCCAACCAAGGCCAGCGGACGGCAAAACATGCAATTCACATGTGTTCAACTCTTAGCCTTTGTTTGCACATAACGTGGCTACTTTCAAGGTGGGTATGAACTTGAATCAGAAAGCCTTCCGTGGACATCATTGGTCATCTTTAAGGGCATCCATGAAATGCCCAGCCATGTTTAAGGAGGACCATTATTGCTATCTTGGCCTGTCTGCGCCTGCTCAGAAAAGGTTGCACTGGCTAGGCTTCTCAGAGCGAACATACATACAAAAGCAATGCTAGCCAGCTGAATGGTTGCCAACAGAGTGTGAGTAAACGTGCGAACGCCAGCATTCATTGGCCACTGGCAAACACCTCACAATGAGATCTGCGGCTGGCAAGCTTCCCCCTCTTGGTCCAAAATTGGCTAGGCAAGGCAAGCAAACCTTTGGAATGCCGCCATGCTACATTGCTCGCATGCACATGCAGCACAATGCACAAGGCAACTTGGCAACAGCTATACAAGCCTCTCTCTTCAGCTAGCGATCGCGTATACAAACGCACTTGCTGGAAACCCAAAGATCCTTTCGCATCGGTCATCACAGCGTCTGAAAGACAAACATGACAAAGCTTACTTTATCATAAAACACCCACTTCAACGTGGAAACATCTGCAGCCCGCAATGGCGCAAAGCCCGCAAGCTGTAAACATGAGACAATCCTGACTCCTGACTGCTTAGTACGGGTTGATTGGAATCCGTGTGGCTTGAATTCAGCCGGAAATAACAACTCATTGGCTCCCAAACCATGGATGCAAGGCTGTCAAAGAGTGTGGCTGGAGGAGGCACTGGTTTGCAAAGGGCTGATTTCAGTGGGTTGCTGGATGCAACTGGTCAGCACAAAGCAATGTCGCAGGTCGCCAATGTGCGCACGAGGCCAGCTGGGGCTATTATATATACAGTCTGCAGCATCCACCCGAGCGAGTCACCCTCCTTGCTCTTGTTTGAAGCACTTGCAACTGCACTCTATGTTGATTGAACTCGAAGCTGTGCAGCAAACACGTTCTACAGGCCAAGCGGCTTGTACGCGCTCCTACAACAGGTCAACCCTGGAAAGGTTCACTTCTGATGCAGCAAAGGGGAGCAAGGCCATCTCATCGTCAAGCTTCGTACAACAACTAAGTAAGGGGAAGGGTAGAGAGCTTGTCGCAATCTTGCATGGCTCTTGCTTGCATACCTCCCGCCCATCCCCCGTGCCCCAACCCCCATTGCTGCTCCGACCCAATCGGTCTAGTTGCCTTTGTTCCACAACGGATGCGATTGGACACCAATTCGCCACTGGGTTAACAGGACATATTTGGAACTGCCAAATGCTTTGCCCCCTTTTTGCAAAATCGCTAAAGATTATTACAGCTGAAATAAACCTACTCATGACAGATGCGCATTTGGGGTCTGAAACTACAAGTTGCCTCGTATTCCTTTTAGTCGAAATGTGTGATTCTCCGTGGCAAGGTTCGGAGCCACCCCTGGCGCATGGAACGTGCTGGCACTGGGGCATCTGCAACTGTCGTGCAACTGGGCTCTCAGTCGCAGTCGAGCCTTGGTGGAACTTGTCTCGGCAGTGATGAAACATAGAGCAGTGGCATGTCTTCAAGAAAGCCATGAAGGCGATTGCTGACACAGCCGGTGAGTTTCTCACAAGTTGCTGGTTCAAGTCCAGAAAACATTATCCCGACCCTGCTGCACCTTTCAAACCACCAAGCTTTGGGTGAAGGCTTTGCAGAAGTTGCAATGTCTGTATTGAGATGGTGTCATCTATTCACCTCAACGCTTGAATCAGGGAGAGCTGTGGAGAGCAATGGCCCAATTCTCGATAAGGTGCAATCCCTGCTGGAAAGGACAGTTTTCAGGCATTAAATGCCGGAAGCCAGCGGGCAGGTATTGCTGCTACCACTGAGAGCAAACAAACACACATGTTGAACCTGTGGTCAATACTGTTTTCCACCTGGAAAAATGCAAAGGGTAATTATGCGTATCAAGCAGCTGCAGCTACGTGAGAAAAGTCGTTCTGAGGAGTTGCCTTGCGTGTCTCTCTGGATCAGCCGGAGCCCTCTCAACCTAAGCCATCAAAGTGGTCCTAAGCACCAGTCGTCCAGTTCAAATCCTGCAAAACCCCAGGAATCGATCGCATGCGACGGCCGAAGCTTCGCCAAGTGACACTTGCCACTCCTGTTGTTGGGCCTTCTGCTTGGCCTAGGCGCACCAAAACGGTGACAACGGGCTATCTTTCAAACGGGGCTTGGCTTGCAACCAGTCGGGGGGTTGGAGGCTTGCCGAGCCTCTGGGCAACTTTTCAGGTCTATGTCGAGTTGCCAGCGGGCCTCTGGGCATGGAGAACCTGAATTGACTGAGATAATTCCAACCCCTAGTGTTCAAGTCGAAGTTGATCCCAGCGAAGCCTTGGAGTCGCCCATTTCTCACTCACCACGGCGCTCTTGACTATGCATCTATCCGAGGTGTTGCGTGTGGAGCCTTGGCCCCCTCGAAAACTGCGGACTTCGTGTGGGGAGTTGCCATCCCGACCGCCTAAAACTGGCGGCTCTCCCCGTCTCACCGAGCGTTGAAATCTGGAAGCACGCTTTGTTGGAATATGCATTTGTTGTCCCCTCCCATCTCCAGCATGCCGCATGTCGTCTCAGGCAGGTCTAGGTCTAGTACTCCGGTTGATGAATTGAACTTAGATGACTTAGAATTCAGGTTAGGGTTAAGCTGGAATCAACTTGCATGACATTGATTCACAGCTTGGGCTGAGCAGCAACTTCAGGCAAGCCTGAGAATTGGTTCAGTTAAACATTGTTGGCTTGTGGCGGGTCTTGGGTGAACGCATGCAGCTTGGTGGGCAGATTGCGAGTCAGAGAAAGTGTTGGTTGTTGATCAGGTTTGGTTTGGGTTGATTTGGGGTTCGTTTAGGTTGGTGGCTTGCTTTGAGATTGGCTCAGAGTGTTTGCAGTTTCAAGTTAGTTGCTTAACTGCTTACTTGCTTAGTTGTGGCTTGGCCGGGCCTGGATGGGCTGGCCAGTTGGCTGGCCGGCTGCCTGCTGGGCGGTGCTTCAAACGTAACACTCACAAATATGCAACAAGCGCCCCTGCAAAAGTCAGAAATGCAGCCGGGTCACCGCAGCCCTTGCACCTCAGTTCAGGCAAATGGGGATCAAGTAAGGAATGCCAAATGTCTGTGTGCTTCGAGCTCAGAAAGGAAACAATAGCCGGAAAATGGTTGTCCCAACATGCTGATCACCATGGTCTTGCACGACGCAAGGAAAATTGGGTTCTTGGGCTAGACATGCTTAAATGCTAACATGGCCCTCTGAATAGGGAGCGGTAGTGCGTGACTCTTCCAGGATTCCACGTATTTGTCTTATTTGCATCTTTGCTTTGAAGCCAAACAGCCCAAAGGTCCCCACCCCTCAAAATGGCCTGTTCCCGTCGGGTTGCGCGATAACACATCATCCCAAAGTGCAAGTGGTTTTAGGAATTGAACCCACATGATACTTGAAAATCGTCTCCCAGAGCCTTCCCGTCAGCTTCCATGGAAGGTCCCCTGTGGACTCCATGTATTTCCATGTGCCTTCCTACCAATTATCACCAATTCGCATGGAACTTGACAGGGGTCCCTTCAAAAGAACCATGGCCTTCCAGGCCCCCCCCCAACGTCAGGTTCAATGTTGCTTGGTGAAAGGGTTTTGCCTTCAAACCCCTTGAAACCCTCAGCTGTCCAGCCCCGCCTCGGGGTATCTCCGCACCGTTCTTGGACGGGCGCAGCTCTGCTTGCAACACCTGCCCGGCCGCTGACTGGGTGAATCCAAGTGAAAATATAGTAAGTATGTATGCATGCAACACATAATGCTTTGGATTTTGTTGCTTTTAAAGTCTCTATGTGTCTGCCTGTCTCTGTCTATCTAGCTAGCTAGCTATCGATCGAATCGATCGTCTGTCCGTCCATCCCTCCATCCATCCCTGCCTCAACCATCCCTCCATCCCTCCATCCATGCATTCAACTTGCTAGCAAAGTGGTCTGACCATTTATGTAATCTTATCGAATCCCTCAGAATATTGCCCGAGGTCGCCAACATCAAAGTTGAAATACTTGACCTCAAAGCTGAGAAACCCTCACGCCAGAGTTTGGCAGCGAAATCTCGAAGCCTCCTAAGGGAGCGTGACCTTGAAAAAGGGGCATGTGCATGTTAGTTAGATGAATGGTGGCGCATGCCTGCTACAGCATATGGCTCAACTCTATAGCAAGTAAAAATCAGTGGAACATGTGCTGAGCTCACAGCATCTATGATGATCTATGCAATTATCTGGAATTGAATGTTGAGTGTAAGGCTGGGGGACAAACAGGCACAAACACTTACTTAAGCTGTTTTGACTGCAAATAAATAGGGAGCATGGCATGGCCCTGACAATTATACAGTGGCTTTGGATTCAAAGCAAGAACTTGGGCCTACATGGCGGCATGCCTACCTACTTGGTAGCCTGACTCAAGATCTACATGACCGCCACCACACGGCGAGCCATATCAAGGCATTCAGACATTGGTGTCCCACTGGCCTCAGCCGTATCCCCAAATGCAGGCTGTGGGCGCCACAGCGTGGGGGCTGGCTGCCGCTCCTGGCAGCGCTCTGCAAAAACCGTCTGAAATATGTTTGTTTCTTGCTAAACAAACGCACGCCCCGCATCAGGCTGCTGCCTTCGCAGTGGGTATGCTAATTCTGCATCACTTGGTTTGCTGTCCACATTCCTTTGGGCAACTGAGCTCCCTTGCCAACACTCATACTGACTGCCCTGCGCTGTAAAAGTGATTGTGCTCATGCTTTCCAGTGGGAGTTCTGAACACGTGCCATCAAACACCCACATTGCTGAGGCAACACTGCAACTAGAATACATTTGGTGTTGGGCGGCTTCGTGACCCGGTTGCATGGCAACGACTTGGCTATTTGCGGAGCTGGTTGCGAATCGGAGCGCCTGGCTCAAGCGCCCGGGCTGCGCTTGCCAAATCGCTGGCTGTGGGTGGAGCTGCGCTGCACGCCCTGCACACCAGGCGTCATGGCGGCAATCTTGGGACTCAGCTGTGCAACGGCGAATGCGCTCTCATGGAAAGGAGACTTGCTCCAACACGAAAAAGCTCGGAACGCGCAGCTACTTAATGATTTTCTCCTGGCTGCACGCGCATTTTCTCCTGGCTGTACGCACAAACAACGTCACCCCCCACAACAATCGTGTCGACAAGGTGCTGGAAAACTGGGCTTTGGATCCCCGGTCCTCTCCAGTGGTCTTCCTGTCTGGCCTATGGCCCATAGGGCTTGAATAGGAAAGTAAAGGACAGCCGGTCTTGTCAATCAAAACAAACAGAGCTGGAGAGTGCAAGGAGTGATGGGGGGTTATACGATTAGGAGACACTACCTTGAATGGGGGCGACCCTTTGTGAGCTTGTTAAACCTGAATTGTTTCAACAAGCCGTAGTACATCATTTGCTGTTTCAAAGATGGCTGATGTCCATGGAAGCTTTCAAACATTGGCAGTAAAGTTGGGGGGGTGATGTGGTTTCAGCAAATTGCCAACATTACTTTGTTGGCAGTCGGTTGGGGGGCTGTGGTTTCAGCAAATATTTGCCAACATTAACAATTGTAACAAGTAAGACTTGAACTCTCGGAGTCACACTCCGTGTGAGCTGATGGATTTCCCCGCCTTCAAAGTCCAAGGCCTCCGAGGAAAGCGCCCCAGCGCAAGCACGGAGTCCTGGCACAGCTCGCGCTGTTCGCCAAACATGCCGCCCATGCCGACCAAACAACGATCTCGTCCGGTGGTCTGTGGAAAGCGCCAAGAAGCGTTGGGTAAGTGCAGCTGTCCGTCTTTTTGTGGTCGGTTTACAAGAAGCAAAAGGGTGGTTCTCCAAAATAGGGCCTCTTTCAGGTGGTTGGTCCCTTTTGGCTTCCCCTTACCCTCCAGGCAACCAACCCAAGTCCAGCGTGGGGACCCCAAGCAACGGAAGCTGAGGAAGGGCCTATCGCACTGTGGCAGGCAAAGCAAGATGTACGTGATGCTTCAACATCAGCTGAAACATACGGCCAGAATCACCTCGATTCAAGATAACAAGAGCCGATCTTTTGTTGAGATTGAAGCCGTTTGAAGTCAAAACCCTGTACCCCTAGTGAACATCAAAATAGGTGGCAAATGGATGTTCATCCACCCAAAAATGGGATTGCCATAGGATATGCCCCATGGCCATATTGCCGATCTTGAGCTCAAGAGTACGTCATCCATGTGATTCTCGCCACATCGGTATCCAAGCGAGCTACGATCAGGCCTCCCTGGCGAGGAGCCCTGCAAGGCCGAAGTCATGGAGGTAACTGTCAAGGAGTCTTCTGTCAGGTTCCGTGCATGTGTTTTGTCAGAGGGTACAATATGCATATTCTGTTGGACCAGTTTGATACTAACAATAAGCCCAGCGGTTTTTAGTCAACAAGCTGGCGCCCTGGTCTGTTTGGCGCTTCGCGCACGGGGATTCTGGAACCTTCATAGGCGTTGTCATTCTCAGGTGTCGCAACTTCAATCCCTGAATGCTCGAGGAGGCAACTGGCCTCCTCTGTCTGGACCCGTTCGCATGCCCTGCGATATCTCAAAACGGCTTCCTGATTCGCTCCCTTCATCTGCTATCTAACTGCCACAGTCACTGTTTCCCAAAAGGGCAGAATAACAAACTGATTAAAAAACTGTTCTGTAAAGCTACTTGCAGCCCATGGCCAAGACAGAAAAGGATAAGGCATAGAATGCTCCCAAACAGCTAGATAACAGCAGCAGCATCATCCTCCCTCGTCGTCGTTCACATCATCATCATCATCATCATCATCATCACCATCATCCTCATCATCACCATCATCATCACCATCATCATCATCATCACCATCATCATCACCATCGCCATCACCATCACCATCACAATCACCATCATCATCATCAGCACCACCTCCTCATCATCCTGACCATGACCATGATCATGGTCACGATCATCATTATCATTGTTTGTAATGGTCGAACCAGGGCTCTTCAGTCAAGCAAACCCGTGCATGAGCAAGACCGAAGTGGACGAGATATGCTAGGGACTTCATCTGCCAAACTTGCACACGGGTCCCGAAACCGTGCTGGGGCAAAGGCAATGGGCAAGCTTCTCTGTGCAGACACAGGCTAAAACTCGATTTGAAAGTGCAAAAACGCGCCATTTCAGCACTGCAACTCAAGGTACCTTTGTACACGTGCACGAAACAAATAAATCTCGCCAAGCCAGGCCGGTGACTGCAGTCTTTGGCACCAGCCCAAGTCTGGCAGCATGTAGCTCTAGCTTCTCTTCGCCGCAAACTAAAGTTGGTGGACAGCATGGCCCCTTGATCATCTCAACCAGTTCCGCCACTATCATGTCGTTTGCAAGCCCTTGGCTTGACATAAATATAATATATATATATATAGTTTGGTGCGATGCTGCCATTGTATGCTTCTCTTGAAAATACACGCCTCGCGATATAGTAACGCGTGGCGTCAGTCTTGCTGCATGGTGCAGTGGCACAAATCGTAAGAGCTCAGGGTTGAGCATGCCGCTGCCACCTCGCTACCTTTTTGAATGCCTGGCCAGTTAGCCTGCACAAGTTATATGCAGCATCAGTAGAACACGCCTGATCAATAAGCCTGCCTTTGCCGACGCGACTAGCATTCATGGTTCGTCTACTTTGCCAACAAAAGCTGCTTGATTTTGCGGACGTACGAACGAGGACCCTTCAAATAAAGGTATGAACTGTCGTCGACCGGCATGATCTGCTTCTCCCTTGCTTGTGCTCTTCAATTTGCCATGAGCCCTCCTCATTTAAGTCTAAATGGTGCGCAGCTCAAAGCATCGAACATAACATCCTCTGTTGAAGCATGCTGGAGCCATGGCAAGCTGCTCACAGTCACCCTTCTACCATCTTTTGGAAGGATGTGTTGGGGTAAAATGCAGTAAGGAATCCTATGTGGGCGTGACCCTGTCGAGATCTGGCGCTTGTGGCAACTGAACATGCCAACGAACTCCAAGTGAGTGATTTGCCCTCAGCCCGCATAATATAGCTTCAGCCGTTCTCTTCTTCCCGCATTTGCGGCGAGAATGCTGAGTGAAGCAAAACTAAACAATCCGATCTGAACAGTGGGCCGCTTCTGCTGCAGTTGCCTCCCAAACCTTGACTTCTGAAAAGCTAAGCAACCAGCAAAGCCCATCCAATACGAAGCGATCCAAAAACTACTTGCATTGCTCATAGCATGCACCGCTGCTGGCTGGGACGCCACTCGGCTGCCCCACTTTGTAAGGATGCAGCGCGCTTTGCCAGAACAAAACCTCTACAGCCAGAGTTGCATGACTTGCTTCGGCCTGAAACTGTCAGAGCAGGTCAACAGTGTCAACCTTCTACAGGCTCTTCCCTTAAACACCCGCTCAACAAGCCCGCCAAGGGATGAGGCCTAAGCCTTGGATGATACAGAATCAATTGCGCGTTCTGTGGGTCGAATGTCATTGGCTGCTACTTGCGACGCATGCCCAAGTGCTTCTCCAGGCACCACTCCAGGTTCCTCGAGGCAGGGCCCCTAGAACCATTCCAAATGGCGCATATCGCGAGATTCGTTCTTGTGTTTACGCAACCTACAATACGCATGACCTGACGCCTCAAGCGGTGTGTTGGTGGGAAAGCTGTTTAGATGTGTGTCCATGTTATCATATTTTTGCAAGCATGGTATGGGTACAAGGCTAGGATGGAGATGCTCGATAACTCTTTTTGGCTCGCCGGTCTACCCTACTTGACAAGAGCAAGTTGGGAGCGGCAAGGGACGATACAAAGAACAAGCCCTGAATGAGACTGTCACTTGGTCAACCTGGGCGCTCAATGCAAACGAACCATGGCGCCTCAGCACTGCTTGTGTGCCTAGCTGGGACTCTAAGCAGTGTACCATTGGCGTTTTTTCTCATAAGATCCAGCTACGGTGCACACCTCTCAGGCTGAGGGCGTGCCAAACCGAAACAGGGCTGGGTGTCTTTCGAAGACCGCCCGGCCTGTACATCAAGTACACCAGGACAGCTCCGAGCAGGCCGCCTCCGAACCACAGTCCTCAAGTGCATGTGCGGCTCTGCGCAGTGGTCAAATGATAAGTCCTCTCTGGAAACAGCGGATTTTCATCTCAACCTTAAAAACTCGCAAACCCAGAATTCCAATCGGATAGAAAAGCGCAGCATGGTGCAGTTCCAACCCCCAACCCCCTAACGCCACATGCTGCCCTGGGTGCCGACCACTGCGCCCGTGCTCCATTGGGGAAGCTCCGAATTGTATGCCACCAGCGCGATCCCGAGGTGCCAAAAGGTCGCCCACTGCCGCAAAAAAAAAACGAACCGTGAGCCGTGTCATGAGGGCATGGAATTGGAGGGAATGCTGTTGGACGTAATGGGACCAGACACGGGCCCTGCTTGTTCCAATGACACGTAGCGAGTCACACAACTAGGCGTCGCTGTTGCATGACACGACTTCAATAGAACAAGCCCTCAATGACGCTCAGAAGCACTCACACAGGGCCCCCTCCGGGAAAAAAACAAAACAAAAAACAGCGGCATCATGCCCATGAAACTAATGCAGTGATGTACTTAATTCAATACGTTGGATCGGCTCTGGCGTGTTCTTTCAGCGTCTTGCGGACGCCTGTGGCAGGGCTACAGAGACATCAGTGAGGATGTCAGGTGATATGTGAATTCGAAAATGTTTGCTACCTGTCGGACCCCGTTTTTTGGTGCCCTGAACTTGGGCACCTTCGTTGACAGCTGCATGCTGGCCTCATGGCGCTCCCCGCCTGGACTGCGAACACCGAAAAGGCCTCCTGGGGTCCATGCACCAGCCGCGCATCCCGGGGCACCCCCCGGCGTTTCACCTCACGAGACGAGAACAAAGCTATCCTGCGAACTGCGGCCTTCCTGCAAACCACATTTAGGCAGCATGCCGTTGATGCAAGATGATGCAAGTGTGCCCACGTCCACCCTTACACAATCTTTCCCCTAGGAAAGAAACCCTATATACACTCCGTGAAAGCCCCTTCGAGCGACCGACGCTCGACCCTGGGCGCCATGAAGAGCTTTGTGAGCTTGACGCGCACTTCCAGCAGGCGCGCCAGCAGAGTCGGCAGCACCAATAACGGCTTCAAGGGAGCGAAGAGCAGCACGAAGAGGAAGCTGAGCCTTGGCGTGCTGTTGCGTCATGAGTCAACCCACAAAAACAAGAACTAGCACAAGCACTGATGAACATGCAACATATTGCATTGCACTGCATTGCACTGCAATGTGTTGCATTGCATTGCATTGCATCGCATCGCATCGCATCGCATCGCATTGCATTGGGTTAAGTTGCATCGAGTCAACCAACATTAACAAAAAGACACACACACACACACAACGCAACACAGCACAGCACAGCACAGCACAGCACAGCACAACACAATCAACCAAACAAACACATAGAAAAACAATCAAATCTATCCATTAATCCATCAATCCATCAATCCATCAATCCATCCATCCATCCATCCATCCATCAATCCATCCATCCATCCATCCATTCATCAATCCATTCATTAATCCATCCATCTATCCATCCATTCATCCAAAACAAAAACAAGCAAACCATAAAATCAAGTATATCCATAAATAAGAAACAAAGAAACACACCAACCCATCTCAACCCACCCCAAATTCAATCCTATCTCTACATGACGAGGTGCAAATCAGCCTGGTGGTACAACCGATTTCTGATTGCAATGCATGCGTGCCTGTTATCACGGACCTAGCCTCTCCTTGTTCTTGACACCTGCTTAACACCGATGTTGGTTATGGGCAAGCCCATTTCCAGGCCAATGCCACAGCATGTTCGGGCGTCATGTCACCAAACGTTTGAATGAGACGGCGGGACGTTTGACCAAGAGCCCACCAGGTTTGCAGCAAAGCATCTTCAACTCCTTCATCTCTTCAAGAGCGTCGAACTCACGCAGTACCACCTGGTGGTAGTGGCAGGCAAGCAGTTCATTCTCATGCAGAAGGCATGAAACCTGCCAAACTAAGAAGTTAAGAAATCCCATCACTCTGGGGGGTGAGTGCTTGCAGTCCTTGCACCCAGCTATGCTTATCTGCATTCTGCATGACTGGGAGGCTCAACACCAAAGCTTCGAATTGCGGTGCCCAGCCTGCTCCAAGGCTCCTTCAACATTCTCGAGCGCTTCCTCGTCTGCCTGCCGGAACACAGCGAGCAGCTTGGGGTGGGGACGTCAGCGGATGATGTGCTCTATATGCATCTGCGTGCGCGCGCTCGCTCGCGCGCGTGGCGCGCGCGCGCGTGCGCGCGTGCGCGCGTGCGCGCGCGCGCGCGCGCGTGCGTCTGTGCGTTTGTGCGTTTGTGCGTTTGTGCGTTTGTGCGTTTGTGCGTTTGTGCGTTTGTGCGTGCGTTTGTGCGTTTGTGCGTTTGTGCGTTTGTGCGTTTGTGCGTTTGTGCGTTTGTGCGTTTGTGCGTTTGTGCGTTTGTGCGTTTGTGCGTTTGTGCGTTTGTGCGTTTGTGCGTTTGTGCGTGCGTGCGTGCGTGCGTGCGTGCGTGCGTGCGTGCGTGCGTGCGTGCGTGCGTGCGTGCGTGCGTGCGTGCGTGCGTGCGTGCGTGCGTGCGTGCGTGCGCGTGCGTGCGTGCGTGCGTGCGTGCGTGCGTGCGTGCGTGCGTGCGTGCGTGCGCGCGTGCGCGTGCGTGCGTGCGTGCGCGCGTGTGCGTGCGTGCGTGCGTGCGTGCGTGCGTGCTGCGTGCGTGCGTGCGTGCGTGCGTGCGTGCGGCGTGCGTGCGTGCGTGCGTGCGTGCGTGCGTGGCGTGGGTGGGTGGGTGCGTGCGTGCGTGCGTGCGTGCGTGCGTGCGTGCGCGCGCGCGCGCGGGTGTGTGTGTGTGTGTGTGTGTGTGTGTCTGTGCGTAAGTGTGCGTGCGTGCGTGCGGGTGTGTGTGTGTGTGCGTAAGTGTGTGTGCGTAAGTGTGTGTGCGTAAGTGTGTGTGTGTGTGTGTCTCCGTGTCCGTGTCCGTGTCCGTGTCCGTGTCCGTGTCCGTGTCCGTGTCCGTGTCCGTGTCCGTGTCCGTGTGTGTGTGTGTGTGCGTGCGCGTGCGCGTGCGCGTGCGCGTGCGGGTGCGGGTGCGGGTGCGGGTGCGGGTGTGTGTGTGTGTGCGTAAGTGTGTGTGCGTGTGTGCAAGTGTGTGTGTGTGTAAGTGTGTGTGTGTGTATGTTTGTGTATGTGTGTGTATGTGTGTATGTGTGTGTATGTGTGTGTGTATGTGTGTGTGTGTATGTGTGTATGTGTGTATGTGTGTCTGTGTGTGTGTCTGTGTCTGTGTTCTATTGTTCCGCCTTGAGCAACTCCCCTCACACAGTCTGAATTGCTGCCTTCGGGCCCAAGACATCTCTTTCGCAGAATGCAAACACACTCCGAAAGGCCAGGTACCCCCCTTTTGCATTCGCAATAGCAAATTATATACATGATTATGGCACATGTAATGTGAGTAAATGTGAGTAAGATGCATATGATCTATGATGCTGCATGCGATGCCTTGGAACATATATTGGAACAAGTGGGGGCCTTCTCATATCTTGCAGACCCGGGGACTGAATCAGAATGCCCACTCCCAAGCCATCCAGCTGGAAGTCCCACTGTGACCCATTGCAAAGGCTCCGTATCGAACCCGCCAGCCCTTGGCCCGTTTGACCCCAGCTCTGCGAGGCCAGCGCGCGCCACGTTTTGCAATCTCAATCCGCGACAGACTCCGACTGCACGAGACGCGCGTCGTCAGGTCAGCGGGAAGTGAAAAGTCCACCCTGGACAACTATGGCAATCTACGGGTTCTGGCAGACCTTAGGCAAGTCACGAACAAAGAACTCCCTTTCCAAGCGACACAAGCTTGCGCGATCAAAAGCCAGCCAGCCCAATCTACAGGGGCAACTGTCAGGATGGGGGTTGGGGATCCAGCCCCCACACACAGAACCTGAACTCAGTCAAGCGGCCCAATCAGGAAACCAGCCCTCAGAGACGGCAGAACCTGCCGAGCGCCAGGCAAGGGGACCAAACAAAATGCCATTTGCGCAAACTGGGCACAGAATCTGCTGAAGACCTCTCAGTTGCCAGTATGAAACTGCCATTCAAACTCTGAATTTCCTGCCCAAAAAAGCAATTAATCAACAAGCTTGTAGCCTGACTCACGCGGACACAACCAACACGAGAGGCTTCAGTGAAGCTGCGCAACAGGAATGCATGCTACTCTTACCCCGTGTGGCCACCCTCAATACTTGAGACTAATCAAAGGGCCATCGAGATCGCTTTGCGGACAAGTGGGATGGCGATTGAGGCACCAAAACATACGTCCGACCTAAAGAATGACGCGGCATGGCAGCATGAGAATTGAATGCCCAGCAGTGCTTTCCTGGTGGCAAAACAAGGGGGGCAATGACAAATAGTAGGACACTGAACCAGGAAATACATTTAGTGCAATTATCTTGTTTGTAGCAACACATCTTAGTTGTTTTCGTGCCTAGAAAGGCAAGAGCCACTTAGACGAGGACCAAAGAGAAGCCAAAACTACTTGGACGGGCCTGATTCTGATTGCTGTTGCATTACGCTTTGCCCAGTTGACCTCACGTTTGTTTGGGGCCGCCTAATGTTGCTCGTTCGTTCCGTCATGCACGTTTCGGAACCCGTGTTTCATGTGAAGTTGAAGGGAACACCTGGGTATAGTTTTCTTTGATGGACATCATTTGGATTAGGTGAAGAGTCTACGTCCACCAGCCACTTTTAGGGGCTTCCCTATTGAAATTCATGGCCACCTCTTCAAAGCCGATGCGGTGCTTCGGGACGAGCGCCTTGCACCATCTTCCGGCCAAACGTCCAGCCAGTAGAGTGGCGCTCGACAATCTCCAGGAGATCCGTGGTGCCCACAGACATCTGAGACTCGCTTCCTGCAAACAGCTCGGGGAAATGCCTGGGAAATGCCTGGGATATTCATCCCCACTGTCCAGTAAAACTGCCAAGCAAAAATGAGCTGTGGCCCCGTTTGGCTGCACTCAAACACACCATCTCCTCCTGTGTTGATGCTTTAAGGATTGAGCAGTCGTAAAAGCATTTCATAGCATGTCTAGTGCTGTAGAAAATCTGCACTCACATCATGACTCACGCTTCCCCAAAGTGCCCTATATAGGCGAAATCCCCAAATAATGGTCGCAGTCTGTGCATACCAAGGCTCCAGAGGAAAAGTTCCGCGAAGCTCGTACCAAATCTCTCACCACATTCCGCTTGGCATCAGCTTCTGGAGTTGGTCGCTGCAAAACCTGGCGGCCGGCCGGCTTGCGCGTGTGCTGGGACCGGGATTAGTTACGCATCTGCTCGAGAACAAAAGGTGGGGCTTCTCAAAACGATGGGACTCTTTTGGATGGTGTTCAAGGGCACCTAAAGGAAGGAAGCCATTCCAGGGGTCCTCAATCTTGACAAACCCACAGGTAGCTTGAAGCCAGCTACTCAAAGCAGCAAGTGCACCATGGCGCCTGCGCTGGGGCTGTGGGTGCCGCCCGAGCTTCCCGATCTCTGTCCCTGGTCTGCCTTGGACGGCACACGGCGACCAGGTGGCCAAACATCGGACAAGAATGCTGGCCAAGCGTGTTCTTCTGTCAGACCTGTCAAGCTCTGGAGGGCACTACAGTGCATTTGCTGAACAAACCTGTGCCTGGCTTGCTTCTGATATACCAATCCAATGGCGATCCCTGAAGTTACAACTTGCAAGAAGGCAGAGCCTTGATTGCCTGACATTTGTCTTTCCAACAAGGCCCCAAAGCACTCCAGTTGACCATGCAAGCGAACCCATGTTGCCCCTACACCCTTTGGGAAATGGTTTGATGCGACTGATCCTAAATCTGACAATCACCGCAAAGCGGCAGAACCAAGCCAACACCACCACCACCACCACCACCACCACCACCAGCACCACCAGCAGCAGCAGCAGCAGCAGCACCACCAGTTGTTGCAGAGCTCAACCCCCCGCGAGATTCCAGAGCCAAAAGGATGTTTTGTCTGAGCTCCTTAAGGCAGCCAAGCTGCACCAAATGCTTCTCTTCCGCCTTGGCCCGAGCCGGTGCCACCGGTGCAACCGATGCCACTGGAGCGGGAGTTGGCGCCGGCGCGGGCGCCGGTGCGGGCGCCGGAGCCGTCACGGCCACTGGCAACGCCGGCACCACTGGGGCTGCCGGGGCCGCCGGGGCTGGGGCCACTGGTGCTGCTGGAGCTGCTGCCGGTGCGGGGACAATCCACGACGGCACCCAACCCGCGGCAGTTTTGACTGTGAGGTTCTTGGCGTAGCTCCAGCCGGTGACGTGAGTCTCCAAGATCTCGATCAGATCCTCAAATGAATCAGAAGCTTTATTTCAACAGATGAAAATCAAACAACAACAACTCATCATGATTGCCACAGATTGCCAAGCGACTCCCTGGCGCACTGGCACCATGGTGGGCCCTGTAGGGTCGAAATGGCCCACCGCATGGCCTTGGTAGCCAGCTCCCACCTGCGGCGCTGGAGGCTCCTCTCTCCGAGGCTGGACCTGAGCCCAGTGTTGCCCAAGCTGTGAGATATTGATCCAAGCCTGTCCCTTCCTTCCCTTCCCGCCTGCGGCGCTGGCTGCACAGCAGGTGCCGGCGTGGGAGCAGGGGTCACAGCTGGCGCTGGGACTGGCGCTGGCGCCGGCGTAGCCGCGGGTGCGGGCACGGGTGCAGGCGTTTGCTGCGGCCTTTCCTCTGGCCGGGTGACCGGCGCGGGCGCTGCTGGCGCTGCTGGCGCTGTTGGCGCTGCAGGCGCCACTGGAACAGTGGCTGCGGGGGCTGCTGGTGCAGCAGCCGGTGCTGCAGGCGCCATGGGTGCCGCTGGTACTTTGGGAGCCTCAGTCCAAGTGTGGCTCAGTTCACGCCAGCATGTTTCAAGATTTATGTTGTTTGCCTCGGCGAGATGGGGCTGAGCGAGCGAAGCACTTCCAAGTGGAGTCAATAGCATCCCCATATTCAGTACAAATTGTTGACAATTGAAGTCCCCGTGTTTGCTCCAACTGAGATGTCTGGCACGAGGCCGGACCACCCTCAGATATTCCGCAGCTTCCCTTCATCAAATCTTGCTTGCCGTTAAAAGGAGAGCAACAAATCAAATGTTAGCAGTCAAGCGGGGATTTCCCGCTAAACCGCAACCAAGCAAAAATGCAAGAATATGTTTTCCAACAACAACCATAGATATCACACGGATTTCCCGGGTGCTAACCCGGGCGCAGCCGGATTTCGCCGCGGCGCCGGCGCCGGCGCCGGGAAAGACTTGGCCGTTGCCTTCGGCGAGGCCTTGGCCGGCGAGGCTTTGGCCATCTGCTTCGCCTCGGAGGGAGGCTTGAGTCGTGGCACTGGGTTTTGAGAAAAACCTTGGGCTGGGATTTTAGAAAACCCGATCGATACGATTTTGGCTTTACTAACAAGATTACACCAGCATAGACCCCAGATAGCGAAACACGTGCCAACGATTGCACGGTGGCACCTGCACAAGAATCCCCCAAATTGCATGCCACCTAGCACGCTGCCGTCAATCTCGCAAAAACACACCTGGCCATCACCAGGCCCCCCAAAACAGCACCTGCACCAGCCATCAATCTCGCAAAAACACCAAGCCCGTCACCGGCCCCCCAAAACCATCAGCGCCATCACCCCGAACAACACTCCCAAAGCACCCGGCCGTCAATCTCGCAAACATGCACCCGCACCATCACCAGCACCTCAAAGAGCACCCCAAACACCATCCCAAAGCAGCACCTTCGCGAGCGACTGCATGCCTAGCACCCTAGCCGGCAATCTCGCAAATCGCTTTCCCTTCTTTATTAGACGCTAGAACCCCTATAGCTTTCAGCTATCTGGGAGAAAAAACATTGGACATGATTTTGGCTTTATATTAAAAACCCAATGGACAAATATTTCAGATTGACCATCACTTAAACCAGACCTGGCAAGTCACAGGCGCAGGGCTCGGCTGGGGCTTCTCCACGGTCTTCGCCTCTGGATGGTCCCCGTCTGCCAGCGGCATGTTCTGGCAAACCTGGCGATCAAAAATCTCAATCAAATGAATAACACAACCTGGTTTCTGCTGACCCCTCCGCAACAAGTTTAATTTTTGTGGGTTTAGTGGAAAACTTCTTGATTTCCCAACAAGATAAAGTCTAAAGATCCAACCCAATAGCAGTCAAGACAAGTTCCATGTCTGACTCTCAGGGCAGCTCAATTTCAGCTTTAGTTTTCAATGCTGCGATGCTGGATGGGTTGAAGAGTGTTGAGATTGGTATGCCAGGGTCAGCACATGTTGCCAGTATGTCTTAAAGGACCACCATAGCTTAGCTCACATGTTGGCTCCAGGAGCGAAGCGACTGCCACAGGTCAGTGCCTTTCCAAAGCCAGTGCAAAGTGTGATCTGGGACGCTTGATCGGCGCATTGTTTCGCTTGATCGGAGTGATCTCCCACCATGTAGCCTTAGCGGTGTTTTCTGGGCTGCGGCTCGTGTGGCCTGTCGTGCAATCAGCTTGTTCGGTCTTGCGATTTTGGGTGCAAGTTCTGTGCCAGCTTTGCCTTTACTCATCCTCATGCACTCTTGGCTTTCACAGACTGCCACAGCAACACTTCTCACAGCCAGCAAGTAAGTCGGACTTCGTGGTTGGCAACATCACGAATCTATTGCAACACCTGTTTTGGAGGTTTCGCAAAATCAATATACTGCCTATCTCTTGATCACGCCAAGTGATGACAAAAGAGCCGAAACTCTGGCAACTCTGGCCTCCCAGTGCTTCTGGTATGTGCCATACTCTCCCTGCCAGTCGCACTTGCCGTCTTTGCGCAGCTTGGGGTTGTTCTGGCAAATAATGCGCAAGCCAGAAAGCATCCTCCAAAGCAGCACGTTCTCACCTTGGATGCACAAGCGGCTTTGCCGGGAGAAAGAAAAGTCGTGTTGAAAAAGAAGCTCGGGCTGCCGGAAAACAAAAGCAGTCTTGCAGCCGTGTTGCCTCGCTGTGTGTCCGAAGACACTGAAACCAGGTCCTGATTCTCATTCAAGATGTTCTTGCAAACTGGGCAAGGTACACATCGGTCAGGACCAGCAGCTTTTGCCTCAGGCAGGCGCTGAGAAGCAAAGGAAGCGATTCAACATGAAGTCAATTGGCAAAACGCAACTCGAAAGATGGATAGCAGCCAAGTAGCACTCAACCGGGCGGGCACTTGCGGTGACTGCGTACAGTACTCATGCACAAACACTGGCATCTGGAGCAAGGCTTCGTAGAAAGGGCTTTGAGCAGGGAAGGCATGCAGGGAACCATCTTGATTAAACCAACTGGCAGCCGGGGGGGAGACCCTGATGCAAGGCCGGAATATATGATGCATGCGCGTCTGCAAAGGCCGCACACACACACTCGCACACAACAAGTGCCACTAAAACATGCAGAATAAGCATGGTCCAGACACAGCAAAACAAGAGGAGCAGGATGAAACACAGCAAGCGACCCAAGCATCAAACTGCAGGCTGCGCCAAGCTGCTCGCTGTGCCCAGGTCTGTGTGTCCGGGTGCTGGTTGAACCACTGGGCAATGCAGTCTCCACAAAAGAGGTGCGAGCAGCTGGTGAGCTTTGGGCGGCATCCGACCACATGGATCTGGCAGATCTTGCAGATGAACCTGAGCCGTCATTATTTTTGCAGTCTTGCATTCTGGATTCCAACCGAGTTTCTTGGCGAAGAAAGTTAATTTGAAAGGGTTGCCACTGGTCGGACTAGGGGGTTCAGTGCAGTTCAAAGGGTTGCCACTGGTCGGACTAGGGGTTCAGTTGCAGCCAGCAGTGACCAAATTTCTTTGGAAAGGGAAACTAGTGATGAATCATGTATTCACCCATCAGTGAATGACATGATGCACTGGAATCTGCGACTTCAGAATGAGTGGGTTTGAAGCATAAGCTCGCTGAAGAAACAGACCCGCACCCTTCAGGTTCGCAGGTACTCCCAGTCTCACAACTGTCAACATGGCATCTGTTCTGAAATGTTCTGGGCCAACAGGCTAAAAGGCATTCTACTTCCGCCGAGGAGTTCTACCCAGCATCATGCTGCCAAAACCTCGGCAAATCCCGTTTCGGAAGCTGAGATTTATATTTCAGGGCAAGTGCAGGGAAGGTCAGAGTGCCGAAGACGCAGTGCAAACCATGACGCGTGCGGCGGCACAACAGCAAGCAGCAGGAAACATTGCGCACTTGCTTGTCAACATGCGCATGCAAACCGCATATGCTCCAATACACGTTCACTGCACATCCAAGCACCCAGTCAAACCCACGCAACTAACTCATCGGCCAAGTTGCTCTTCCCTCTCAGTGAGCAGCTGATCTTCCTGCACTTTCTGTTCCTCCGGCTCCAACTTCAAATCGGCACCTGAAGCAGGCCGGCTGGGGCACACGACACGGTGTCCAGCCAACCCTTGAACCATGCAAGGCTAAATTGCACTTCGTGTGAACCTGTCTGTCGGCGGATTTCTGGCACGGTGAAAACTGAGCTGGCACAGTGCAAATGCTCCTGGCCGGAAAGGTGCAAAGGCAGAGTGTCCGGTATTCAAAGCAACTAAGTGAATCCTGGATTCCGACCCAAGATCTTTGCAAGGCAAGCAGCGCTGCGCAGATTTAATCGCTACGGCCCTCGATTCAACATGGGCCGGTCTTTGTCCAGCCTACAATTGAGATTCCAAGAAACTGTCATTGGAAGCATCCAAAGGATGTCATGGCCGTACCCAAGGAACCCAAAGCGAAGCTCAAGCAGGGCGCTCTCAACCTTCACCGGCTTGGCTTTGGTTGCGATGATCTTCGTCTTGTCAATCTTGGCCTGGCAAAGTGACACTTGCCAGGAAAGGGCCGGTGGTCCAAGCTCTGCGGGCCTTCTCTTTCTTCTCTTCCTTTTTCTTCTTCTCCTCCTTCTTGTTCTTCTTCTGGGCCTCCTCAGCGATATTCAGAATTCGTGCCTTGCGTTCGAGCTACCGTCAAAATCACTTGTCTTCGTCAAGGAGGTTTTTATGTAGTTATCGTTTGTGGTGTATCGTTTTACAACGTTCTGCGCATCTTCTCGTTTTTGGTGGGGGCCTATCGTTTTGCGTGCCAACCCCGCTTTACTAAAGGGATCTACTCATACCTGACCGTGACTCATATGATGCCATGCCAAATACATGTGGCCTTGCTGCTGCTGCCGGCAAAATTCACCAACTGTCCCATGTGCGCAGGCTGCAAGTGCCAAGCTGGTGCTCTGGAACCCTATTTCCGAATGCTGTGGGGCAAGGCAATTTGGTCTGAAAAGAGTGCGGGGTTAAAGGGCCGCGTAAAATGTTCACAAGTCGTGGTGCGTAGTGTCTCTGGCATGAAAACACCTAAATGAACTTGCCACTGTGCCTGCAAAGTGGCATGCGTATGGTCGCTACCAACAGCATCGATTTCCCTGTGGTGCGGAAGAAAGCCAGCCCCGCGATCTTCCTTTTTATCATATGCTTTTGCGTGGCATATGGTGGGGTGGTGTCCTTTTTGAGCGCTCGCGGGACATACTGTGTCCTTAACGTGGCTTGCACAGGCTCTTCTCCCGATCTGGGGCTCTGGTACTACACTTAGGGTCAACCAGGCTACTGCTTTTGCAATCACTACTGCCGACCCCTTGAACCAAACAACACTTGACAAGGACTGTCCAGTCCCCCTCCCGCAAATGCCAGCATGCGACCTTCAGGGGCCTCACTGCCCAAACGTGCGTCTGTGGGGCTAGTGTGGGCTAGAAACCGCAGGGCTGCAAACGATCATGCCGGGCTCAGATGTGCAGCGCGAAGGGTGCACAATAAAGACTGTCGCATTAACCCCTTAAAGGCTGTCCTCGGCCCCCAAAAATGTAATTAAAGGACCGGATAACCCCACATGCGCGACGGAAGAAACATAACACCATGTTTAGACAAGGGCCAGCTCAGGCGATGGAGCGAGCGACGGGGAGTAGATGAGTGAGAAAGCGATGCACGTCCGCGAGTGAGTGGAGTGGAGTGGAGTGGAGTGGAGTGGAGTGGAGTGGAGTGGAGTGGAGTGGAGTGGAGTGGAGTGGAGTGGAGTGGAGTGGAGTGGAGTGGAGTGGAGTGGAGTGGCGTGGCGTGGCGTGGCGTGGCGTGGCGTGGCGGGGCGGGGCGCGGGGTGGGGTGGGGTGGGGTGGGGTGGGGTGGGGTGGCGTGGGGCGGCGTGGAGTGGACTTGCGTTGCGTTGCGTTGCGTTGCGTGGAGTCGAGTCGAGTCGAGTCGAGTCGAGTCGAGTGAGTCAGTGAGTGAGTGAGTGAGTGAGTGAGTGAGTGAGTGAGTGCGTGCGTGCGTGCGTGAGTGAGTGAGTGAGTGAGTGAGTGAGTGAGTGAGGGGGCGGGCGGGCGGGCGGGCGGGCGGGCGAGCGAGCGAGCGAGCGAGTGACCGAGTGAGTGCGTGTGAGCGCGAGGGTGCTAGGTGCGTGGGTGTAGTGTGTAATTAGGTGTCGTGTGTGTGTGTGCGGGTGTGTGAGTGGGTGAGGGAGTGAGTGAGTGAGCGAGCGAGCGAGGGACGAGTGAGTCCAACCAGTATAGAAACGACTCAAAACAAGTGTGAGTGAGATGAGTGTGAGTGACAGGGTGAATGAAAGTGAGCGAGGTGACTGAGACTGTGAGTCAGTAAATGAGGGAGTGAGTGAGAGTGAGAGTAGAGAGCATGAGTGAGAGCGAGTGAGAGTGAGCGTGAGTACGTTAGTGGGTGACTGCCACGAAATCCAGCACTCACAAGTCCAAAGTGCTGCACCTGCCAGGAAATGAGCACCGACATGTCCAAAGCGCCACAAAGCGAGGGGGCCCATACGAGCGCGCGCGACAACATCCAGTCCCTTTAGCGACCTCTCAAATGCTGCCTCTGCCACGAAATCCAGCGCTCACATGTCCAAAGTGCTGCACCTGCCACGAAACCAGGGGGCCCACACGGGCGCACGACAACATCCACTCCCTTTAAAGACCTCGCAAATGCTGCCCCTGCCACGCAATCCACTGCCGCAAATCGGCACTTACATGTCCAAAGTGCTGCGCCTGCCACGAAAGCAGGGGGCCCACACGAACGCGTGAGCGAGCGGGAGAAGGCGGGCGGGAGGAGGAGGAGGAGGAGGAGCAGGAGAGGCGGACGCACGCGGATGCACTCGGCGCGCGGACGACGAGCGGTAACAGCAAGAACCCCAAAGATGTGGGGAAAATAGGATCAGAAACAAGACCCGTTGCTAACTCTACCAATTAAAATTCCCTTCGCAGTCTTAAGGGTTCCTTTTTCCAAAACCGAAACAAACGGCTAGCCAGAATCAGCCAATTCATTATTGCACTTTGTGTAACAAATCAAAATTTGACAAGCTCGGAAATAAAGAAAAGCACCAAGGGCATATCATGTTATTGCCCACTAGGGGGGGGTTGGTAGGGGGACTGGCCTTGAAGGGGGGGTACAGTTTATGCGCTTTATTGCGTCGGCCTGCGCATCTTAAAAGTGCTGAGGCTTGGAGCCCAAAAGCACAGACAGTACACGATTTGGGCTGGTATCCCTTTACGTGCCCCAAAAACTGATTCAATCACATGTCCTGCCAGGGATTCAGCTGAGACTCCTCCTTGCTACCAGCAGGCTCATCCCTGACTTCTTCTTGTCGCGGAAGTGCCTTCTCTTCAAACTCGGTCAGCTCAAAGCCGTCATAAAGGTACTCGTCGTGAGCACCTCGTGCCGCGAGGCGGGCGCGGGAAATGCAAGGAGGCCTTCTTGCAAGCAGGTGAGGGGTGCGAAAACTTACCTCCGGCATCCTCCGGCGTCTTCCAAGTCATACAAGTAGGAAGCGCTGCAAAATGCCGCTGTCAGGGGGAATTCACGCAAGCCTCGCTTGCAAACTGCGAAAGGGAGGCACCAGCACAAGGCTTGACAAAGTTGTTCGTGAAAACATGCTAGTCCTGCCCCAATAAGCTGGGATTGGCCTGATTTGTGGATGATAGACTTGGGCTGCCTGCCACTCTACACTTCACCCAGGGAACAATCTGATGACCCCTGCGTTCGAGTGTACCACCTCTCCCTCTGCATGCAAAGCCGCAACCTGCGTATGCCTTCCCAAAGGCTGGTATCACGGATGCCCCGCATAGACCAAAAACCAAAAAAAACATTTCCACATGTTCAATCATGTCCCTCTCCCTACTAAATTAGCTTGCGGCCAAACAAACCGCCGCTCAGATCGGCCTCCACGCCTTCGGCTCCTATCTGCAGCTATGCCCTGCCAAAGGCACAATCCGTGTCCTCGCCGGCATCCACGAACAGCTCGATGCTGTCCCGGACGACCGCGAGGTCGCTGATCTCTACAGCGTCATTGTTGACCTCACTGGAAACAAAGTGTTCTTGAAATGAAGGCGCCAACGTAGTTGAGATCGACTTCCAGCAAAACGCTGTCTTTAGACTGGTTGCCCTTGTCGTGTTGCATGATCCTAGGCGAGCGCATGCACCATTTCCTATCGGAGGGGACATGCAAGCTCTTGCCATGCACATCGAGCTTCTTTAAATATGGCGTATGTCGCGCATGTAGTATGTGTATGGTATGGCATGCTATGGAATGGAAGGGTAGGGTGTGTCATTGAATCTATAAATCAAAACAAGTAAATCTAAACAACATAAACCCATGCATCGTCGAGTCACTCATACATACCTGACCCTCTAGCTCTTGCACTACAACATGCAGGGACCAAGAGAATTAACGTTTGTTTCTGAATGCGCTTTCGGGGCAGCTCCTATGGAGAACGACCTCACAACCCGATCATTCCATGATGGTGTCCCCATAGTGTTCCCCAGCACAAGAACGGCACAGTGTCGGAAACTCAGGAAACTCCGATGGTTGACAACCAAGCCTAGATGCAAAATTGGAAGGGGTGCAGGTTGCTTTCGTCCAGCCTAGGATGTATGCCGAGCTGCGGCACGCAGAAGCTGCTCAAGCTTCTTGATGTGCCATCGAGTTCTCTCCTGCGCGATCTCTAGCTTTTGCAAGCGAGCCTTGTCGTCATTGCCCAGAGACTTCCTGAGCGACACTTCGAAGTTTCGAGCTGCGCCGCTGCATGGAAACCAGAATCGCCGGTGAGGTTTGTTCAGATGAGGCAGCCATCGGCCATGTAGCAACTAACCAGGTGTTGCCTTTCAGCGCCCAACGCATCAAACAAACTTATGCTTAGCCCTTCCCCTCCCCCCCTTATTATAAACGCGGGGTTGCACCCTCATAGGCACAATCCCCTCCCAAAAAAAAACACAGAAAACAAAAACAAGTATTATTTGGGGCGGGGGGAGGGCGGTTGTGGGAGTGAAGACCTGGGTGCTTTCGAAATGCAGGGAGGTTGACCGAGAAGGGAAAACACCTTTGATCCAGCATGCATCGTTTTCTTGGTACTTAGGCAATGCAGGCATGGACACCTTTTCGGAGTTTGGGTCCCTAATGCAACTGGAGTTGGATGGCGGAACAGTTTGCTAGCTTAGAGTTGTTTCAGCATTGGTCAACTCAGATTCAGTGTTCAGGGACTTCAGCTTCTGGAAAAGCATATTGTTTATTGGGGGCGCCTTTATCTTAGTGGGCATTTTATGGCAACGTCGCCTTTCATGCCCCACATCGACATGCTTTTATGCCCCACATCCACATGCTCGCAAACCAAGCAAGCAACGCATATCAGCCAACAGAGCTGACTGACAAAGGATGCGCGGGAAACTCATTTCCCCGGAGCATGCTTTTAACAAGACCCCAGAACGTGCCGACATCTGTTAATTTATCATTACCCAGCGGCGTGAGAGCCTTGAGCCAAGGGAGCGTGTCTCTTCCTGCTGCAGACAAAGGGGCAGCACACTTGCCATTTCAAATACATGTCTTGTTGCCGAATGACGTCGTTCGTTTCACTTGTCCTTCATTCGGCCACCTTTCCGATAATTACACAATATTACACACGCCAACCAGCGTGCGAGGGGTCTCTGGTTCCGAGCTGCTTGCCCTTCAGCATCTGGTAATCCGCCTCGAATTGATCCAGCGAGTCTTTCAGCGCCTGACGGAAGAAGCTGGACTCGCTTGGTGAGTGCACATCTGCCCCAGGACCAAGAGCAGAGCTCCGGATACCACACAGCTACCCGAAGGGTTCTAAGATGGTGGTTCTATCCAAAGGCCGCGAGGTGAAACATGTGGTGGTTTCTTGGCACCTTTCGTATGGAAAGGTGGATGCGCGCACGTAAGAACACCATCCGGGCTGGCAGCGAACCAATTTTGGATCTCAGAAACAAGAGCTACAAGCATCCGCGCACGGGCCCCTACCATCTCCTCAGGCGACAAAATGCCTTTGTGTATGCCTGCAGCTCAGCCTGGCCTGGATGTTCTGAGCCAACCAGTCCTGGTACCTTGGTTGCGCAGGAAGGCTGAGCTGCCTCGAACATCGTCCAGGAACATGAACGATGCACTATGCATGAAACATCCTAAAGCACTGATCTGTGTATTATTCCTGCGGCTGGACATGCCCTTCCGTCCCTGAACCCGAATTTGCGGTCCGGCAAAGTGAGCATTCTTACAAAAGGCATTTACGTCGCCACGATTCCTTGGGGTGGTGGGACCCCTTGACTTTTCTGAAAGCGAACCCATTTAGAGAGGAAGTCAAGAAGCAATATACCGGCTGGAGGAGTCGCTGTATTCACCGAATCCTATATGATTTTACGTCGGCAGCTGCGAAATTACCAATGGTGATACCACGCCCACACTGGCCAAATCCCTGCTTGTCCTTGAATAAGGGCCACATTGTGACAAATGGAAGCTGAAGCATTGAACACACCCAAATTGTCAGAGCATATTGCTTACCTGCTAAGATCAGCTTGGCTTCTTCTGCTTCTCAGCCTCCTCTAAGTCAAGCTCATCCATCTTCGCCAGACCTGCACCGGAGAACGCTTTGGTCTTGAACTCCCGCTCGAAGTCTTTGAATCTGGACCTGAGTTGGCCACGCCAGAGTTAGAAACTAAGCCAAGTCCAACATGATCTAATGGAGCGGCTTCCCTGGCCATGGGCGTCATGGGCTTCATGGAGCAGTGCGTAAAGCTCGAGAAACAACAAGCCGTACTGTGCAAACCAGCAGCAAGTGCCATTGCACGCAGGCAACCACACACACTCCTGTGCACATTGTCCCGTACATAGCGCGAGCCATGCGTTACATGTGACTGCTACACTTTGCTGGTTAGAAATCCACAGCGTATCGTAAGAATCAACATGCTTCGAGTCCCTTCACTGAAGAGGAACCCTGGATTCCAGTCAAACACGCAATCCAAAGCTTGCTCAGGCTCAGACACTCTGGCTACAAGCACTGAAAGCTCCCTCCGCCCAATCTCCCCAGAAAAACCCTCGCCAATCATGACCGAGAGACATGTCGATCTCAATAAGCTTTCTGCCTTCTTCGAGCTTGTCTTTGAGATTGCTGGGAACTGCACTGGATCCCAGCCAATCCCTCATCTGAGATCTGAGTCTCTGCTGCTTGTTGATGCACTTTTTGAGCTCCTAGCACGGTGCCAAAAATAGTGCGACCAACCTGCTTTGCCAAAATCAACCACTATAGAAATATAAATAAATATGTATATGGTAGCATCACTTTATTGTCTTCTTGCCTTGCTCATTGCATTTGTCTTTGTGCAGTTCATCGTAAGCTATCAATTCACTCGGCGTTATCAACTCAAATGGTTAAACACATTTGCTTCTCTGCAGATGGACCGTAGCCCAACACAGCCAGCAGGAAGGCTTCGGTCAAACGTCAAGGGGCGTGGCCGCAGCCATCGACAAACCCCGCGCCTTCATTGAAGATCAGACGCGTTGCATCTGGATGCTAAACACCACCCCAGGGGCCACCATGCAGAGACGAGCAACACACAGGTGCAGAGCGCTCGCAGGAACCAAGGGAAGAGGACAGCAGGAAAACCCGAGAGGGACAGTCAGACATATGTCCTAGAGTCAATTTGAGTTCTTTCTCAATTGCATCTATGATTGTCCAAATCCTCTCTTCATGTCATAATTTGGACGTGGTGCAACCGTTTTAAACGCCTCCCCATTTGCGTTCAACGTAGGGATCGCAATTGGAATTGCAAAGGTGTCGTTCAATGGAGTCGATCTTTTCTTGCACATCGGGAATCCATCGGACATTGGGAAATCCAGCAGGCAGTGGCCAGAGAAAGCCTGGGACCAACAGCACAAACCAAGAAACAAACGCCAAATTGAAGGAGGCAAGAAGCAAAAGGCAAGAGCTACCAGGAGGCGTCGTCAACGACGCCTGCAATCTGGCTGGCTCACAAGAGGCTGGCAAATAACTCAAATCCAAAAAACAAAGTTTCTGCAAGGGCTCAATCGCCCACAGGGCTTTTGGGAACCAAGCTGCCTGGTCAAAGTAGACGAAACGTTTTAGCGCATGCAGCAACTAAGAATTCCCAGTTGCCAATGGCCTAAAAAACATCAACAAAAGTGACAGAACATAGCCCCTCCACGAGCAGCAACGCAGAAAAGCAATGCTCACGCAGGCTCCTCGCCCAATCTTTCCTTCTGCGGGCCCTGTGCGTTGGCCATCTGATCCCACAACTCCTCGAACTCTTCGGTCCCCTCATGACCTGGCCATGCCCCCGCTTCTGCACGCGGGATTCTTCACAGGCCAAACAACGCGAAAGCCACAAAGTTTCATGTTCTTTTTGGTCCAGAAACGACAGCAAACCGCACCCGACTCAGGGGAAGTGGGACCATGAAAAGCATGCGCCATTCTTGCATAAACGGCGCTAAGGGCAAACGTGCCCAGCAGCCAGAGCAGCATGCTACTTCACACAAGTCAGGTAGGACTCTCGCCTAAGGGATGTAAATCATTGCAGCGACTAGCACTGCTCTTGCTCGAGAGGCCACGGGAGGCCTTACTTCACAGCCTTGTGTGGATTTAAAGTCGCCTCCTCCCAATGACACCAATGACACATTTCTCCAAGGGCGATGTATCTCACGTGCCTTTCTTCAGGACCACCTCGATGTCCTTTTGCAGTTTCCGCGCTGCCGCTGCCGCCATGACAGGGCAAAGGCGAAAAGTTGCACGAGTCAAAGTCACAGGAATGGCTGAGCCAAGACGATCTTGCAGACGGAGGCTTGGGATTCGCAAGCAGTCAGGGATGCACCCCGAGCCTTGAAGCTCAAAAAGATTGTTCGCATATTTCAACAGGGATTTCCAAACACAAATGCGTTGCTCATTCAGCGACGAAGGGTCCCGTCAGCCGGCATTGCCCCCTTGCGGCATTGCCCAGGTTTGACCTTAGAATTGTATGGCCGTGTCGGGCAAAATGCGACTGGAATCTGAATGGCTTGAAAGCAACGCATCGCTGCCCACCCGCTTGGCAAACATACGAGGCCGCCATTTCGAGTTTCACAAAGGCCCTGCCTCCTCTCCCACAAGCTTCGAAGGCCCAAAGGTTGGGCCCAAACAAACGTAGCCTGGGCATGTGCCAAGTCCAGGAGAGGCAACCGGGACAAGCGCGATGTCTCGACAGCCATGTGTTTTCATTTTGTTCCTAGGGCCACCCAATCGAAAGGACCGGAGTGGACAGCTTTCTTAGGCAACGGCACTTTGCTAGCGACAACCAGAGTGGAGAGCTTAAAAAAAGGAACTGAGGGCCGAAAGCTGTTTCTGAACCCATCCATCTTCCCTCGCTTCACGGACTCCAAGGGGCGAATGCCGGTGACCTCCTTGGACGGGCAGGCGTGCACACTTGGAAGAAACACGCAAACCACAAAACGACGCCAACTATTGAACAAAACAAGGGGAACAAGGGTTGTGAATGCCATTGATTGAGAGCAGGATGTGCATGAAATTCAAGTCGCTGGAAGTCTGCGCTATTTTGCCACAACATCAAAATGGTGACAGGGAGATTTAAGCGCTCTTGCAATTGGCAGCAAACACACGTGCAACTTGCACCCGCAAGCTAAACGGGTGGTGACACGCAATTGATGCCGTACCGCCCTCATCCCACCCCAAGCCACGGAGTCCGCTCGCGACAAAGCGCCCGTTAATCACCCTCCCATTAACATGGAACCTGACAGGGGGGTCCTGGAAGACAATTCCCATTTAAACGGAGCTGTCAGGTTCCATGTGAAGTGGCGGGTACAAGGCCTACAAAGCCTTCTTTTCTGTTCTTTTTTGGCTCTTCTGCGCGCAGCAGTGGGGGCATGTTGCCCTTCGACGCCTGCAGGAGCCTGTGGTCCAGAGTCCAGCAGTGCGAATTTCAGTAAAGCTATCTGAAAACCATCAGCTTGATTGGAGAGGCTACTTTCAAACCCCAGCATGAATGGCATCGGATAGGTTCCATTTCCAGTCCATCTGGCAAGCGTTTGGAGGCCGCGGCTCTAACTCGCAATGGCACAAATCCGCTTCAGGGGTCCAAGAGTTCATCTGTTCTCATGTGCAACTGTCACTCAGCCTTGCTCCCTCTGTGGTTTGGACAGTTTGGACAACTCGGATCCCAAGTGGCCTCTCCATCTAGCACCTCAATGGGCTGTGGTGTCCGTGCTCCTTCAAAGTCTGCGGTTGGCGTGCGCTCGCTCAAAGCCTGCTCCACAAACTTGCATGCTCAAACAACGCAGCACAAATCTCAATGGAACATGGAGGCAAACTGGAATGTCTCAAAGAGGGGATGCTTCCCATTGCAGGAGTTCCTCTAGGTCTGATTTCATCCAGGGTCGGCCCCTGTTGAAGTCAGCTCTGGTTTCCTCAGAGCAGGTGGCGCCCGGACAATGGCCGGGAGGGTGGCGGCGAAACCCGGGCACGGGAGGCAGCACGAGAGGCAGCGCGAGAGGCAGCGTGGGAAGAGGCAGCTCGTGAGCGGCTGCGGGAGGTTGAGCGGGAGAAGTCCTGCAAGTCCTGCGCTGCCAAAGCGGACTTGGCAACTGAGTCTGCCTATTGGCCAGAGCCCTGATTTGAGCTACAGTATTCCGGCAACAAACTGAACAACGCCTGATGGAAAATAACACGTAGTGGTGGCATCGTCATGGTCCCAAAGGTGGACATCATTGCCGCTCCATCTGGAAAGAGGTTGGCATTTGCTTGCAACACATACTTCCTTCCGTCGTGATTGCAATGACCAAGGTGTCCGAGGATTACGCGCTTGGAAAAATAAGGTAGGCAGCATATCGCTGCTTCAGCTTTGCACATGTCTAAAACTGCATTGTAGTCGTCAGCTCGAAGCAACGCATCTTTGCAACAGAAATCGTGCAACCGGCCGTTTGGACAAGATGATCGACAAGCAAGGTTCTCGTTGTGAGCCCATCCTTATGGGCTGGTTTGTCAAAGACTATGCAGGACAAGGCCAAGCCGACCGTTCAAAACCATTCCCCCGCCTTGATTTGTAAGAATCCTCCCCCAATTACTCAGATTTCCCCTCTAACCAACAAGCCTCTCTTAACAGTCAGCAGTAATTAACATATCTTGGAGAAAGCAAAACTCAGTTGCCCAAAGAACCTGGAACTAAAAGGTTAACCTTTTGGGGCCATGATGGGCCATGACTATGGACCAAACTGGGAAAAACAAAAGGTCAGTTCAGGTCGATTCGCTTTGAACAACTGAGAAAAGGGAAACCTTCGAGTCCTTTTGAGAAAATCCCTGCCACACCTCGTCGCTGCTGCTGCTCCGGTGGCTAGGAGGCCGCATTCCAACGATGGCCACCAGTGTGCTGGCACCATCGTGGTCATCGCCTGCCAACTGGCCATGTGTGCTTTTTGGAGGGTACGTGGCAATCCTTTTCAGGCTAAGAAAGGGAGCTAAAAAGACTTGAGACCAGGGTGGACCGAAAGCTTGCAGAGTTTGCCAAAAGTGGCAAAGCAATCCAGCAATCCAGCCCGAAGCTAAATCCATATCGTCCGCTTTTAAAATGTGCAAATGCTCCCGTGGGCTACGCTCTAATGGGGAAACGGTACCGCCAGGCCCATGTTTTGGCCCATAATCTTGTCACTCACTCCCCCCTCACCCCCGCAGAGATCTCAAGAAGCAAAGCCTCTTCGAGGCCAGCTTTCGGGATACACCGTCATGCTGGGGGTCTAAATCCATGTTTGTTTGCCAAACGGATATCGGAGACAAATGCCATTGAAATTGGGTTGGCTTTTGTACGGAGGCAACGCTTTACTTCTGACACATTCCAAAACACCTCATCCTTCACTTCATGAATCAAGCAAAGACAGCGCGACAAAAAATAAACCACGCAAACATGTGTATATGTACAAATACACATGGTACATTCTATATCAATGCAGAACTATCCACATATGTATGTATATATGTATCTAGGGATCGTTGAGCAAGAGACTCCTTGTAGCCCCTTTCAAGTAATTGATGCGTGGTCACCTGTCAGGCTCCAATTCATTGGATAGGTTGAACATGTTGGGGTGTCGCCGCTGTTCCTCTTTGCACATCACCTCACAGCACATGCGCTCAAACGGGGGGAATACAGGGATTTGGGGTCACCCCAAGTCTCAGGCCTGAACGAAAGCCAACTTTGACTTTGACCAGCTGGAAAAAGGGCCGAGATTCTGCAACGCGCAAACCACCATTTGCAGGTTGTCTAATGATAGTGCCGCTTTTCGCAGTTGCTTTGCCAGCTCCAAACTGACACCTGCGTCTGGATTTCAAACCGCCAGTGGTGTCCAAACCTGTCACGTGCCCGCCTCTCCCTCACCGTCTGCTTGCGTTTTGAGGGCGCCCTTTTGGTTGGATAGGAAGACCAACAAGGAGACCCAGCAGGGATCCTTACATTATACACCTGAACATTGCCTTGTAAATGATGGTTTCCCTTTATTTTGGTGGAAAAAGCGTATCTAGGAGCCTGCCCAGTTTGGGGGCCCTACGAAGCGATGACGCCCCGAGGGCCTTGCTGTAGCTTCCGCGCCGCCTCCGCCACGGAGACGGCCATGCTCTTCCGCAGGCGCTTGGCGAGGCCCATGGACCCGTAGCCGTAGGACTGGCGGTTGAGGATTCGGCAAGCGGCAAGCTGGAGTCAGGTTGGAAAAAGCGAAGCGTCCGAACAAGGGGCGCCCCATTGCGCTCTAACTCCGGACAAGTAAAGTGATAGGGTTGCAGCTGCGAGGCGAAGCCCTTCAATGTAACCTGTAAACACCAGTGCGAACAAAAAGCGTGCTTTGAGCTGACGTTGAGGACTTGCTCTTATGAGAAAATCCACCCGCCGAGCTGCCTTTAAGCAACGTTGTGTCGCTAAACATGTAGTGTATGTCTACCAACTCCCTTATTTGATGCGATCCTGCTCAGCACAGAAGTAGCTGAGGTGTCAGATGCCTATTGCCTGGCAAACTCAAGTCAGGTAGTGTCGCATGACAGCGGCCTGCGCGAGTGGCACATAGTGTTTGTGCCGGAACAGCAGCTGGCTGTTCTTCCTCTCACGCACGTTGTCCTCGCAATAATCCTCGGCAGCGCATTCAATAGCCGCCCTGTCAAACAGTAATGTCATCATTGTCATCCTGAGTTCCAAATCAATGGGCCACCACTGCACGGCCTTCTTGGCAAGAATGCACAGGCTTTGTAGCCTTCAGAACCCATGCAGGTAGCTAACCTTGCACAAAGCAGCCCAGGTCATGCGTCAGCATCCCCCCCCCTCGCTCCAGCAAGCCGCCTGCCCCAGCTCTAAGATCAGGGTGAGGGAGCGCTGACCCAGCCCTGCGATGGCCGTGACCATGACCTCCTCTAAGCGAATCTCTCCTGACGCAAAAGCAAGCTCTGCAAACGCTGATGGAATGCTCACTTGCTGCACGTACAGCTGTCGCAGAAGGGACAGCTTGGCCATGAAAAGCAAGGACGAGTCAACTAGCAAGGCAGCTTGTTTGCTTGCGATTGCTTGCTTGCTCATTCGTCGCTTCGTTTGTTTGTCTTTCTGTGTTACGTTGCTTCCTTGCTTCCTTGTCGAGCTTCCGCCTGAGGATCTGAGTTTTCCTCTACTTCAAAATGCCCGCAGGGTTGCAGGGAATTTTTCCCTGTAGGGCTTCATGCGGCTGCACCCCGCCGTGCCGTGCCGGGCCTTCCACCTCCATTCGCAGCAGGCGCCGCCGCGCGCGGGTGAGGCGCAGCAGCTGATCCCAGTGGCCCTGGGACAGCAACGGCAGCACTCGGAACAAGTCCTCGGGTACAGAGAGGCCAGCTCTGGGCTTGGCAGACGCTTCATTCATCATGTGGTTCCAAAAACCCGGCAGTTCCTCGCAGGTTCTCAGTGAGCTGCCATCCTGATGACGCGGATGTTACACAAAACTCAATGGTTCTAAGTTGGTCGCCCTAGCAGATTCGGCAAGTTCGTGAAATAGGCCTCCACTATGCCAGCTGCCTGGGTTTCATCCCGCTTCCGTTGCACAAGCTAGGCTTTGCCTTCTACCCGGTTAAGACACGCTGGTGAAATTCAATTTATGATTTTCCAGAATTGGGCGCGTGAAAAGAAACTCAGGGTCAAGACAAGTTCAGCCCGACGAAGTTCAGTGGAGATGCTCAGCGGCGGCTCCATCAGCAAAGGATGAAGTAGGTTCACATCACATGCGCGCGCGCATGCAAACTCTCACACACACAAACAAGCAAAAGACATCAAGAGTCAAAGGAAAAAGACAAAGAAGGCGATACTGCAGGTAAGCGGAGTTGACACACTCTGTGCTTGACTAGGCACGGCAATCCAATCGTTTTAAGGTTCGTGTTCCAGCACGGTCGTCCCCCTCTCACACACCCAACCTGCCCCTCATACATGCACGCACATGTACAAGCACGCCCGCAAGCGCCCTTGCACAACGGCACAAATAATGAAGCGATCAAGAAAGCGAAGACGACCAACCAATCAGCCAGCAAGCAAGCAACCGACAAACTAAGTAGCCAACCCAACCAACAAAAAACAAACAAACAATCAACTATACAGTAACAAACTAAACTGAATTAAGACAACCAGTGCTGAACAAAACTAAACAACCACAACACACAAACACCAACAAACACAAACACCCCACACACACACACAAACACGAGCAAGCAGGCTGCATCAAACAGAACGCAAGCAAGCAAGAAGCAACCAACCAACCAAGCATGTGCCGCAGTCTCCTGCATCCTGGCTGAACACCTCAGGCCTTTGCGGGAAAGCGGCCACAGCAGTGATTGCCTGCTCGTCCAACGGCAGCGACTTCAACTTGGATGTCCTGAATAATCTGAGGGATGCAAGAAAGTTGCCAGGCATGCAGTCCCTGTGCCGCAGAAGGACCCTCTCAGCCCAACGGCAGCTTGTAATTAAATAAGTATAGACTCCAGCCGTCCAGTGTCTATTGGTCACAACCTGCTGGAGATTATTCTTAGAATATCAGCGTTCGCGCCAATTTTGACCACTATACTGACCACACACTGACCCACATGTTCTATAACCCATCTATGGCAGCATCCACTCTGGCACGAGGCATGCTCCTTCTGGCCAGCCCCACTGCGCAGCGGAAGGCAGCCGCTTCCTCCTGCTGTTCGTTGCAGCCGATGGGCGCCAGCTCCAATGCCTTGCCAAGGCCTCGGCAAGAGTTCAGTCTTGGCAAGGGCCACAGGCAAAACATCCGTGACAGCAAGTTTGCTTGTGCTTCGAGATTGAAATCCATTGGAACTTGAGTTGAACACAGGGAGCCTACAAATTTACCGGTCGGCCATGCGCGGCCTTTGGCTGTGAAAAACTAATCCTGAAAAGCCGAGTGGGCTCGAGCTGGGTGTCGCTGATGACTCCACAAACCCCATTGAATCAACCTTCAAGGGGCGAACCGCATCAAGATCCAAGAAGCCACTCCCAAACGCATTGCAGGGCTAAAAGGTCAGATTGAAGAGTTTGACATTGGGAACGGGTGGTTCTTTGACGAGTACACTTGAAGTCAACGGGCAACAGCCCATCCCTGAAGATGGCCTAACTAGAAAGCAGCGATTGGAACTCTGGAAATGCTTCCCATGAGATGTCTTGAGAGAGGCCCCATCTCATGTTGAAAGGGCCTGGTCGTTTTCACAGGTTGACGAATTGCGCGCAAACATCCCCTTTCACAATTCCCAATCACGCTGGCGAAGCTCAAGGCGGCCGGCCAGGGTTAGTCAAGGGACGTGTTGAAACGGGTTCTAACAAGGGGGCAGCTGGCACCAACGGACCATCATTTGGAGCATCCGACAGAAAGCCGTTACCCATGCGGCTGGAAGAAGTCAGCGAACCGTTGTAGCCTTCCCTGGTATCGGGGGGTTGGTATGCTTTTTTCCCGCCGCTGTTCAGTTCTCTGGCGCTTGTCCAGCCCGAGCTGGAAAATACCAGTGCAGTAATATCAGCCCAGAACCCCAGAACCTCCGCCCCCCCCCTGGAAAAAGAAACGATGGAACAAAAGCCTCCCTGAGAAAGTTTGGTCCACCTCCAAACCGCCAACAAATATCCCTTGGGAATCCTTCGCGGTTCCTTTAAATCCTTTCCCAAGTCTAGTGCTTAAGCACTGGCCAATTCTGAAGCAATGCCCCATTCTGAAGCAGCATTGACCAGTTCTACAAAGCAATACTGCCAATACTGAATATATGCCAGCAGTATTGGCCAATACTAAGATGATGGTGTGGAGGACTTTCGGTGCGGGGGCTGAAATCTGACCTGTTCACAATGGCTGACTTGTCAGCCGGGCTTCTCAATCCGAGGTCATCATTTCGCAAAGCATGTTTGGGCGGCTCCAGCGCGAAGTCGCAACTTTGCGGCACACATGTATTCCATTGCAACTTGCGGTGCTAGTGCAATACGCAGAGTACACTTTGGCAGCTCCAGATTTGCAACTTTTCGGTGCAAGCGTAGTACACAAAGTACACTCACGCGGCTCCAAGGCAACTGGCCCTCGGTTTGGCGATCGGCTCAGGCCCTGCAAATTGTGATTCCGGAATCTTGCTTTGAGGCTTCAAACAACCAAGACCGGATGTCATGGCTTCTACGGGTATCGCATGGTATCGGGGTTGTTCCTCCCTCCTGTGGATGGACAAATTCCTGCACCACTTTAAAACAATGAAAAACCATTGTGTGGTGGTATTTACAGGGAAATCATCATTCTAGGGTTTCCTAGGTGGTGCGAAATAGATTTTGTCCATCCACAGTATCATTTTGCTGTTCCCGACCAGCACAAGCTCAGAGCACTTGCAGACCCAGCTGCGCCGCGCAGCCGCCAGGCCCTCTGCATACCGCAGGGTTAACAGGAAGGTGCGGCGGCCAACCTGCAGGGGTGCCACGGTGCGGTGGAACTTCGTGATGTCAGCTCTGCAAAAGCTGGCCCAAACCATCAACTTCTGTACATAAATCTGGCCAAAACCAAAAGGAAAACAGTGAACCTCTGGCACTCTTCTGAGGTGTTTCTTTCTGATAATATCAATCTGAAATCCAAGAGCCCCGAAGCTGTGCCAATAGCCTGGGAGAACAAAGTCCCAGCCTGACTGGTCTCCCGGCTGCCGATGCTGTGCACAAGCATCATGGCGAAGAACCTGCGCGCCTGGGCATGGCCAAGACACCAGCTAGCATTCACTGGCCCAACAGCTGATGCCTCACACCACCCAAAAGGCAAATAGGGTTTCAAACCTTATCCGCTTCAAACAAACACAAGGAACCCTATTGGACTGAATCCCTTCCGCCTCTGCCAGAGTGCCGCCCACAGAGCTCAGCAAATCTGCCAGATCTGCCTCTTCCAGGTACCTCAAGCGAAGCGGACGAAGCACTGTCCTCACGGTGCTATGGATATTTGTACGAAACATAAACATAACAAAACATAGAGTACACCAAAGCACCGCGTCTGGATGAGTTGAAAAGCTTCGAAACACGCATTTGGAAGAAACCAGCCTGTGAAGCAGGAAATCCTACGGTCTCCCTTTGTAGTCTTTTCAGGTATGTCAGGCAGGCTCAAGGCTCACGGAACCGGGCTTGACTGAGCCCCGCCTCTTGCCAACATGCTCAAAGGCTTTGGACAGCGAGCCGAAGCGCATCTGAAGACGGATTCCTTGCGCGTCGGCAAGCCCGGAGGGGATCAAGCAAGGCATCGCATGCAAGTGGCAAAACGGAACCATCCGACCATCGTGAAGCTGCAAACAATAACGCACTCACGCGACCTCAAAACGTCATCCACCCTCCAATCAATGCCAAGCAGCTCAAAGACACAAAGTCCCGCATAGGTGCGGCATAGGCCATGGCCCTTGCAAAGGTGGCCTTGCCCATAGCCTGGAACGCACACACGTGGCAGCTGTCTTGGTCCAGCGTGCAATGACGTGCCTACCCCATGACTGCGCATCCCTCCTCTAATGTTGAGGCACTGAATGGATCAAGCCACCTCAAATAGTGTGAATCGCAAATGCTGCAAACACAACTTCAACAACTCCCGTTACACCAACATCCACATGACCAAAGCCCTGCGTCACCTGCAAAAGGAACAAGCAACACAACGCCCCGCTCCTCAGCATCTGAAAGGTCCAGCTGATGGCAAAGCTGTTGCCAAACCGTCCTGACAAGCTGATGCCATCCGAAACCAAAAAGGCCTGCCAACAAAATGCACCTGTCTCAGTGTTGTTCATTCAGGCTGGTACTAACAAAAATGGCCATTGTCTTTCGCACAAGTGGTTTCTACGGTCCTGCAGTGCTCTGCCTCGAAACTGATGTGCGCAGCCAGCCGGCAAAAATTCTGGTAGTCCATGGGAACGATGGGCGAGGGGATGGTGTGCACAAAGGCCTCGCAGACTCCGATGGACTCAGTGCAACTTTGTGTTGCGAGAAGTGACTTTGTGGCAAAAGCAAGGGGAAGGAAAGCTACTGCCCCCTGCATGCTCCAGCTTCTGCTTTTTTTGTTTCCCCTCCCCCCCCACCCCCTCCCCACAACAGAAACAACAGGTCGGCGTACTGTCAAAAAAGACCTGCCAATGCGCACATGGTAATTTTCCAATAGTGTCTCACCAAAATGGGGGCACAATCTCAGAGGTCAGGTGTGAAGGCAACATGCCTGGAACGACATCATTCAATCAAGGATTCAGGCGCGTCATGGGCATTTCTCAGGCTTTGTATTGCTTGGGCAGTTGGTACGGCTCCCTTCGGTGGCAATCCTTGCACTCATCATGGGCTTCCAGCCCACGAATCTCCAAAAAGCAGCTTGCAAAGCAGCTTCCTAACTCAGACTACTGCAGTTAGCACTTCGCATCCAAGCCAAAACCGCACAACTCTAATATTGTGATGAATTACAATTTCGCTTTTAAACGTCAACACATTGTACAGTGAACATTTCTCATGCAATGTGCTGCATCTTCCACCAATCTCATGCAAAGGCCTCTTCAACACAAACATTCCATTCACATCAGGAACACATCATAAGAAAACAAAGATGGGTTCTTTCTCCGCACTTCCCACAGGCCTGTCAACCCGAAGTGATGGCTCCTCCTTGCGATGCCTTGATTGAGAGTGGCACAGTGACTTGCCATAGTTGCACAATTCAAGTGCGATCACCTCATCACAACCATAATATTGTTGGTTCACAATTGTCAAACAATCTCACGACTGTTCAGTCCTATAGCTGACTTATCATATTCAGACCCAACAAATCTTGGCTTCAAACGGGTCCGGGGCTTTGGGACACGGAAGCCGGCCCACGCCTCCCAAAAGCCCGCGGCACCTGCCTCCGCCGCACCGGCGAAGCGGCGCAGCAGTCTGCGCCGGAAGCGGCGCAGCTGGCGGATGGGAGGCGCGTCCCCCGCCTTTTGGCCGAGATCCGCGAAATGGAGACAAAAGGCGACGCGTGTGCGGAGGTTTGGAGGTTTGGAGGTTACGGCAGGGGTTTCCACTCCACAAGAACTAGGGGTTCAAAGTTCAAGCCCCAAAGCGGAACAAATTGGTGGAAAAACCTCGGCAACCCCCAAGCTGGTAGTGGCAAGCTGGAGTCCTATTTCTGTGAGGCGAATACCCATGCCGTCGTGGCATGCATTTAAAAACCCCTCTCAGGCAAATGCTGTTGCCTACCTCCGGCAGCCCAAATGTTTGGCGCCCAGCTCAGCTACCGGCTTTTGCAGATCAAAACAAAGGAATGGGGTGGCTGGCAAAAGCCTAGTATGAAACACACGCCCATGATGTTTGCCTTGCGGCAGTGCATTCTCTTTGAACCCGGGTCCAGCAATGCGCGTTCTGTATATGGGGCCTGTCCGATGCTGGCAGCGAATTGCACGCTGCAAAGATGAACTTACCACAACAAGCATGCTGGCAGGCCTCCACAGGGGAAGCCTTGGAGAGTTGGGAAGGCCGGATGCCTGCGGAGCATTGGCTTCGGGCCTCTGTGGTCGTGGCTTCCGTGCCAATCGTGGTGGCAGATGGGTCTGGCACCAAGCGCCGCTGCCGAACGCCTCCTCGGCCCGGCTCGGCTATTCTAGTCAACGTGGCAGGGTGACAAGGCAAATCCCAGGACATAAGCCCATTCAAACATCTCCTCTGGTTCCAAACGCCGGAGTCGAACCAACTACTCTTTCCTCACCGCCCTGGATAATTTCTTGAAACAAACATGCAAGCAAGGATTTAAAGAAATACCTGCTTTGCCAAACAGCCGCTCCACTTCGGACCATCCCCGCCCCCTTCCCAAAAATTGCCATGGCGTGGGATCTTCAAGGTAGTCGTAAGCCTTTGCTGGCATTGGATAGCACGGATGCTAAGGTGTCGCTGGGGGATCAAATCGCAAGAGGTCCTGTGCAGTGCGGCCAAGCTGCTCACTTGCAAACCCATGCTGGTCAGGACGCAGTCCTCAGTTGCATGCGTCCAACTGAGCCTGCAGTGACTGACGGCTGGTGGCAAAAGCAATATTATCTTCTTGCTTTAAAGCTTCCCTTGTATCGGCCCAGTCTACCTGGGACACATTGCCCGTCCCAGCGTCCGCCAGTGAATACAAATTTCGTGGACAAAAAAAACAAACTGCAGGCACAATATGTTCTCAATATCTTCAGCCAAAACTCCAAGCCGCCGGATTGGTCCTGGGCAATGGGTGGGGTTTGCGAAGGTTGGCACGGCTCTTGCCTTTTGGACCCAGGAATCTCTGGTTTGACCTAAATGCTAACAAAATCAACGCAGCATCCTTGCCCCGAATCTGGTTGCCCCCCTCGAAACAAGAGCGCGCGGCAAAAAAGAGACAGCTCTCCTCGATGCGAGACCGTCCCCGGCGCAGGTCTTGCACGGAGCCCCGTCGTTCAAGATGCGGAAGAAGCTCAGAGGTGTTGTAATCAGAACGACGCCCCTGGCGCAGGGGTCAGAGTTACCTGAGAAAGCTTTGCAATTGGGCGGTATCCAGAATTGTCTTTTGATTAGACGAAACGCATACCCATCTTACAGCTGCCCACCACTACTATTTCTGAATCTGCCAAAGGGGCGCCTCCATCATACACGATACGCATCCGACCTGCAGGTCGTGTGGCCTATCATTTTGCAGCTCTGTACAATGCAGCTGCCCTCTAGTTGCTGGTTTGGAATACCATCGTTCAAAACCACCAATCAAGGTCACCTGAACACTTGGATACAACCTAACGGTTGACGAACTACCGGGAAAGAAAAAAAACAGACTCGACAGTGTTGGTCCACCTAGATTGAGGTTACACCCGAGAAGCCCATCCAGCCAAGCCTTCCACACCGCCATGTGCTTGCTGACTTTCCTCTCTGCCTTGGTAAGCAGACTCGGCCCCGGTGTGTATCTCCTTTGGAATGGAAATCGCAGCTTGCACCTTGTGGGGGGTTTTGCCCCGTTTGCCGTTGTCCGCTCTTGGGGTTTACATGTTTCTTCTTGGCAAGCTGTCAGCTGGCATTCTGCATCCAGGATCAAAGGTCATGATGGTCATGCCACCAGGTTTTACCCCGCAAGCTGAGGCAGGTTGCTCCCTCACGTTTTCCGGATTTTCGAGTCACCTACTCGTGGCTCCGCACGTCTTCCACGGCCCCTTGGCACCAGGGCCATCCAGGCCGAACACTCACATGGCCCAGGCGGCTTCCGAGCCCAGGTCTCAAAGTGAGAAGCCTCTGGCATCATCAAAGCCGCCTCGAGGTATTTTCATCACAATGGGTCCTGGAAACCCCGCTGCTGCCATGCCACTCGTGGAGACGCGAAGCGCCAAAAACTCGTGCGCCGGCGCCGAGGCGCCATGACCTGCAGGATGTGGGGAACGCGGCGCTGATCCGGTCGTGCCAAAGACCTGGCGGGATGGAGACAGGGAGATGTGGAGACCCTACCCACCGTCCCTGACATTTGTGACCTGGAAGCCAGTAGCTTGAAAATGGGGGTCGGTTTCCCATCCCTCTAGAACCAGAAATAAAAATTCCCAAACCACCAATCCGACCCACCAATTCAGGGTAACCTGACACCAGGTACCATCAAACAAATGGAATGTGGTTCTCGTCTCCTCTTCCCAAAGGGTGGAAGCCCTCATCACCTGACCGTAGGCGCTCTTTTGGCCAAATAGATTGCACTGGGTAAATGATTGGAACCAAACTGAAGTCAACGCAGTCAATGTCAAAACAAACTGACCTCAAAACGGACACCTATGCCTCTGCCAATCTGGTTCGGATTGCGATTCGGCAAACTGAGTTGCTTGTTCTGATTAACCGTGCCTGACCTGGACGTGACAGAATGATACACTCTAATTAGTGAGCTTGCTCTATTCTTGAGCTTGTGGTGACTCGGGGTAAAGGCATCTCCGACGTGACAAAGGGGCCCCGGAAACCAGTCGCATTTGGGGGCCATTGCCGGATTCAAGCAGAAACATCCAAGTGGCCAGTGCTTCCATCCCTGCTTCCGAGCAGCTCGGGCAAGCCCCAAAGATCAGCATCTTGGGTCTTTCCGCGCTGGAACTGCTTCTGCAGCGACTTCAGGGCTGCCCGGTAGGAAGCATCTTCGATCCTCGGAGCGCAAACTTCCGGAACCAGGCGAGTTGCCAGGCGAGTTGCGGGAGTCACGCAGGCAACACACGGGACAAAGGGTGATAAATTGGTAAATGGGTGTGTGTGTGTGTCACAACTGGGGACCTCCCTGTGGGCCCACCGCATGGACGTCAACATAATGTGGTGCGGGCATCATGTTCAATGTCTCCTCAAATGAGGGAG
>CAUJNA010003409.1:135000-350000 GCA_963377175.1 Effrenium voratum
GAGCAGCTCGTTTGATCTTCTGCTACAAACCTGTTGTTAGTCGGCTGCTCCTAGTTGAGACATTCATGATCCGTCTGCGTGTGAATGACACATGCTCCACGAGCCGTGGCCGAAAGCCATCAATCAAATTTGACCAACCAAACAGAAACAACCAAGGCCAACCAATTCAGAAAGCCAACTACCAAGGCCCCCAAAAATCATCACTGAAACTAACTGCCAAAATGTCAATGTGTTCAGCATAATGTTACCCCCCGAATAAATAAACCCTGGTCGATTAATAGGGGGGTGTCCCCTTTTAGTGAGGATTCAGACCACTTTTGGAGGGAACACCCCGCTAATGATGGGACGGGTTTATCAATCCTTTGTCAACCTCCAGCGCCCGAGGCTCAACAGCTCAGCCATTCGAGCTGAGCCCTGCCGCAGCTGAATCTCCTTCTCATCCTGCTCTGGCGGTGCCTCGATGTGGTGGCTCACCTCAGCAAAGATATTACCCTGTGGTGGAGAAAAAAAAACAGTCAGCATACCTTAACCAATAGGTACAGTCCTAAAAAGAATTCGACAGGGGAGTGCCACAAATTCCCAAGGGAACTCTCCCTTCCATGCATGCTACGCTGCAATGATGCTGCGCCATTTGTCGCCTTCCCGCTGAAAAAGACAACGACATGATGGGTGTCGGCCCTTAAGGTTTGAAAGATGGCTCACCCTGACAGGAATGCATGGAGGAAACTCGGATCCTGCTTCTGACATCTGAGAAGCGACTGCATGGCAAATAGCAATTTGCGCCAACTTCTAGACCTCGCAAACCTCTTTCCGCTGTTTTCGGCTATACCGCAGCAGCAGAACACTGGAGGGTGTGGAGCGCTTTTGAGCCCAGCGCTGCTCTGGGTCAAATTCATGCTCTGCGGGCGGCTGTAGGGCTGCTTGGCAGTGTTGCACAACAAAATGCTCTTCAATGGGTGCGTATGCTTGCGATGGGCCTGAAAAAGGTCCGCTTTCTTTTCGTGCGCATCATGACGCGCATGGTGTGCTAATGCGGACGTCGACACGTGATCGGTTTTGTTTCGGGGGTCCATTCTTAGTCATTTTCCTGTGCTATGTGGCGAGGACATCGCCTGTAGTGGGCAGAAAGGCCTGGCCAATCATCAAGCTGTAGCGCGGTGAGCGACCACCTTGATGACAGAGATGCGACCAGGCAAACAAATACAAACAGGCTTCTGCATCCAGCCACTGGCCAAAGCCACGGCAAGCTCTGAACGCAGCATGCATGACTGATCAGCAGCGCCTGTAAGAGTATAGGGAGGTTCCACAGAGTTGACCCAGCCTGTGCAGAAGACTGCCACACTTCGACGTGAACCCAGCTACACCAGCCCTGTCACCAAGCATGGAGAAAGGTCAGCGAGTGGCGTTTGCCACCAACATTCCAGCACGCGGCCTCCGACGCGTGCTCGTGGGATCTGCTAGGACAGCGTCTTCATGTTGCAAATCAGGAAATTTGCAGACCCAGCCCGCATTCCACCAGCAGAACATATTGCACACAAAGAAAGGCTCGGCCGTGTCCCATGGCACCAATGCCTGCGCACAGCACAGCAGCTCTACGAAACGCCAGCTGGGAGGCTCTAGCCACGTAGCTAGCTACGCCTCACAAACATGAATTGAGGAATCCATAAGTATGGCGTCTTCGTCATGGGTAATTAGGCTTGCCTTACCCGCAAGTGAACTTGCTATAAGTAGCCAAGACCCATGCACAGCACGGCTCCCAATCCTCAACAAGCACTTAACGTCAAACTAACGCTGTCAAGAGCTCAGCAGTTTGCATGAACAAGGTGCCCCATTGGCGCATGATTGGCCGTCCCTGACTTAAAATGCAGGACACAGCAAGGCAAATGATGCCGCACAATAGTTCGCTGCATTTGACGCAGTGCCGACGTAGCGCATTGGACGCAGCATAGCACAGCACTCACGCATTTCCACAGCTCGAATAATTTTGCCGAATCCCCGCCCACCTTGATTCGACCAGGTTGAGTCAGGGTCTCCGTAATTCGGCCCAGGTGGCGTCTACGGGTGGGGGCGCGTTCTCCTCGCGCATGCGCTCCAGGGCATCCCGCAGGACGTCCTGCATGCCTAAGTGCGGCATCTGCAGGTGGGCAACTATGCGTCTCTCAAAATCAAAATTGGAAGACCCCGAACTTTCTGTTGGCGCTCCTTTCAAGGAACTCCGAAAGTGGTGCCCTTGAAATAAGACACAATGTTCAGGAGGACATGTAGTTTTTTTTCTTGCGTTCAGACACGTTCATGCCACGCCAAAACAGCAACAACTGTCGTGCCTTGGGTTCTGAAAGGTCTTCACTACCACAAATTAAAATTTGTTACCCAATGAATGCCTCCAAAATGTCTGACACAAAGCAGAACCGCCGAGCATTGACAATTAGTATCCCACCGGTTGAGTTGGGAGGGTCCTGCCAGTCTCAGTCGAAAATGCACAGAGATACGTTAACCAGCAACGCAACGAGGGCCAAGGTCTTCGCGTTGTTCATTTGCCCAAAGGCCCCCGGTTGCAAGGGTGAAGGGGATGGCATCCATCTTGACTAACAGGGTGTGACTCATATCAATGGAACCGTCATATATATCTGTCAGGAGCTCCCAGGAAGTGATTTCCCCTAACAAAAGCACCAGGAAGCCTATCAGGCGATACTACCCCTGTGGATGGGAAGACCCGTCGGGCAAGCCCCTTGACAACCAACCCGTCCGCCCACGCAGAGAATCAGAGCTGCGTTGGGACCAGCTGTCCCGATCCTCAAAGCGCTCGTTGTCCACAAAGGTCTCAAAGACACTGGGGCTAAACCTCAGGAGTCACAAGATAACATGCGGAGTGGGCAAAGACAAGTCCAAACTCGTTGATTCAGCCTGGGAAGCATAATGACCTAGCCGTGGAAATTCCAGGTCTGCCCAACCCAGGATTATGCATGGGCACAACCTGATCCACGTGCCCAGGCCAATGCTAGGTGAGGCTGCAGATATCTGATGAGAACAACGGCAAGTTTCATGCACATCTACTGTACCCTTCTTACGAGCCAAACCAATTTGAACAAACTCCATTCCCACTTGGAAAGGGATCCTACGCACTTCCATCTTGATTGGTGGGGAGGGTAATCCAACACTGGAATGCAACTTGTACGGCCCACCAGGCTCTGTTTTCTGGGTATGCTACTCTTAGAGGGTGGCCTTTTTTCAGCTTCGCGTGAAGGGAAACCAAAAAGAATCCAAAGATCCAAAGTCAATAGACAACGTTCCAACGCTCAGAAGCTCAAGACACTTCGCTTAATTCTCAGAACGCTGGGCCGCACGCACTTTGACATGGTATGGCCCTTACCCTGCGGGCCATGTCATTCCTAGCATGCCGCCAGCCAAAACGCAGCCCCGTTTCAACCACTCAGGGCAATGGTGATCAAACACCCACCATCCTATGGCGATGTTGACACTTGCCGGCAATTGGATGCAGCGTTTTTGATCCCTTGGAGTAAATCATCGGCATGCTGAAGCAGACTAAGCAGAATGGCCAGGAAGAGCTGCAGGCCGGGCGGCAGGGTACCAATCTGGGTGAGCCACGCATCATGCCGCATCTGCCAGAAAGATTCCACGCTGGTCACGCGTTTTAGCCTCAGCTTGCCACACGTCGACCAGAGGAATTGGGAAGAAATGACACCCGTTGCATATGCAGAAAAGTAGCGTGGCAGTGCCGCCCAACTAGGTTTAGTGCTCAGGTCTAGGCACAAAAACGGAAAGTGCTGCCTTCAAAGTGACCTCACAAGCAAGTCATGTCTCATGTGTGCAAAATGGCCCACAGGCCATGACACTTGTCATCGAGGTAGGCCACTTCGCCATCCCAGCGTTCCTGGCAGTCTGAAAACCAAACAAATGAGCTTACCCTGCCTCTCTTCAGGCATCTCACATGACTGTCCTAATCAACCCGCAAACCCGCACAAGCAAAAACCATGTGGAACGCAAATTGCAATCAAAGAAGACGTCAAGCAAACACACATCAAACAAACAACGCCCAGGCACGCTCGCGTTTTTTCACATCTGCAACACACTGAAATGGTTTGTGCTTTGAATGGTGACAACCTTCTTGCAGCTTGTGCAGTCAGCATGAGCCAGTCAGGAATAGACATGGCTCAATTTCTATGAGCACCAGCGTGTTCAGTTCTTCCTCCCGCGAAGCGCACAGGCAGGCCGACCGAACCAAGCCACACCCTTTGCGGACCAAGTGGCATGCTGCTCCTTGGCAGACTGCACCCGGTGAGTTGTTTTGATGCCGTGCTTCAGCAGGGCCAGCTTGACAATGGTGTGGAGGTCTGCTCCTTGTCAGCGCGCGATTAGCAATCCCCGATGAAAGGTCTCCCCTTTTCCCTCCCAGATTCCCAGCAATACTAAAGCAAATGGGCCAAGAAGGTTTGCCCAAAAAAACAACTCAATATATTTTCGTGTCTCCTCAACCCCCTCTGATTAGAGGTACCTGCCAAAAAAGGGGCGTTCCTTTTAGTCCGCAAACCCACAAATACTAAGTCACCATTGAACCGTTGAACCCCTCAAGCTTTCCCCCCAAATTGTGCTTCCCCCAACATGCGTGTTTCTTTGTTAAACTCTGTTTAACAAGGTGTTCAAGCTCGCAAGGCGGCCCTTCTTGGAGGCCGCCCGCTTCAGGGTCCTTTTGGGCTCAAAACCAAAAACCCGGCTGTTGCCTTTTGAAGTCCTATTGCCGACCGAAGAGGCTCCAGATTGATCAGGGGGGAAATCAGTTTGGGGACTGGACATCACACGTTTCGAGGCTCGCTTGGTCTGCAGGATGCGGTCCGTGATCTGCATTGCCTTCTCCGCCTCGTTGAGCGACCTGAAACGCCGCTTTAATGGACGAAGTCGATCCAAACGCCGAAACGACCCCCGACTCTAAGTCTACAAAGTCTACGTATCCCAACCACGGGCTGCAAGTGGAGGCAGCAACTTCCTCGGCCCAATGGGCAAAACCAAGGTGGCACAAGGGCCAGGAGGAACAAAACAAAAAACACAAGCCATGTGGGCAACATACCTGGCAACATACCTGACATCCTCTCCAAACTCATCCGATCTGACCTGATCCATTGTGACATGTGGTAAGTTTTTGGTTGAGATCGTTTGGGTTTATGTCCACCACCGGTTTGAGGGATTTCCTATATTCAGAGCCATCCGACCGAACCAAACCCAAGGGCCACCCAGGGGCTTTTTGAAGATCGCTGCCGCCGATTTGTCCGTGGCATTCTCCAGGCGCTGCTTGATGGTCGCGGTAAAGATCTTGTCCAGCGGGTTCCTTGGAACGTGCGCAAACCGGCGACACAAGAAATCGGTCGTGTCTTTGTCTGCTTTTTGGGGCTCCACACTTGGTTGTGCATATCTTATATTTAAAGAACAAAAAAAAAAACTCCCCTACACTTGTTTTTGTTGTTGTCTATTTTTTGGGGCTCCTGGACACTTGCAAAGGTGCTAGCCGCGAAAACAAATAAGAACAAACACTCTCACGAACCGCAGCTGGGGGTGAGGAGCAAACCATATGTGGGTCATGCAAAAAAGGAGAATCTACTACATACTTGTGTATATATATATATATGGCAAAACGTTGTTCAATGAAATACTGTATGTATTGGAAGGACATATCCTGCCGGCATGCAGTTTGCCCCTTGACACGCCAGAGGCCCTTTCCTTCATGGGCACCGATGAATCTTCAAGTATGAAACTGTTGCAAACTGGTACAGTCGGCCATTGCTCTTGTATGCTGACAGCTCTCTACCCTGTTGACGTGAGATCCAAGGATCAGGCCATTGCCTGCTGTCGAAGCACCCCATCAGGTTTTATGATTGGGCACACTCACCTGGGAGGCTAAAACACACGCCTAGCATTCCATGCCAAAAGCTCTGACATCTCTGACCCTTGTATTTCAGGAAGGGCACTTGCCGTTGAACGGTGTTGCCCCTGGAGCATGGCCACGATATGTCACCATCAAAGCACTACCTGCATAATGAGTTTGGCTGTTGCACATTTGAACTGCAATTGCCTAAGCAAGCAGCAATCCTAACCAAACAAACCACCAAACTAATTACTGCAGAAGTCACTTCACATGAAAGTAGACACTCAAAGGCTTGCCAAAGTTGAAACATGCAAGTCCCTTTTCAGCCTACCCCGTGCAGCCCTATTGAAGGGATCCTTTCAAGACCCTGCCCTGAGAAACCGACAAAAGAAAAACATGAAACCCGTTCATGTCAGCTTCGGCGACGTCTTCTTCTCCTTTGCCCCGCCCGCCGGGCCATCTTTCGCCTTGCCGGTGTTCCTGGCATCTGGGCCGCGGTGCGGCGGCAAGGTTAACGCGTGGGTGATTAGAATGTCGAAACAGGTGATCCCAGACAAAGCTGGAGGGTTAAGGGGGCGGCAAATCTGATGCTCGTGAAGTGTGTCATTGATGGCAAGGTGTCTATGTGGGGGTCCGGGTCCTTCCTCTGCAATTCCTGTCCAACCCACTCGACTCTTGGGCCTCAATTTTTCGGCTAAATCAGGGTAGCGTGTTAAACAACAGCACATGTCCACTCTTTCTAGCTTGCTGCAGCCGACCATGTGAAGTTCGCCTAGGTAGGGCCGATCCGATTCGCATTGCTGTCCTCAGCATAGTCAGCCCATATAATCAGGCAAAGTTTGATTCGTTTGATGTTTCATTGACACCACTCGTCACTTAGACTTGTCAGACTTCTCATTGCGCTAAGGAGACCCCTAGCTGCATGCAGCTCACACCGTCCCTTTGTGCCTTTGGTAAGACTTTGTGGTAGCCATGCTGATACTCCAAGGAGATCATTTAGACAAGGACCGAACTTGAATCTGCCAGACCCTGGCACCCCAGTAGAACACCAAATGCATATTCCGCATTTGTGGGGGGGGGTGGGGTTCTCAAGCCCACAGCACATCATGCATCCCCTCCCGAAACCTCACTTCCATGAACACGTGGGTCGATATAATCAAGCTTTCAGGCGTCCAGCCTCGGCGAGACCAACGCCGCCGAGGCCATCTGAGCTTTGCCCAGCCATCCGTTCCTAGGCAGAGAAAGTGGCAAGCTGCCCTGGGGAAGCCCAACTTGTCATCAACGAATGCGCCACGAAAAAGTGCTTACCCAGGTACTGCTTCTTCAGCTTCTGCAAAACTCACATTGTCACCTTCTTTAAATTTAGTACTGAGGTCACTTGAAGGTGACGCATAGGGTCTCTCCATGCCATCTGTGCCCGCCCAGCAGCTTGCGAGGGCTTCTGCTCCGCGCTCCGCGCGAGCCGGACTTGGAAGCCTTCGCGCGCGACGGGCTTCTGTTGCCGCCTCGGACTCGGCAAAGGCGATGCAAGGCGCTGGACATGGCGACCGTTCCCCACGGCATTGCCCTAAGTTCTGCAGAGGCATTTCCGTGTTGCTAGCTTCCCACGCGAGGGGCAAACCGACCGCTGTGTGCAACGTTCTGCACACTCTTCGGACATCTGTGGCTGCTGAACGTGCTGAGTCAGTTCCTCGCAGACTGGTCGCATGCAGTCTGATCATTATTCTTAGTCACTAGGAGGTACGAGGTCAGCAGGCAGCATGGCGAATGAAAACAATGAATATGCTCAACCTCAGCCAATGCCACTGCAGCTTTATTGCACAGTTGTCCTCCAACGTCTGATGGATGATTGTTTAACATGGTTCCTAACGGCAAAGGATTGCCACGTGAATTCTTGACATGCAGGAGCCGATTGTGAGTTGACAGCCTTTGGCCCTACTTGCGCTTCTCAAACACTCACTACTTACAAACTGTCAACCGTTCCTCCTATGACAAAATACCAAGTTTCAAAAGCATATCGATTCAATATGATTCAATGAGCTCCTCACCCACTCCCAAATGAAACAACCGGCCTTGTTCGCGTGATGGTTGACGACTGTCACGCGAGTGTCGACGACTGTCGCGTGATGAACCACGACTGTCTTGCGATGGTCGACGGCTGCTGGCTCCTGCGCTGTAGAAAGGCACCAATCCGAGGTACAAAATACTGGAAACTGCTATTTGGTTTGGGCTGTGCAGGAAGTGATGTGACGTGGCTTGCCTTTTACCCTCTGCGCTACCCACACCATGCTGGCCGTGCAGCTTGCCCATAGCAATAAATATGGAGGTGGCGTAAACGCTTGATCGCCCACAACCCCCCGCAAACCTCCACAAGCCCTGGGCTTCCCCGCACTCCTTTGGACACTTCTCCCCCTTTTCGCTTCCCATAGGCTTTGGCCGCCTGTAGGCTGCAGAGTTCCTCCGTCGCCCGCTTGTTGTTCCTGGCTTGGGCCGTCGCGCCTCTGATCTGAGGATGTCACCAACTGACACGCGTCCCTCGGCAAAAGCCGTTGAAGCCGTTTGCCACGGACCTCCAATATACAATCAGGCCATAAGGGTCTTGCCGGGACCCACGCCAAGCTGCAGTGCTTGACCAAACTTACCCCTCTGACCAAATTGACTTGTTCAGGTGCCAAAGGTCGGACAAACACTCGGGTTATCTCGGGTTCTCTCGGGTTCATAGCGCCCATTTACGGGCCAACATTAAGACTTCAAGCAACTCTCTTTAAATCTTGGCGCGTCATTTTGTGGTTTCTGCTTGCCAGTGGTCCAATCGGGAAGGCCCCCCCCCGTCTTTCGCCTTGTCAAAAAAAAAACACGGAGCCTTCCGAGGAGCCAAAACTGAGGCAAGACTCCGAGAATCTGTCCAGAAGTGTTGTTTGACAGGGGCTTCCCTGGAAAGAATCAAAGACACTGCAAATCCTCCCAAGAAAAGCCCACCGGGGCTTTACAAGGCAGATCCGATTGCTCAGCGAGGAGCTCCACCCCTGCGATGAACCTCCGCAGCTGCTGCACCTGAAAGGGATGCCCGGAGATGCGAAACAGGCTCGTCTCCAAATGAGCACCCTCCGAGCATAGGTGATGTTCTTGTTCCATACCAGGAAGCAAACATACACCGAAATAGTTTTGATTGCTGCATGTGTAGGATAGAAACTGCGAAAGGGTTTGAAACAGTATTTCGGGAGAGAATAAACAGGCCCTAACCCACCAACAAGAAGAGACAGTTTAAGCCCCCCAGTCCCAAGGGCAAAGTGGTGCCCTCGGCTGGCAAAGAACCACACAGATAACAAACGGGGGATCCTGTTTAACCGCAAAACCCAAACAGGAAAGGGGACCAGCGCAGCCAACCAAGCGAGCGCAGCAAGCGAGCGAGCAAAGCAATTAATCAAGCAAAAGCGGAGCAGCAGCAACAATGCGACTCCCAACCCAAACCTGACCCACACCCAAAGCCACCCAGCCGCCGTAATCCGGGGCGTGGGATTCGAACACCCACGCACCGGCACGGCGCCGCTGCCAGCGATTTTGACGGTTATGGCAGGTCGAATCGACGGAGTAAAAAGCTTGAGCCAAAAACCGCGTTGGGTAATGGCGTACTACAAACTGTTATGACAAAAGTACATGCCCCCAAACACACCCCCCTCGCCTGTACAAAGAGAGGAAGTGAATTTGGAAGGGCGCATTGGCCATATTGAAGTTGAAATGCAACAAACAAGACAAACAAAGCCGATTAGGCTACCAGGGTTCGCGACCCCATACCCGGGCTCGCATTGAAGCCCGGATCCCGCCACCACCCCGAATTACGGGTATGGGGCGGATTCTCGCCGGTAGCCAAATCAAACAAGAGAAAGCAACAACAGAAAAGAACAAAGGATCAACTTCGGAATGGCCGGCATGAAGCCAAAGAATTGTCATTCGCATTGCAACCACATTGAACCATTTGATTCAAGTGGATTTAATTTTTTTTAATTACTAGATTAGGCGCATTGGCCAGTTGGTTGAAACATGGTGCATAGACCAATGAGCTTTGGCTATAAAATTAGCACCGTCTAGGCGCGCGATCACTCGAGGACAATCGCCATGGATACCACCAGCAGCGATCCGCGGTTCAGGTCCGAGTAGGACATCACCGGCAGCGGTGCAGGGCACCCGTGATCTTCACCTCGGCACCTTGATGAGCACCATCACCATCAGCAGCAGCGGTGCAGGTGGATGCAGATCACCAGCGGCCATAGACGCCGCCGAGAGTGACTGCCTTGCTGCGGCGATGCACACCTGACAGGTAATCGCAGCTTGCGCGAATAGCGCACAGCTACGCATGCAGCTGAATTCTGAAACGGCGAATAGCCCAGACAAAGAAATACTACAGGGAGCATAGTCCCTTTTTGTGAATTCCGGAATGAAAGCATGCGCGCTTTGGCGCAGCCATGCAAGACGCATGGACAGACTTCAGGTATCACCGATGTCGTCCACCGCCGTGCCGCCCCTTCCCCTTGTTGACATTCCAGTCCCCAGGGGGAGGAGGCACAGTCTTGGCCAACTCGTCACCGTCACCCCATGTAGGGGTATGCGGCGAGTTCGGATTCTCGAACTCGCGGGGATCACCCTGCATATGCGGCTGCCAACCCTGCGGCATTGCGCCAGGCCACATTTGTGGCATCATGCCAGCCATAGGCTGTTGCATGTATCCTCCCATTGGGAAAGTGGGATACATCGGACTCGGGAACGGGTAAGGGGCAGCCTGTGCACCCTTGTATCCCGACCCGCGAGCATCAGGCTGATACCCGCCAGTGGGAGTTCTCGATCTGGCGGATCCGCCACGACCGAACTGCCCTTGTTGGTAGCCGTATTGGCCACCCTTGCCTTTGTACTGATCACCCTTGTGACCCTTTCCTGGAAACTGGTCACCCTTGTGACCTCCACCCTTGGGCCAGGACTGCGCAGGGGCTTTGCCCTTTTGCTGATCCCCCTTTGACCTGGATTCAGGTCGCGGGGTAGCAGACCGATGATCTCCCCTAGGAGTGGCTGCCCGCCTATGGTGCTTCCCAGTTGGCGGGTCAGCAAAAACAATGGCGCATTGGCCGTCCCGCTGTGCAGCGGGGACCATGTCAACCTTGTTGTCTTCGACATAAATGTATGCCTCAGCATACTCAATCGGGGCCGTGATGGATCCACCACTGGCCCGCAGAGAGTCGATACTCCAATCAAGAACAGTGGAGGCATCGAAACTTGGGTCCTCACTATTGAAGTCCGCGAGGCGTCGCTCAGCCTGAACCAATGACATAATGATGTCCGCGCGTGAGGCGCCTAGGCCATACAGCGGAACCAAATATCCGTCCTCAATTCCGATGCGGTAGGCATCATAAATATGCACAGAGAGGTAAAGGGCAAATGCTGAATTTAGACTGCCCTTTCTCGTCATATGACGACCCCATTGCGCCGCCTGTTGCGGGTGCTCGATCAAATATGTCATGACAGACATATTGTCGGGAATTGGGACGCCAGTATTGCTCTCCTCGATGAGCAGCTGTTTCGCTACCCACCGCTCGAGAGCCTCATCACTCGCACGCACACAAGCGTGAGTGTCCTTCGAGGTGACCTTTGCAACCTCCTGAAACGCAACTTGCACAATATCCGCATTGGGATTGTGCACAAGGTGCGGCGCACAGCGCAAACCGGAGATCATACAGCTGACCACCTCGCGGATCGGGTTTACCGATGCCATGAGAGGAGCCCACACGTCGGTCTCCCCTTCATACCAGCTGCTGGCACGGACTGCCTTGAGTCCGTCTAACCAGACTGGCTGCCCTCTCCTAACATGGGAGCGGACGGTGCCAGGCACCCACTCTCGATAGAAAATCGGCAAATGGCAACCATTGCATAGAATGGTGCCATACATGTTCAAATGCGCGCACCGAGGGCACCAGTAGTCATGCATGGGAGCTTTGTCCCATGAAAATGACACCCCTCTCCGCGGTCCCTGAACATTCAACTCACGGACCGCCCAGGGACGGATGTATATTACATCCCCTTCCTGGTGCAGATAGCATGCGCGCCAGAAGGGTGCATGTATCTCTTCCCGCACGGCAATCAAACCGCGTCGGGTTTTATAGATGCCGGCGGCCTCCTCGATGGCCATCCACTTTAGGTCAACGGCCACAACGACATGGCGCTTGTCCATGTATTTGACGCGATCGTCAACATAAAATTCGCCCTCACTATTGGGGCTTGGCAACTTGAGGAGAGGCACCTTTGCGCCCTCCAACCCAATCGTGATCTCCCCCCTGCAGACCTGCTCAGGTCGCATGGGGAAAACTGTGATGGCGAATTTGCCGGGCCTCCGGATGCACCTCGTTTTGAGGGCGGACCGATACTCGGCCATCGTCAGCAGCACGTATCCCGTATAAGGGACCTCCGCTGCTCCCATCGGCCTAAGCAAAGGCCCCATAGGCGTCCGGTCACGCAGTGCCCAACGCTTGAAAACTTTGAACGGCACGTCCCTCCCGATTAGGGTGGAACGCGCAAAAAGTACCTCATTCGGGCGCACAGTCGTGCCATCTCCCCTCCAGACTGTCCGTATTAGGAGCTCGACTGGAGGGTACGCTGGGTTCTCCTTCGCAAGAGAACCCGCCCAGGTCGCCACCTCGACGCTCGTGCACTTATGGATCCCGTATAGGGCCTCAAAAAGCGTTGAGATTAGAGTCATTGACATCCAACCTCCCAGAATGTCTGGAACCGTCCCACACAAGAAGGGAGCCGGCTCACCGGGCTTCACGTTCAACCGCGTTGGGTCAGTGTTGCCCGACAAAATTTCTAACAGCATTTGCGACTCTCTGGAGCTTCGTCCAATCATCGCCGACACATCCTTAATTTCGGGGAAGAAATGGAAGATGTCGTTACCGGCAGGACAGGCGATTCTGCCTGCTGTCCCGCTCTGTGCATCAAACACAACCTCTTCACCCTCGTATGTGAGGTTGTAGGTGCTCGCAATCGGGCACACATCGGGCTTTGCCATCAGTGCCTCCGCTAGCGACGCACCAGCAGGGAGGACGCCCTGTACGTGCGCTTTGGTACCTATGGGACCAGTCCCCGCCGACATAAGCCGATAATTTTCGGCACGAAAGTATGGAAAAAGGTTCTTCATCCTCTCAATTTCCTCTTCAGTGGTACGCCACGCCTTTGCCTCATAGTAAGGCGGCTCCTGCTTTGAGGGCACTAGGTCGCGGTCGCCCATTGATGAGAACTTGTCCACATATGGGCCCATCCCATCATCATCTACGTGACTCTCGTGATCCTCATCCGAGACGTACTCCCTGGGCGGCTCGCCCAGAGCATCCAGATCGACCTTACCAAGGTCAACCAACGCCGGAGAATCCAGGATTCTCTGGATCCTCATGAGCTCGTTTCTGAACTGCTCAAAGCCTCCGGCCTTTTCAGTTACGGAGGTCGGCATTGCGCCCTCCCATGATATTCTGGAAACATGCACACATTCGTAGGAGAATACTCGTCATCGGAAATATCCCGATCACGCTCCCGTACATCGCTGATCAGTGTCACATCGAACAAGCCGCTTAGGGCCTCAGGACGCGACGCTTTCGCCGGATGCGGCTTTGCGCTCTTTGACGCTACGGCAGCCTCCTTGGCCGCTTTGGTCTTCTTCTCATCGCCCTTACTCCCCTCTTTATCCACATCCATTGCGGACGGCTGTGCGCTCCCCCCTGCCCCGCCCGTTGGCGGTTCAGAGGGTTGGACAGGGGATTCCTTTGTGCGGGCTTTGCCGAAATAATGTCCTGGGATCTGCACGCTCCCAGTGGAGCCACCGCCAGTCTCTCTTGGACGCTTGGCGGTGTGAGCCGACCCAGTATGTACAGCAGGAGCCGATCGCCTAGGAAGGCCCCTACTGACCGACAGAGATGGAGGAGGTGGCTTCACCTTGGGAGCCGGCTCCGCCTTGGGCGCCGGTTCCGGGTCAATTACGCAGGACCTGAGGTCGAAACTTTCAGACCTCAAAAGGCCCGCGCAATAGGAACGGAAGACGTCCTCAACCTCCCGAGCAAGGAACTCGGGATGGTCCTCCTCCCTCGGAGGAGTTCTCCAGTCGTCATATCCATCGAGCAGATTCCTGCCCACGATTTCATTGAATCGATACGTGCCCAAACCGGCATAGCGGTTGGCAGCCCGAAGAACATTACAAAATCTTTCGACCTTTTCGGTCGCCGCAATGGCCGCAGCCATCTGAGGGTGAATATACCCAGTTTCAGTCATGCATCCTGCGGCTTCGCGCAAGCATGACCTCGCACGCCACAGATTCGCGGCGGCCTTGTAAAAGTCGCAGTACTCAACGTTCCACGTTGCGTCCTGCGCGCTGAGCTCATCATCTCCGCTTTGGGAGTCAGGCAGAGTGAGCCCCAAACGGATCTCCCGACCGCGGAATACGTCGGCGGAGATCTGGTTCGAATTCGGCTGATCCTCCAGCGGAGGACGGGGAACATACTGTTTCCCTGGGCCGACACATGACTCATTTGCCGCTTCCCTGTTTGGATGCCCCCTTTCGGTCTGCATCTGGTTAAACCGTGCGACTAGGTCCGACCGAGGGCCAAACGACAATGGCCCAAGGTTATCCTCAGCCCAATCAGCAAGCGCTTTGGCTCCTGCGTGATGAATGTCATCGGCATTCATCGTGTCAGACAGAATGGCCTTTGACAGGAAATCCCAGTCGTATTCGCCGAAACGACGATCAGTTGCTGAAGCATTGTCCAGCAGCTGGAAAAACTGATCCTCTGACAGCCCTTGCCACAGAGTAAGAGCGAGGGCATCCTCTATAGAGTTAGCCTGATTGGGGTAAAGAAGGCGCCTGGGCCAGGCCCCGTTCCTCCACGCCGCCAACGCGGGCGGGTAACCGGCTCTTCGGAACAGGTAATGCACAACGATGCAAGCATCCGCGCTTTCAGCGGGCGCATAATACTCCGACTCCGGGCCAGATTCATGGTCCCCGGGTTCAGACGGATCATCGTCGCCATCGGGCGGATTGGGTCCACCACCTCCACCAGTCCCGCTCCCATCCATAGGATCGTCGCGGCCCGGTAGCTCATCGGCAGGGGAGGTAGGGGAATCTCCCTCCGCCCCATTGCCGTCCCCATCATTGCCGCCACCCGCAGCGCCTTGGCTGGGTGAAGCCCCTTTGGCCCCACCTGCATCCGCCGGTGCGGGCTGTGCATCCTGACCAGCGGGTCTGGATGCTTCGGGATGAGAAGCCATCCCCATCGACGCATCGGTCGACAGGGATGGGGTGCTGTCCTCTGGCTGAGGATTATCCCCACCAGCGACATCTGGAACGCTGCCCCCATGCTTAGGTGACGGCTCTGTCTGGCTAGGCTTCGCCGGCTCAGACAGGCTAGCCGGGGGACTCTTCACTGCCTTCCGCGGCGGAACCTCGGGCCGAGGATGCGTGATTTCACTATTCGCGGGAGCGCATCCCCCCGAACCCCCATCATTCGGTGCGTCAGCGCCTGCCGCTTTAGGCACGGGTGCGCCCGTGACCCCAGGTGCTTTGACCTCGGGTCCTTTGGCACAAGGAGCGGCACCCTTTGGCGGAGGGCCAGCGGCCGAAGATAGGCATGGCATCGATCCTCCCACCTTAGGTGGCACACAGCTGGGACTCCTTGTGGCCCCACCTCTCCATCTGTTAGCGGCTTCGCGCTTGGACAGGGATGGAAAATCATCGGTGTATGCATCCTTGGGAAGCTCGGGAGGATCAGGCTTAACCTTCAACAATTGCTTCCCGGTGGCAGGCTTCAAATCGATTCTGTGGCCGCCAGTCTTAGACGGGCCACCAGTCGTAGTCGGGCTATACCCGCACGCCTGCGCTGGCTTTGCAGGTATCGTTCCTCTCTGGTTGCCACAAACTGCCGGCGAGAGACCGCGACTTGCGGCTGACTGGCCAAAATCGGCCATTGCTTGGCCCAGCCTCTGCCTGCCCGTTGCGGGCGGCGTCGAGGACCGGACGCGCTGAGCCATTGTCTGTGGCCCTTTGCCCGCGTTGGGGCGAGGCGCAGACTGCTGCTCAGAAGTCCTTGCACCGGCCGCGGCAGGCGCTTTGGCCGATGACGCGTGACTTGTGGCGCATTGGCCACTCGACATCGTCCTAGGAGCAGAGATTACCTCCGCCCATGGCGCATCCTCAGATGAGGACCACCGGTCCACCGGTGTGAGGCCTGCTCTGACTCCGCACTGCTTCGCAGCGCTCAGGTATGACTCCGACGGTTTCATCAGATAATCATGTTCTACCATGAAATCCAGAGCGATGGCCAGGGCTTCCCGGACCTCATCACTCATCGAGTACTCACGCCTCAGCACACATACCAGGTCGGTGAACGCCGAGACAAGACCCATAAACTGGTGTCCGCCTCTTTCGATACCGACAACGCCGCCGTTTAGGCTCTTCTTTGAGCAGCCGAACCACATCGCATTGGATGGGTAGGCTGGGAAACCGGCGTCGCGGCACTTCATGAAAAACGTAGTTGCGACCTCCTGCATGGCTGTTCCATGCCAAACGATACCAGGACCCGACAAGACTATCGTCGGTGCCTGGCTCCGGCCGCCCTTATTGGCGAACGCCTTCATGGCATCGATGTTTTCATCGATGATCCTACCCGCATCGGGGCTGGGACCATACGTGTTTTCGGACTTACGCCATTCGGTCAGCCACAGGCATTTGGTAAAGATGATGAATATATCATCTTTAGCGCCCGCAGGAGCACCTGCATTGAGTGGCTGCGTTGGCAAGCGCCGATAGCGCGTGCTCTGGCGCATGGTACATGAGCTTTGCAGCCCCTGAAAAGGGAAGGCCGCCAGCCAAGGGAAAGAATTTTCCTTCCGAAGCGGGAACATAGTGCTCCCAGGTATCAAACAGCGGGCAGCATCGTACCTCGCCGAGTTCGCGGATCTCCTGAGGAAAGAACTTAAAATCCACCTCACCGCCGGGTCTTGCCGGGGGAACCGACACCTCACGTGCCACCGACCCGGCGGGAATTTCCGCCCCAATGGTCAACGCTACGCGGTTGGCGCCGTGACGGATCCATCCGACCTCTGCCGAGTGAGGGTTTACCTCAAGCACAGGGTTCCAAAGGTGCGTGGCAGGGTTATGCGAAAGCAAATTCCCCGCCACAGCAGCCGTCCCTTCACCAATCGCTTCTTCTTTGAGAGCGATTGCTTCAACACGAACGCGGAATTGCCTTATCACGCGTTGGTGTGCAGGCCCCTTCTCAGTATGCTTGTACGCCTCGTGGGCGTTCTTACCGAGAGGACGTAGCAAAAGTGCCAGACGGACGGTTACGCCCAGGCCAATATGGCTGAGACAAGAGTAATAACTCTCAAGAAAAACGGGCTTCGTCGATGTCCACACGCCTGTTAGCGTTTCGGCATCTCCGAGCGATGCAACGGCATTCCCATGGCCCAATATGTTCCATAGGGAAGAGAATTGAGTTCCATGAACCCATCTCTCGTGCATGCTGGCTGCATTGAGCTCTGTGCAGTGCCGCATCGGGAACACTAGATACCCGTCGCGCTCAAGCACGGGTTCACCGGCGTGCCAATCCCCGATTTCCTTGCTCGGCATGGTAAGCGGCTTAGCGCGTTTCCATTCAATCAGGTGAAAGATGGTGGGAGCAATCCCCACTTCTTCCGTGAAGAATCCACAAAATCATCATAGGAGGACCACACGGCCTCAATCTCCTTGCGCATGGATCCTACTTCAAAAGCATGTGCATTGACCGTTTGCATCTTTGCCAGCGCATCGGCTGAGATGCAATAAATTGCCTTCATATACCCGACCACCGCCTTGGGTGGGGTACAAAGGGCAGTGGGACGCTGGTATGCCCAGGCCTTAAACGCCTCCTCGGCTCCCGCCGGCTGTACATTCGAGGGCAAATCTCTCCTACCCTTCTCAACGGCCGACTGCATTGCGCGAATAACATTCTTATTCGCCGCTTGGAAAAAGGTCTGCCAGCGTGACTCAACCTTTGCCATCTCATACAACCAGTTCCCGCCTCGGGGAACCAGTGAAGGGGAAACGGCGGTAGACAATGTCATATCAATCAGCGCGTTCCGAGTCGGCTCGCAGTGGAGCTCCGGCTCTCGCGGCATTGCCTCACAGATGATTATGGCAGCCGTGTAGACGCTTTGGTCACTCAGCTCCACTTCACCCAGAAGCATTGCCTGGAGAATACCAGCCACGCGTAGGCGGCGGTATTTCTTGATAGCCGGGACGAAAGACTTGTCCGCAATCATGCCCGTGTCAAACCCCTCCAGTAGGTTGAAAATGCCGGAAAACGCACCGACGACTTGAGGGTCTTTGACGCCTTCCTTGACTTGCACCAACTGCGTCTCAGCAGTGGTGCGATTACCGTACTGATCGGACTTTGCCGTCAAGTGCGGGTAGCAAATCCTGAGATTTTCCGATAGCCGAGTAGGCCTCTCATCAGACAGCGCATTGGCTGCGTTCTTCGCTTCCGCTGGAAGCGGACCCAAGGTGCAGGCGCAGTTCGGGTTCATATAGTCCGCCTGCTGCCGCGCCGCCAAAGACGAACCCCTCGAGCGCGGGGCAGCGCCCGCCGCTCCGCCGGCCGCGGATGCAGCCGCTGCCATGGCGCGAGTTTGCGCCCGGGAAGCGGTAGGATACCACCAAAACAAGATAAACAACGAAGTAAATAAAACCCCGAGATAAGGGATGCCTCCCACACCCAAAGGTGTGTAAACCTTGGGTGTCAACTACATCAGTACGAAGGGGCAATTTCCCCTGGTGTAGGACCGAATATGGTCATGCCTATGATAAACAGTCGTGCATTGACAACGACCCCGCTACACCACTGCACATGAAACTGCAAGGTTACCCTATGAACATGCCCACCAGGGCGGAAACTGACACAAACACTAACCAGCTAATCGAGGCGAATGTGCCTGAACTAATGTCGCGAATTTGCGTTTGTTAGTGCAGCATGATTAATGCTGTTGTGAATGAAGTCCATCAAGCCTACTCAGTTCAAGGCTGTTTGAAGAGCAGCGCGGGTCACATATTTTACAACTAAGTCATGCACAAGAGGATCAACACGTGTAGTGCGATACATCCTGTTGCATTTGAAAACTGGGAAAGAGTTCACATGTCGTGAAATGCAAATTAATGTCAATGCATGCACATGATCCTTATTTACAAGACATGAGCAATAGTGTACAACACGGCTATAGCGGTTTACGCCAAGCTTGACAAGAATATCGCGATTAGCAATCCAGGTATTCGGCTGTATGAAAATGCCTACGGAAAACTTCGTGTTCAGCGCGTGCTCAATTAAGTCGTTCAGACATGATTGGCACTGCTCTATCTGGTCACGTGCGCGCCTGATCTTGCTCCAATTCCCTCGCGTGGATGCATCGATCAAACTGCTATATCTGCACAACACAATGTTAGGTCTGGAACCTTCAATTGTACCCCGTCTAGGGATAACAGGGCAAAGATTGGCCGGTCTAACAAAGTAGGTAAGCCATCTACCCAACTGAGGTTCAGGCGTTATGCCAAGCCCAGAATCGACGAAAATGTTTCGCGTATCGCAAACATTTGATCGATCCTCAACTATGTCAAAAACCATATAGCTGGATTCAGCTAGCTGGATGAATTTGTTGAAAAATGAATTTTGATCGGTTTCCATGCGTACCCCCCTAATTGGGGGGAGAACAGGTGCAGCAGGCTTTACGACAGGGAGGGTGGGATGGCTAATGAATTTCTCCAGGAATCCTGGATTAAACATTCCTAAAGTCTGCAAATTCCTACCCCATGTCACCTTGTCTACGCACGCTTTGGTGAGAATGTCCGCGCCTTGGTAATGCGATGGACATGCTACGAAACGAAAAATCCGTTCATTGTAGACTTCATTGAGCCAACTAATGTCGATTCGCTGAGTACGCGACATATATCGCATGTTTGGGTTGTTCCCAGTGATAATGATGCGGCATGCAGCCTCATTATCTTCCATACAATTCACCGTGACAGGCTTACCGGTGCCTTGACCGATAGCAAACTGCCAAAGCTGTGCAAGTGGCATGCCTTCCTTGGCCACGCCATGATCTAGTGCAACGATCTCCGCTTCGGGAGTCGATTTGGATACCGAAGTTTGCTTCTTGCTAACTGCGGTAATGGGAACATATGTCCTTGGGCCGACTAGGCAAATAAGGACACCAGATGTACTCTTGGAATCGGTACGATCTCCAGCGAGATCGGCATCGCAGTAAGCGACGATTTCAATGTCACTAGGCTTATCGCAGACCCATCCGTATAGGTGTAGGTCTAGCGTCGAGTTGATATAGGAAACAATCCTATGAAGCTTCTTATCGCACAGTCGATTCCACTTAGTGATTCGACTGGCCAAAGCCTGTACAGGTCTAATTAGGTCGTATCGACCCATTCTAGCACCATACAAAATTTTCATGAGAACTGCAGCTGCAGCGTCGCCTAGGACACCGGGCTGTTCAGCAATCACGTCTGTTGGGCAAGGAGACGGCTGCCCAAACAGCTGATCTACTTCCGGGTTGATGGGATTCTCATCAAACTCCGGTTTACTTTCATCCAGAAAAGGCGTCTCAGCCTTCACCAGAGGTCTAGGGTACTTGGGGAGGCATAGCTCCTTGTACCTATCAACGCATGCTTCCATGAAGCACGCCTCGTTATATTTGATGATCTTCACCCGAGCCGGGTCGAATTTGACCTCGTCAGCTCGAAGTCGTTTCTCTCCGAAACGAATGTCAGGCATCTCCTTGGATGGTGGATGATCCACAGTCCAAGCAGTGCGAGGATCGAAGAAACCCTGTACATCTGCTGCAGCAAACTCATGCTCGCAGCCCAGATACCGCTTTAGGGTACCCGGCGGTTCCATCGTAATTACCCGACTAATGAGGTCCCATCCGATCGATAGGCTAGCGGATGGGCCACTCATCTTGAAGTCATCAACATACACCACAAGAAAAAGCTTATACTTAGGGTGATAAAACACACTCGGCCATTCCGGGACACGGATAAATCCGACCTCAATAAGCCTCGCTTCGCAATGCTTTTCCCAGAACGTGCCGGCATCAGGATGCCCGTATAGGGCAAGAATCAATGGACAGACCGGATCGTCATAGCCAGCATCTACCCATGCTTGCGGCCATTGATCCTTAGGAAGACGCACCCATGTCGTGGGACCCAGTAGCTTAGCTTGGGTATAGGCGGATTCGCCATCACTGACTTGTAGTGCGTGACCAGGCAACATGCCATATGCATCACACATCTTGCCTGCGGCCATTGTTGCCGGGCATGAGGTAGCTTCGGAAAACATGGCCCAGTGATTTGCCTGGTCCCTCACAAAGCATCCCTCAAACACTACTCTCCCTTTGTACTTCCTATTAGGATCATCCTCAGGGAGTTCATGATTCTTTTCCACACATATGTCAAAAATTCTTCCTACATGGACTGTCTTGCCATTTGCTCGCGCTTCGGCAGCAACTTTCTTCCACTCTCTAACTCTCAACTCATCCCAACATCCCAACTTTCGGAGCTTTGTCCACTCCTTGAGGAGAGCTGCACGCGCCTTGTCGTTACCAGCTTGCTCCTTCTTCGTCACAGGCCTTGCTACACAGGCGTAAAAAGTTGGTATGCCCTGTAGGTTGGGTTGATGCCCCGAAGCCTTGATCGATCTGGGCATTGGCGGAACAGGATCTCCATTTAACCCTATGGCGGGACCAGCAGGGTACCCGCCGGTACTGCCGAAGCCATTAACCCCCCTGACGGTTACGTCGGGCTGTTTGACGGTGATCTTGGCATCAACAATCATGACTTTCTCGAGTATGAGTTGAGCGATCCTGTCTCCAGGTCGAACTCGAAACTCATAGTCAGAGTGATTAAAAAGCATCACTCTCACTTCTCCAGAGAAATCAGGGTCAATTACTCCTGCACCTACGTCTAGCATGTGCTTGACTGCCAGACCTGATCTTGGTGCGATGCGGCCGTAAACTCCGCTTGGGAAAGTAAAGGCGCATCCAGTTTGCACAAGAGCACTTCCCTTAGCGGGAACGATGATTTCATCGCACGAGCTTAAATCTAAGCCCGCAGAGCCAGGCGTTTGCCGAGTAGGGAGAGTTGCATAACTGTTCAACATGTGGACGAGCAAGGCATCCTTGTCTCGCCTCCATGCACACGGATCGGCCTCCGTTACCTCAACAGGCGCAGCAGGAGCATCGTCCTCCTCGCTCAAGGTAGCAGGGGCAGCCGCATAGGGCTTATGCCCGTAAAGACCTTTAATTACGGCTTTACACATCCCAAGAGGATATCGCGCAGTCAAGGGCGTAAGGCTTCCCTCGATCCTGGCGTGGGGGTAGCCTATTTCGTGGCTACACGTGCGCCCTCGTAGCTCGTTGGCTAGTTCAGGGCAAGAAGTGGCGATCCGCCACTGCTTCCTGATGGGAACACCATCGGACGTTTGCATTCCAAAGTCGCAACCGTCAACATCGACACACCTGATGTCGGGATCGTCGATTAGACGCCTCATAAATGGCTGTTTCCAACCAAGGCAATGCCTCGGCCACTCGAATGCAATTCTACCTCCCTTAAAACGCACGCGTTTGGCGACACGAAGGAAAGCAGCAAACATGACCATCGACGTTCGTCTAGCTTCGTTGAGCTCTACTGCAAACTCGGGACCGTACTGAAACAAATTAACGTACTGCCAAGTACTCCACGGTCCACACGGGATCGAGCCCCATAAATCACAACCAGGATTCTGATCGACGATCTCGATCAATCTGGTCATATCCTTATTCTTTAAAATGTCGAACGACTCTTTGTGTACGCGAATCGCGTCACCCCCCTGTTCCAGCATTGTGGCGGAGAGCTTAGAGTCAGGTTCGCATGCAAATTCTATCAACAATCTCCGCTTTATCAAAGCGGGTCCAGCTGGTTTGGATGGTGCGGCTTCGCCAGCACGCGCTCGTTTCAGAGCTTCCTCCCTTTCAGCCTCGATGTATATCCTTCGCATACCGACGGACATACCTTTCCAGTCAGTAGAAGAAATGGAGTTGGGCTTACCAGATCCAGAATAGGACCTCTCCTTTCTTTCCTCCTTCTGCTCATAATCGAGCTCATCACCGTGTAAGGTGTGGGCTTTAGGCTCACCTGCATCGAGGTCTTTGACTTTGTCTAACCTATCTTTAAACTTGGTCAGAGTGACCCTCGGAGCCCTAGAAGGAGCATGCCCTTTATCATACAGAATGGTCACACCAGTCCAGAACTTTTGAGTTCTGACTCGATGTCCAGGGTTCAGGATTCTCCTGTCATCACGGATACATTGTTGCGTAGAGTCAATGTACTTCAGATGAGTTACGCAAAAATCATCCACATCGGCTTGAGACGGGCCTCCAGGAGGCAGTGGGATCTATCATCCCCAAAAAAGGCTTGCCTAGCATCGACATGGTGTCTGTGCCAGGATTTGGACTCTTCATCACGCACCCAGTGGTCCCTTTCAGGAACATCAGCAGGTGCTTCAGAGTCAACAGCAGGATCACCACTGTCATCGTTAGGATGATCAGAACCCGGACCATCGGCATTGAGCTGGTTGTCCGGTTCGGTTGGAGCATCCGCTTTGGGAAGACCCTTTCCTTCTCCAGTATCTAGGAGCTGGACCTCCCTAGTCAAACGCTCATAGGCGGCCAACATGGGAAAGACGTATCCCTCTTCGGGGTTCCGCCAAATTCTTTTGACTTGATGAACACTGGGTCGGGAAAATCCGTTCCTAAAGTGTTCAAGATCGGCAACGTAGTAGTCGCCCTTCCACTGACCACCGGGCTCTAATCTATAACCCAGGAAAATCCCTGGCTTCGACACTGGCCCGAATTTGGGCGCTTTAGATGCAGGGTCAATCTTTTGTGCCGGCATAGCGGGCACATTACTGTACTCGTCCTCTCCGTGATCGGACGGCCCTGAATCATCAGCTAGTTCATCATCTCCTTCGGGCTCGTAATCAGAGTCCTCAAGAGGGTCAAATTCTTTTGGCTTTACAGTGAAATACGTCTCGCCAGTCCACGGGGCTTTTAGCTCCTTGGTGGAATCTGGACCGTATCTCCAGTGTCAAGAGACGGCAAGGTGACGTCCCGTGGGACGCTATGCACCGAACCCTCAAGCTGTAATACCAACCACGTAGAAAGGTGTATACGGACGATGCCGTTATAGCCGAACCCGTGTAAACGTTGTAAGGGAGAAGGAATGATAGTTACAACAGTGGTCCTGACAAATGCAGCGCAAGCGAAGTGTTTTCGCTCTCAATGCCGATCACGTATGTATGCAGTCACACATCAGATCTTGAACCTCAATTGTGTCTTGAGCCAAATGGCGATCAATGGAACTTGGGAAGCAACACCAACAAGGACCTCAGAACAGCTACCCAATTTCGGCACGGGGCCTAGAGGGTTTTAACATCCCCCATTTGGGTCGCATTGTTCATCATGCGGTCCAAACACCACAAAACGTTCCACTGGCCACGGCTTCAACTACGAAATCGTGTCGTGCATTCTTTTACTTGCTATCACTACACCGTTCATTCGCTGTGAAACATGCCGGGTTCGATTGTACGAAAAGTGAAACATTCATCCTCCAATCGAAGCACACATCCATATGCAGGTGTATATAATACACAATCGTCACGTCATTTGACCACCAACGAACAATCCAGCTGCCGCATTTGCGCATCGCGCAGCTGTCATCCATAAATGGGTTGGCCACAAATGTCCACCATGCGCGCCCGCTTGTGATCGGTCTGCATATCTCCGGCAAAGAAACATCGGTGAGTAATCAATGCAAATCATAGCCATTCCAGACACCATGGATAATGCATAAATAATGAAAAGATATCATCTATAAGGTAATAATTCCATCCATGAATATCCAGAGCGTCATAGTCGTCGGAATATGTAACCATGTACACATCCATTCATCTTGGACACATGAATATAAATCATGACATAAGTCGTTCCACCGAAACAGTGCCGATGTGACGCAAGTAACAGATGGGGACTGGCCCACATCGTACCGCAATCATCATCTTCACGAAGCATACCTGTCCCCGAAGGACAGCCTATGGGTACGTCGGCGGAACTCCTCGTCCAAGTTCTTCTGGGCTTCTCGTGCCCGGACACACTTCTTGTTGTAGTCCTCCGGCAACCAGTGCCCTTTCCGAAGGCACCAATCCAGCAGGGGTGTGTCGCATTTGTTCGGGTCGATGGCCGAGATGATGGCGCTCACGTTGACCGTGTAACCATTCTTGCCAAGGTTTAGGCCATCCCTCACGAATGATATATACTTACAGTTGAAAGCTAGTGCAAAACATCTGTAAATAATATCACCCACCGGGTGCACTCGGTCCTTGACCAGGAGCTTCATTTCTTCCTTGGTGACATCGAGGATTCTCGCTGCAATCCACAGCTTGTAGAATGTGTAAAGTCCCTCGCATTTGCACACCATCATACGAATATAATCTTCATGCTCCTCAACCGATCGGAAGGATCTCGACCGAACATTCTCCGACTGAGAAATTTTCTTCGCTGTTGATGGTAAGAGTATACCTTCCTGATCCTGATCGGTGATGTTGGGGTACCTCTTGAAGTCATTGTGATAAGGGCAGCCCGGCCTCCCTTCGAGTCCGGCATTCATCGTTCTCTCCTCACCACCTTCAAACATCCCCCACATCTTGGACAGCTGGAGTGCGATAAATCCTGCCATGTACTGAGCCTCACGCGGCTCGTCAAGGCAGATCGCCATCCGTTGGGAACTCATAATGTCCCGTGACGTCAGATCGGTGTCGCGGTAATGCCAACCGCCGTCTTCTTCTTCTGACGCATAGCCGGATGTATATCCTTGCGTGTCCATGTCGTCATCTTCTCCCGGAACTTCCTCCGCTTCGTCTTCATCCTCCTGTGCTGCCGCATCGTGGTTAGCTTCTTCCTGTGCACGCCTGGCATCTCCAGAGACGTTGGGGTTTTGGTTGTCCTCCTCGTCATCGGATTTGATGTGAATGTAGTATCTTCCGATGGAGATCAGTTGTGCCTCGCACTCCAGGCATAAGCAGAAGCAGGTGGGGATCGCGGTCGCACATGATGGACATATCCGGCACCTCAGTCCTTCCCATGTCTCGTCATTCAGGATGACGACTTTGCTGATTTCGTCCCGGACCTCGTTGACCTGTGCATTGAACTCTTCCATCTTGTTGATTCGATAGAGTTCGCAGGCACGATTAACCATGTCAACGATGTAGTGCAGATTATCGGCACCTGTCTCAGTCTCCGGCATCCTCTCGCTGATCTTTGCGACGTTCTGGAGGAACATCGCAGCCGACTCTTGGGAAGAGTTGACAAAGCCAGGGCAGATCTCGTTCTCCACACACTTCGAGTACGCCCTCTTGATGTCAGCGTACTCCAGGCGCTTTCCCTCCGTTGCTTTTGCCAATCCAAATGGACTTGACCTCATAGAACGGGATCACGTCAAAGACCATGAAAGTCCCATTAGCCGCGACTCCAGCCCCATACCGCGCGAGGGTTGCACTGGGAATGTAGATGATCGCAATCGGATCCCCTCTCCTCACGTTCCGCAGCGTTGTCTTCGTCGCCACGTTCATCTCATCCCATGGAGCAAACGCCCCGAAGTGCAGTGCTAGCCTGTTGCCGCCATCGATTCCGCCGGGGACTAACCCACAGCGTACGATGCTTGGCAGGTTTTCCACATACGTCACATGGAATGCTCCTCCGAGAGAATCACCCATTCTTGCGGAATACCTATTCGCCAGTGCGGATGAGCTCATGAATCCAAAATCACTGTGACCGGTTGTGACTCGGATGCACCAAGGTCTGTACCATCCATCGCATCTGTTGAACATCCTGTCGATGTCGTCCCGATCCATGCCAGCTTTGGTCATTTCCTCCCTGGCCGCCCTGGTGTCGTTCGGGTTCATGATGCTCGGAAACCTTGCTGCCAGAACCTGAAATCTCGATTTCCTGTGTCCAGATTCCTGCCACTTGATCACCTCCATGATACCCATGTATCGTTTCGCTCTCGAGGTGTTAGGTGGGAATATGTCGTTGTTTCGGTCGTCAATGACTGCATCAATGTCGACCCAACCACCTTCGTCGCACCTGAAAGCACTTCCTCGGCAATTGCCGATTTTGTGTCGAAGGACTCTGCATAGGTCGTGAGATAGCTGGTTTGCTTGGTCCCTTGTAGTAAATACCGAGCGATCATCACCAATCCTGCATAGTGGAGCACCGTCGAAAGGAGCAATGCAGAAGTTGACACTCTTGCCAAGTTGCATCACTCTTGCTCAAGTTGCACTTGCACGTCCACTTGCTGCACCTTTGCCACCTTTGGGAAAGTATTTGGGGTCAACGATGGACGCATACGCCCATGGCAAGTGCACATCACTCACATCGCCATACTTCGGGATGTAGCACGGGATGGTGTCGCATCCCATCTCAAGCGTCTTCTTGAATGTCCTGCTGTCCCCGCACGGGTTGTAGGTGAGGTCGACGCCACCACATTGTAGCTCTCCTCCCTCAGCCGTGTCAGCCATCTCCACCAAATTAATAGTGTAGCTGTACATCTCAATTGTTTCTTTCCCTGCTTGTCCCCCTTTCTTTCTTTCCTTGGACGTTGATGAGGACGGTTCCTCCGTATCCCCCATGTCTTCATCAGATGAAACAGGGTCACTGCTGAGTAGCTCACGGAGCACCTTCATCGCCTTCTCATTTCCAGCAGCCTCCTCAATGTCCTTGCAGTCGCCGTCGTGGGCCAGGTTCGCGCACTTCTTACAGATCCCCATATCTCCCATGCACTTCTCCATTGACTCCAGGAATCCTAGTGCCGCTCTCCGCCCGTCGATCACTCGCTGCTTCTTGTCTTCCTTCTCAGCATTGGTTTGAGAACTTCGACTCGGGTCTGGTGCTTGACCAAGACCCTCATCTTCGCCCTCCGTGGCCTTTCTCTTAGAACCTTGTGCAGAGGGCTCGGTGATCAGGGATCGTGGATGTCTGGGCTTGACCTTGTTCATGATGTCAAGCACCTCCTTCGTGGGCACGCCGAGCTGTGCGGACGGTCTGTTCCGCTTTCTGTTCTGGCCCGTCGTGTGGGTCACGTTCCCAGCGAGGTGTCGCACTATTGACTGCTCGAACTCCCTCTTGATCTTCCATGCATCCTTCCACAGTGGCAGTTCGTGCTGGAAGTACGACATCACCTCAAAGAATCCCAACACCATCTCGACGACGTCTCCCAAGGATTCCTCGTTCGTGGTTTGTCCCAGGAGTTCATACATCGTTCCTTGGTCGAGCACACTCTTGATCCAGGACGAATATGCCACATTGCCAAGATCCTTGCCTATCAAGAAGATGGACATCCTCTCCTCGACTCCCTCGGAATTCTTGCACACGATCACATCCCGGGATGCGCACAATTGCTTCCCGTGACCGTTGTTGTAGAACTGCGCTGCTTGATCCACAGTCATGCTCACGAATCCCACGTGAGAAAGCTCCTTCTTCAGCTTTGAATACGCGAGCTCCCGTATGATCGTGATCATGGCCTGGATATTGTTGACGTCCACCATGAGGTTTTGAAGGTCGGGGATTGCCACCACGCATTCCGCGAAGAGGCGCGTGTACATTTTCTTCCCCTCGATAGACATTGCAATACCGTTCGTGTCCGCGTTCCAGTTCGCGCAACAGTTCACGCAAGAAGAGGGATTGTACTTCGACTTCGGTCCGAGCACCTTCGACTTGCTCATCTGCATCTCTTTAGCGCAAAGTTCGCAGATAAACTTGCTGAGCTCCGTGACCGTATACCATCGAAGACGTTGATCACCGGCATCGGCTTTCCCAAAAGCATCCTGCTCGCCGTGTCCTTCATCTTGCCGCTCTTGTTTCCTCTTCGACTGTGCAGTGAAGGTCGGCTTGTACTCGAACTTCACCTTCGATTCCTCCATGTTCTTCGGGACGTTGAACCGAAGGTCGGGCTCGTTTATGCACGTCTCCTCCAGCTCACGCACAAACGCGTTGCTTGGTGCGACCGCATCGATGGATTTCTCAATCAGCAGTCGCTTCAGGAGGAAATGTTGCAAGTTCGAGCTCCCAGGGATCTTGTAGTTCTTTCCTGTGAGCGCATGGATCACGCGCCACAGGCGATCGTTCTCGGTCACCAGCGCGCCTGCCGCCTTGCAGATCTCGCTAACCTTGTTGGCGATCGTCCCCAAGTCCCCTCTTCCACCATGGAAAGCAACATCGCGATTCACGCACACCACGACCAGGCCCTTGCATGTGTTGACGAGGTCAGATATCGCCTTCTGCAGGGAGTCGATGATGGGGTTGGCGGTCACCTGCCATCCGCATCCTCTCATGCACACCCAATCATATAGCGACATCCAGATGTGCACCGACATTGGTGAGTCATCCATGTCTCGCCTCCGCCGTTCAGCGATGAGCTTATCCAGCTTCTGCAATCGGGAGATGATATTCAACGTGTCGTTGGGTGAGGAGACTTGCTCACTCGACCCATAGTATGATCTCTCCTCGATGTTTGTCCATCCCTGTTCGTTGACCATCATCTGGAAGGTCTTCGTGCTCCCTTTCGAGTTGACGGCCCTCAGGGGCCAATCCAGGACCAAGAAGCTCTTCTTGTGGATCATCATGTCGCGAATCGTCGCCTCACCAATGGGGCTCCTCTTCTGCCTATTGATAATCCGGTTCAACTGTCCAGGTGCGTTGTCCGGGTTCTTCTCCGCCTGAATCAACGCGTTGATGGCTTTGGCGCCCGGAAGGCGTCCAGTAATCAGGCATCCTGTTTGAGCACACAAGAAAGCATATAGCTGTAGCCATGCCGCATTTCCCTTCCCAACATAGGATAGAATAATCTTCTCCGCGCTGGTCTTCTCCTCGAAGTGCAATAGCGAAGAGGTCAGGCATCTCAGCATACACTCCCAATATGTTGCGTTCTTGCCTTCTGCAAGACACGGCCCAAATACAGTTTGTATGATTGGGTACCCTGTATTGTTGTCTATGTTGAATTTCACATTGACAGTCGCGCCGCTCAAAGTAATACCCCCTTCGAATGAAGTGTAGGTATCATGTCCAGCAGTTGGGTTGATAATTACCCATCTGTCGTCGTCACCGCCAGAGTTCATTCGGAAAATGGAGTCGATGATCTCGTTGTCGATCTTGACAGCATCGCTGGCTTGCGACCCCCCACTTGGAGCTCCCGGCTGGGGGACTGACCCACCAGCGGTTTGACTCCTTTGTCCGGAGCTTGATGCCGACTTCTGCTGTCGCTCCGTCTTCCGCGGCGGCTCCGTCTTCGATGAGCCCATCACCCACCATGTCGGCTCTTCCCCAACCACGAAATCCTCGGGGTACTTCTCCAGTTCCCTCTCGATTTCATGAATCGTGCAGTATTTATTCTGGAAGAATTCGATCATGACGTCCTTCTCGGCCTTCTTCTCGATCTCCTTCATCCAGCTTACCCACTTGCGCCGATCTTGGTTCTCAGCGGCCCTGTCAGCCGCGTGCGGTGCCAAACTGATGGAGTTGATGTTCATCGCAGGCAGCTTCGACTCATAGATCATATCGATGCACCATAGGAAATCCCTGGCGTACTCAATCTCCCGGTAGAGATCGTTCAGCTCCCTTTTGTCTGGACGGAAATAAGCTGTATACGACTGATCTTTGGAGTCCTTCTCACCGAGCAATGGCTGCAATCTCCTCATGATGAACGATACGCACATGAGCGAATTGACCGCCCCGATGCACGCATCAGAGATGTCACTGGGGGTTGACCCACAGATCATCCAGCGCAATAGGTTGTTCTGGCTGGCATTCTCATCCCTCCTCAGTGCATATGCGAGGTTCTTCATCGATGCCTGCAGCTCATTCTGGTAGACCAACCCAAGGTCCCAATTCTTCTGGTAGTCGTCCTTGGAACCACGACCGTAGGAGTCGATCTTGGGAGCCTTGATCACGCTCAACGTGAACACTTTCCCCCAGTTTCGATCTCTGTACCTTGCAATTCTCCGATCGTGCCTCTCAAACTCTGCAGTCGTCTGGAACTCCTCGGAGCTCCTCCACCTTCTCGATGACGATGCCCTAGATGACTCGTCGCTGATGAATTCTTTGTACACCTCCCCAACCGGGGTGTTCTGGTGGAATGCTGCTTTGAACGACCGTTCATCGTTGTCCTCGGCCACGCCTAATGCGAGATCCCAGATGTTCGCGATTGATCTCAACATATCCGCCCCTTCCATGCAGTACTTGGTTACGTTGAGCAACTCGGGGTTCTTCGCCAGCATCGTTGCCTCACCGCAAAGTTGGTTCAGCGCCGACACGATCTTCTTTCCCTTGCTGCAGAATTCCCTCCATCCAAGCATGCATTCGTCGGCAGAAAGCTGTCCGAAAACTTTGCTGATGAACTCTAAGGCAACCCTCATAGACTGCCCTTCACCTTTCATCATCCCGCGGCCCTTGGCAGAGTAGTACGCAGAGTATGCATAAATAGCGGGGACGCCGATGTCCTCGATCCACTTCACGCACATACCCAGGTCGCTGCTCATCTCCATCCTCTTGGGTATCCTCTTGCCTTCCTCGATGGCGTTCTTCACCAAATTTCCCAAGAAGATTGCTGCTTGCCTAGATTTCCCAACAGGCACGCAGAAGAACTCATTCGTATTGACGACAGTCGGATTGGCAGTCATCTTGATGATATTCTCCAGAACCAGGAAAACCCAAAATAAGCAGCTGCAAATGAAGCCACGGAATTGTCCCAATACGATCCCAGCTTCAGATTGAGGTGACGAACTCGTCCAGCTCCTCCTTGAAGCTTGGGGTTCGGGACTGACCCAGCTCCCCGTATGCACCAGAGGTTCGGGACTGACCCAGCACCTCGGTTGTGCAGTTGGGGTGGTGCAGATTTCGCTCGCAGTAGCTTGGTGCTTCCGCGATCTCCTTCGCGTATGCAAGCAAGAGCGAGTTTCAACGGTGCCGGTTTGAGGCACCTTGCTCGAGCACGAAAACGGCGAAGGATCACACCCACATTATTGACGTGTACAACTGGGTTTCTTTGGTTTCACGACCAGCACAAGGTCCATGCTCATGGTTTCCATTGCATTTCTTAGACAACGAGCCACCAAGTTCAAAGTTCCATGAGACAACTCTCCATGGTTTCTTGATTGGTATGGGTTTCTTTGCATATCTTTGTTTCAAGCCATAGCGACACCCATCAAACTCGTGACTAGTCCCATCATGCACAACCTCATGCAGTCTCTCATCTTTCCAATAATCACAACTTCCAGGCAACTCAAACAAAATCGCGGCTCGTTTTGTCATGGCATGCCGTTTATCTCAACGAACCGTTCAAACAATCTCCAAAATTCTCTTTGTTTGGCCTCGATTTTCTCTGCGGTGTCAATTCCGCGAGTCTTGTTGAGGCGTGCCCATGATGATCCCCCCGTGCAAGGCCCGGCGAAGAACAACAAATCGGAAGGTTTGGTAAGCACATGTCTGGCGATTCTCCCCCCGTACTCGCTCAGTAAGTCATCAACCAGAGTTATGGTGACAACCTGCGGCCCGTCATGGCGGGCAAGAGCAGTGAACCAGTTACGTGGTTCGGAACATGCCATCAGCACGATAGGCCGAGCCAAGTCAACACTGTAAAGAGTGACGACTGTGCGAGTTCTCATACCAGGAAGCGAGACATGAACAGGAGCGCGAAGCACACCACCGTCATGTTTGACCATCGCGAGTTCAATACCCGGCGCTAACTGTGGCTTGTGCTTCACCGCAATGCGATACGGAACAAAACAACGACCAGGGACAAGCTGCTCGTGATTGATATGCAGACAACGCATGAGCAACTTCAATCGGAGCAACGTTTCCAAAGCAAGGTCGTTAACACACTTCAACTCTATGCGCTCGTTCGACAGTTCTTCAACAAATGCGGCCAGCACGGACTGCATGTCAACATCCCCGGACCCGACGTGAATTGGTCGTGGTCGTGGAGACCGTTCCCGCGCCGGTGCAGCGACCGGTACGGGATGAAACTGCCAAACTGCGCGTTCAACCCAACCATCAATTCGCACACATTGTAGCCCCGGGTCAACTCTATCCTCAACTTTGAGCCATGACCCATTCTTCAGAAACCAAGTGGAACGAAGCCACTTGCTCCCAAACGGTGTCATAACCGCGAGTGGAGGTTTCACACGCATCAATCTGGGTCCCTTGGCAACAACAACCGGATCATGTCCTTCATGCTCATGCAATCCCTCTTTGGATGTTAATCCAGACCACCACAGGTCCGGGGGCATGATCGGAATGTGTGTGTACGGAAATGTTGGAACTCCGTCAACTGTTCCCGAAGCGGTCTGCATGGTCCCCTTTATGGGATCACACGTAGGTGTGAGCGCCTTGAGGGTATCCGGGTCAGACAGCAAGCTCGGGTCGAGTAGACCAATCTGCAAACATGCATGTTTCCATTTGCGCCCATCATTGAACGCCTTGGTGTAAATGTCGGCCGCCATCCTGTCGGTGACCTCATACGCCAAATACATGTAATCACGTGTGAACATCTCATGCATCCACGAAATGCTAACACCATGGCTTCTCTCAAGGTGGCGCATCGTGGGGTTTCTCCCCGATCGCACGACACCGATCATAGCCTTGTTATCGTCATAGAACACAAAGTTCGGTGACTTCTTGAGAATCCGCTCTACCAGCTTGAGAGCGGGCATACCCATCGATCTCATGGCAACGTCGGCCGCAACAATCTCGGCCTCGGGAGTGGAGTGACTCACACAACCCTGTCTTTTAGAGCTGCCAGACAACGGAAACCGGGTATTAGGCCCTTGTATATTCAAGTGTCCACCGGAGGTGGAACGCAGCGAGTCAATGCATCCCGCAAAGTCAGCGTCCGCATACAAGGCCAAGTGCACATCGTCCATAGGGTCTCCAACCCAACCGACCATGCGCCAATGTTTGGTATGATGCACATAGCACATCAAGTGATGCAAACCCCGATCATCGGAGTCAGTCCACCTATGCACGTTCCGTGCTAGGCGATTCACTTGCCGCAACAAATCGAAGCGAGCAATCCGCGCACCGTACAGCAACTTCATCAGTACGCTAGCGGCATGCGGAGCAAGGTGTCCACGCACGGGCTCCTTCATGGCCAACTCAGGAGTCCCTCCCCGTTGGTCCGGCACTGTGGCAGAACCGTCGGTGGGCACAAGATTGTTACACCAATTGCACACGACTGACGGCCCCTCTCTGGCAGGCTTCCGTGAGACGTGATTCTTTGTTTCTTCATGCAACTCAGGGGTGACAACCTTATTCAACTTCACGTCGCCCGCCACTTCAAGATAGCGGTCGACACAGGAACGTAGGAACTGTTCCATGTCATAGGTCACCGTTGTTACTCGGTGTCCGTTCCCGAGAGTGACGTTTCCCTTGCTTTGATTGCAACCAAGGTACATGTCAAGTCCAGTCTCGGGCTCAATCTTCAAACGTGTACGCAACATGCTCCACCCTTGGGCAAGGTTCTTCTGCGGCCCTGCCATTTTGAAGTCGTCGACATACACAACCAGAACAAGCTGGAGCTTTTCATGAATGTACACTGAAGGCCATTCTTCGCCGATGGGCTCAAAACCCACGGCACGCACCGACTCATCGCAGTGCTGCTCCCAAAATGTTCCCGCATCTGGGTGTCCGTACAGCGCCTTCCTCAACGGGACGACTGGTCTTCTGTACTTATCCCATTTGCATTCACTTGGCACGGCCTCCGGTGGCAATTCAATCCAACACGGCGTGCCTCTCAAGGTGGCCTGTATATACGCCTGAACAGCGTCGGCCATCTGCACATCCCAGCCATCATGACAACCCAGAAAATCCGCCCAACGCGAGGCTTCAAATGAAGCAGGGGAGTTCCCCAAATCTTGAAACATCGCAGCCTCAAAGCTTTGGTTCTTCACTTGGTTCCCCAGCAACACGCCTCTACCCTTGAACTTCCTCTTAGGATCACCAACAGGCAACTGTGAGTGCTTTTCAACGCAAATGCCATGTGCGCGAGCCATGTGTATTTCTTCCCCCTTCGCTTTTGCTTCTCTGGCTACAGCGTCATATTCACGCACCGCGCCAAGATCGAAGACCCCCTGGTCGATTAATCCCGACCACTCTTTCTTCATTGATGCCAATGCATCAGGGTTGGTCAACATCTCTTTCCGGCCTACCGGCCTGGATACTAAAGCGTCGAAGAATCGTACAACTTTCACAGCTTTCTCTCTGTGCTGTATTCGCTCAGAAGTCACGCACGGCATCGATGGGTACTTCTTGGCTTCACCGTCCTCGCCTATCGCAGGCATTGCGAGTGGCACTTTTCCAGAAACTATCTCAGCAGACTCCTCCCATTCATACCAGGTGAGGTCCGTCGATTCGTCGACCGATGGATCCGTCCCCGATGCCGTCTCAGCTTCGTCTTTATGACTCTCCATGACTGATGCAACCGCCTTCGTCCAGTTTGGAGTCGACTTTGATCGCTCCTCAGACTTGAACTTCCAGGCATAAATTACTACCAGACACTCAAATTCTTTCTCAAGCTGAACGTTTCGTCTCATGACGTCTTGGGACTGTTTGGAATCCATGAGAACAACCACCCCGTCGACAGGATTAACAACAATCCTGACCCATTCAAGCTCAGCCAAGTGCTTCCCATCCATTGGGTTCTTGATCTTTGATATGTTCTTCCGCAATCCCCAATTGTACTGCCATTCTACTCCACCCCAGCGGTTCCGAAGCATCGCTCGAATTCTCTTACCACCGGGCATCTGTAATGTCCGTGCCTCTGCCGGCGCGGAAATATCAGACTCTTTACTCTTGGGATCTTCCTCTTTCCTTTTGCCACCGCCCTTCACCTCGGCCTTCTCTTCCTTGGTGTAATATTTACTCATCATCTTCCATTCTTCAGGAGTGAACTCTGGAGGTCTCGATGTCTTCATTAGCCTGAATCCGTCCTTCCCGACAGGATACGGTCTCCCGGCCTTGTCGATCTTAACCTCCTTGCCATCGTCGTTGACGTACGTGATACCATCCCCGGGTAGCCCAACTGACACGTGTGGAAGGTCGGACTTCGCAACCTTCTCATCGCCCTTAGAGTGTCCATCTCCCTTTCCCTTTTGAGGAGCTCGGTCTAGCATCTTCTTCTCCTGCATGATCCCCCCGATCTCCGGCGATTACCTCCGGGCCATCGTCGAGCAGTAGACCAGCGATCTGATCGACCTCATCGTCAAGCAGTCGCTTCTCGTCACTCTGCAACAATTCAGGCTCGTAGTCCTCATCCTCGATCAGGCGGTCACGTGCATCCAGACCGATTGCATCGATAGACATCTCTATTCCTTCCAAAGTCTCGTTGGCAACCTTGTACTTCTGTTGTATTGGGAATGTCAGAGGAGATTTCAGAATCATCCTCTCCGTCTGATGTGGCATTCTCAACCGAGGTGGAACCTTTGCCTTCTTGATGTTCAGCTCTGCACCCGCAAATGCAGTAAGTGCCCAAGCACGATACTTGTTTGCCCAATGCATACCGGTGCTCAACACATATCCAGCAAATATACCAGTTTCCCCTCTCGGCTCGAACTTCTCCCTCTTTCCCCCTCGTGCTTCGCTCGGCTTGAAGTCCACTAGCGCACCAAAAGGTATCTTCTCGCCCTTGAACTCCTCGCCATGCAGCCTCATCCATGCACTCGATCCGTTCACCTCTTCGATGTTCATGAGATGGCACAGAGTGGTGATGGCCTGCACCCAATAACACGTGGGTAGACCGGCATGTACTAGACAAGCCGAAGTCTGGTCAATGATGAATTGATTTGTTCTTTCAGCAAGGGAATTGTTCTGCGGCCGTCCAGGCAGCGATAGGTCGTGGTTCAGCTTCAGCTCCACGCACGCATTGATCAGTTCCGGGCCGTCATCCGAATATACCTGCTTGATTTTCCTCCTCCCGCAGAAGTGCTTGATAGCCCTGACGACTGAGTCAGTGTCTCTTCTCGCGGTGGGATAAGCCATGATAATTCCGGTATATATGTCCCGGATGATGAGCGCATACCTGCCTTCCACTTCATGATCTCCTGATGCCGTCACAAAGTCGAACGTCACCAGGTCACCGAACGTCTTCACTTCTCTTTTGAATGCTCCCGTTCGTGATCTGAAGTGTCTCATCTTTGCCTTGACGCATGATTCGCAGAAGGGATTTCGGTACCTGTGTGTAAGCAAATGAGCTATGGAATTGGCGTCCTTCTTGAGGACTCCCACTTTCCTCTTTATTGATGATCCTTCGTACACGTCTACTTCGATTCCGGCATCTGGATCATCTTCATCAACCTCTTCCTCGTGAGCTTCGGCATCACCATGTCGATGCGGGACTGACCCAACATCTACAGGTATTTCCTCAGCCACGGGAGGCGGACGTACCGGACCGGCTCCTCCGGGTGGCCCGAAGTCGAATGCCCCGTCGTGGTGTTCGCCCTCGGCCTCTGCGGACTCACCGACAGCGGCGGGTGTGACGTCGTTCTCATCGTCACCTCCCTGATCTGCCTCGTCGTTCGTTACCATCGCCAATACTTCCGAAAAGTGCTCCTTGAGGTCGTCTATCGTAGGGCGATGCCTGTTACTCCGAAGTTTACCATCACTCACTAGGTACGGGATGTCGTCCTTGACCTGCAAGTGCACGAATCCCTGCTTTGGCGTAACCATGAAAGGTAGTTTACCAGGCATCCAGTGAAATGCATAACCCATCTTCATGCATCTCCTCCCCACTGACAATACCGTGGGTGTCTCATCCAATACATGCGGCTCGACAGTCTCGTCCAACTCGTCCACGACTATCTTGGCCACATCAGATGTGGAAGTGGAACCATTCGCGGTCTGGAACACGATCTCGTCGTCATCTTTCACGATGTCGACACCCAGGCTCTTCGCCTTGGCTCTTCCAATGAGATCATGACCACATCCGGTGTCCATCAACCATTTCACCCGTTTGCTGATGCACGTCGACATGGCGAAAACGTTCTTCGGCATACCATGCTGCTTCTTCCAGTCGACAGCCGATTCCTTGATCTCGTCCTTGTTCCGATCATACTCGAACATTATGCTGCTCTTCCTTGGTCACCGGGAAGTAGTGCTTCTTGTATATATCATCCACCACTTCTCTCAGTATCTTCGCACGTATCAATGATCGTTGGACTTGATAGGCTGATAATTCACGATGATCACTGCTTTTGAACTTCTTCTCGTCGACGTACACGTACTGATAAGGCTCATTCTCATTGTCCTCATAACCGTACCATTCCCCTTTTCGTTCCCATTGCCTTCTCTCGTCTTCGAGGTAGGTGATCTCCCCATTCTCGTCGACGTCGAGCACTTCCTTGAACCACACCATTTTCTCGGGGATCTCGGACTCGCCAGACCATCTCGATGATTCGCTCATCGCGTCGTCATCGTGCTCGTGGTAGACAGTCTCGGCTTCATCCGGTTCGACCTGATCAACGTCCTTCTTGAAGCTTACCTTCCCTGCAGGAGCCGATTGCTTCAGGACTATCGCGGGCATTGCGATGGCCCTCCTTGCAATGGCTGGCGCTGCGGCTTTGGCGGCAGCCTTCGACTTGGCTTGCGCCTTGTCATTTGACGTTGCTGGAGCTGAATTGTTCTTGATGAGCTCATGCCTATACTTGCAAGCGCTTCCCTTATCGCACTTCCCCTTCTGAAACGCGAAGCATGCTCCATCATCTCTCTTTGGTGACGATGATCTGGACTTGGATTTGCCCTTTCCTTTCCCCTTGGACATGCTCTCCAACTTATGCTCCGTCTTCTTGCTGTGGGAAAAAGTGCATTCATTTCCTTTCACGCACCCCTTCGCCGATTTGAAGTGGTACCAGCAGGGATTATCCTTGCTTCCGCCCGGACTCTTGCCTCTGTCGCTGGCACCGTCGGACTTGCCGTTCTTGCCAGCGTGGCCCTTTGCCTTGGCTTTTGGGAGCACAGGAGCGGCATCAGGTCCACCGGGTTTCCCCTTTCTGCCCTTGCCACCCTGGTTCTCCTGTTTGCCAGTTGCTGGAGCCGCATCCTTCCCGCCTGACTTCATCATCGACTTGACCGATTTCTCCTTCATGTCGAGCATCAGGTCTTCCCGATCTGCCTTGATCTGATAGTCGATCAACGCCAATAAGAATTCATACGTCTTCTGAGGATGCTTGTCCGGTAGTCTATGGTAGGCATTGAGGCCGAACTCCATCTTCTTGCTCCCTTTGATCTTCCTGTAAAGGATGTCTCTGAGAGCCAGCTTACTGGGTCTGTCCTCGCTCCTCATCTTCAGCAGCAAATCATACCATTTGTTCCTGAACATGACCAAGTTCTTGTCGCCAGGAAAGTCAAGGTTGAATAAATGCTCGATGTGGTAGACAAGATCCGTTCTATCGGAAGTTCTGAATGATTGCATAACTAATGCCACCAACTCTCGTCCCTTCACGATCACCCCTTGTTGATGTCGTAGTTCAGAGTGTCGTGTAGCATCGAGGTATACGTCCTTGGCTTCGTCAGGTGCTTGTTTCAGCATGTTCTGCATGCCCATGGCCATCTTAATATCTATCGTAGCAAATCTGTCGCCACCTGAATCGCTAAGCAAATCCAGGTCTGGGTTCAACCCAAGAGCCTGCTCCAGCCATTTCGTCCATGCGTCGGTATCTGGATCTGCACATGCGCTCAGAACATTCATCAGCAGTTGCATCTTCCAGGTATCAAGTTGATGGATCTTTGGCCAGGCCGGAATAGATACTCTCTCGGCCTCTTTCCTCGAGATTCTCGGTCGATCATTCTTGATCTCTCGGTTATCTCTCGATCTCCTTCGTCTCCTCCGTGTCCGATCGTCTTCTTCCTCTTCTTCTTCCTCGTCTTCCTCATCTCCTTCGTCGTCGTCATCCTCATCCTCATCATCGGGTGGATCATCCGGAGGTCCTCCTCCGCCACCAGCGAGGCTCAACTGACGTCGACCCGCTCCCTGCCCATTCCCATTGGGCGGGAATCCACCGTAATCCAATGGGGGCGTAGTACCGTTGTTTCCCCCCCCATCACCACCACCAGTCGTAGTAGTGGATTGTGGGACATGCCCAACAACCCCTTGCATCTGGGATAGGTGTACATCGATCATTGGATCACCGAAAGACGGAAAGAGGATCGAACCTGGCATCAGCGACGAATTAGGGATTTGATTTGAAGACGATGACGGGACTGACCCAGCCACCTTCTTGTCTATCCTATTTGAATTAGCCTGGGTTCCTCCCTCAGCGCGTTTCACTACTGCTCGTTCACGATGTCCATCTTTGCTGCTGGAGGCTTCCTGTGTCTCCAGCTTCTTGTGTGCACGTAGTTCCTCGTTGTCAGCATCGAGTTGGCGTACAAAACTCTCTTCTTGCTTGAGCGTCGCCTCTCTTTCCTTCAGTTGTCTCTGAAGCTCATGCATCTCCTCGAGGTACTCATCGTACATTCCCTTAGCTGTCAATCTCCAGTACTCAGCCTCCTTCGACTTCTCGTCCATCGTGCACCGTTCCTCTTGTTTCTCTTCTTTGACCTGGGCTAACTCCAAGATCGCATCCTGACGATGACCACCTTCGACAGCAATCATCTGGTCCTTCATCGACACGTCGGACTCATACTGTTTGACGATCTCTTCTTTTTCGCGAAGCAAGCAATCTGCTCTCTTCGATTCCTGTTCCGCAAATACTGTAACGTCATTCAGCCTCGCCATCAGCTGTTCCCTGGAGTCCTCCAAAGAGTACGTCTCGGGGCGCTTGACGAGTGCATGCTCCAACTGTGATTTCAGACTTTGGACCATCTCCTCCTCGTTGAACTTCTCGATAGATGTAGAAGATTCTATGCCTCTGATCTGTTGCTGATAAACTGATATCTGTTGTGAAGCCTCACGGTGTATCTGATTTGCACGTATAGCTGATTCCTGCGCGGCCGACTTCTCGCTTGCCATGTAGGATTTCATCAATGCAATCTCCCGCTTCTGCTCCATGATAGTTCCTTCAGCTCTCCTCATCTGTTGCATTATAATATTCGACTCCATGTCTTTCTTCTCCCCGTACTGAAATGCGTTCATTTCCACCTTGCGCATCTGTTGGGCTTCTTCCTCAAACTTGCGCCATGCCTCAGCCATGTGGTGTTGGTGGTGACTCACTAGATGTCCCGACTGCTTGCTGGCAATCTCGCATCGTCTTTCCAGCTCCTGGATCCGGATGGTGCTTCCATAGTCTTCTTGGTTAAGATTCGCCATTGCTGCCGACATTTCATCAAGTGTCTTCTGATATTCCCCGATCTCCACCTCCATCTTATTCTTCTCTTTGATCACGGCGCGAAAATCTGCACTGGTGGGTGATTTTGACCTCCCACCCTTCGATGTCGATCTCACGCCCTTCTGCGACGTCCGTGGTGTCGCAGGCGAAGATGATGATCTTCTCGGTGGGGATTCTCTTTTCTTCGACTCCTGATGAACATCGATCTGCTTCCATGATCTTGTGGGAGTAGATATGTCGCTGAATAGCGCGGAACCTCCGCTCCCAGGTTCATCCTGTGAATCTGCAACCATATCCATCACCGCAGGAAGAGCCATCAATCCATTGGATCCCTCTGAGCTGCTGTTCCCAAAAGTTGCAGTACTTGGGCTCGCCGAAGACGCCATTGTACTGTGTAGGTTATCGTTCCTTTATTGTCCCTGTACCCGCAATAAACCAGCTGTCTCCCAGTCCAGTGTAGAGCTTGTAGTTACGGCTGATAACCTGTCAAGAGACGGCAAGGTGACGTCCCGTGGGACGCTATGTGAAACCCTCAAGCTGTAATACCAACCACGTAGAAAGGTGTATACGGACGATGCCGTTATAGCCGAACCCGTGTAAACGTTGTAAGGGAGAAGGAATGATAGTTACAACAGTGGTCCTGACAAATGCAGCGCAAGCAAAGTGTTTTCGCTCTCAATGCCGATCACGTATGTATGCAGTCACACATCAGATCTTGAACCTCAATTGTGTCTTGAGCCAAATGGCGATCAATGGAACTTGGGAAGCAACACCAACAAGGACCTCAGAACAGCTACCCAATTTCGGCACGGGGCCTAGAGGGTTTTAACATCCAGTCTACGGAGTGTATCATTTCTCCATTTTCCTCATCATACTGAACCCATGTATCACGGTCAGCGGTGAGACGAATATGCTCGATTGGAGCATCAACGCTGTCAGCTTTGAATAGCTTAATCCTTGATTCAACGTGCACTCTGACGAGTTTGCCAGATTCTTCATCGAAGATCCAGTGATCTTTTGTAGGAATTTCATCAGCTTTGTGATGGTCGTCCCGTTCGGAGGCGTTTTTGAGCCCCCCCTTTTCGAGCCTACGCGGTTTTGGCGCAATTGGCTTGAAATCAACAAGACATCCGAATGGGATGAGCTGACCGGGAAAATCCCTGTCATCGTTTCTTTTTCCCCATGCGGTTCCTTCACCTCGATTTTCGAGATTTCTGGCCGCGCAAAATGCGCGAACGGCAAATGGCCACCATTTGGGCGATAAGCCGGCTTGTCTGAGGAGTACTCTTGCTCCATGCAGAACTAGCTTCACTTTGTTTTCAATGATGCCATTCGTCTTTGGCATTCCGGGTGTGGACATGTGATGCACCCAAGCCATTCGGCGAGTAGCCGCAAGAAACTCTCTGGCTTGGTCCGAGTATAACAGACCAATCTTGGGTTCGGGACCCATAAACTTGTGAAAGGCTTCTACCGTATTAGGTACAGAACGACTAAAAACAGGGAGTACATCTATGTACTTGGTCGCAAGATCGTAAAACACGACTGCGTCTGTTTCACCATTCACACCACGGTCCTTTAAACCGTGTAACACCATCGTGTCAACAGTGACAATATCACCGAATTTCGTGCATTCATGCGCGTCGGCACCGCCCCGGCGGTGCAAACGCACGTTCTCCATCTTTGCGCGTTGGCAATGTGGGCAAAAAGGATTCTTTGGCAAATGTGACATCATGTGTTGAAGCGTTTTAGCTTCAGCACGTAACTGGGCTTCGGTCCTGTAGCCCTCAGGGTGTTTGATTTCAACAACTTCACCCCCCTCGTCAGGCGCGTCGGCCTCAGAGGGAGCTGCAGGGTACAGTGAATCGTTCATGGCAATTACTGGACCGGGCATTGCCGGTATCGCAGGACATGCATCTAAGTTCGGGGCTCCAAACATAACCGGCCCTTTAGGCAGGTATGGGACGTTGTTTATAACGTCGAGCCTAACAGTTCTCCCGGATGGGCTGATGAGAACAGGCGTCTCAAAAGCATCCCACCGGAAACTGTATCCAAAATCCACACACCTACGCCCTATCGATACAATCGAGGGTGTATTACCCATGACGAAGGCTTCAATATCCTCGTCAAGTGACTCAACAGTTGCATCAACTCTACCTTGAGTCCCAGCAACACCATTTGCGGTTTGCAAGGAATGTTGGATTCGCCCATTCTTGATGTGGCGATGATCCTGCGTGGGAATGTCGTGCATCCCAACCAAGTCGAAAGGACACCCAGTGTCAGCAAGCCACCGGAATTCAATTTGTGGGCCTGGCATAGCAGGCATCTGATCAGGAACATTTTCCCTGATCACTCGAGGGCGACGAGCCCACCTATTATCAGGCACATACTCACCTAATTGCAACTGTACAATCTGTCTAGTAGTGGCAGCTAGGATTCTAGCATTTTCCTCGGACATCGCAATCACCTCGGGAGGTTGACGCAACCTGTCCGGGTGAATGGGGTGAGAATGCGATCGCCGATTCATGATCGGCCTAGGCTCGTCACGTGTCCTTATATTCTCAACTTGCTGAATTTCAGCATTGTCACTGAAACTCAGCCTGCGAGCAGTGAGCTTAATCCTCACTGCCTTCGCGAGCTCAGAGTTATACTGGCCGCATTTACCGGGCAGGTAATAGAAATCCGTCCTAATGTCAATTGGCCCAGGAATCCGTCTGAATAAAACGGATTTGCGAGTCGGTACACTCAAATCGATATCATCAATCAGAGCGTTGTCTGAGAGACGAATCGTTCGTCTGCGAATTACAGCTCTGATATTCGGGCCGCCCGGACACGTACCTTGCAGTGTACGAGCGCCAATAGTGGTCACTGACCACTCCATTGTCCCTTCAGGGCGTTGAAACCGAGCTCTATACTCTTCATATGCCTTGGCTATGGGATGAGCAGGGCAGGCAACAAGCCCAATAGCCTGAGGGTGACGGCCCGCCCCTCTCAAAAACCCGCTGACAAATCAGGGGCAGGACTATATGTCCTGTCGTCAGCAGTGGTAGTAGGTTCAGCAGACTCGGGTTGCGCATCGGCAGACTCGGTCGCTGGGGCCGCAGTGTGTTGCTTCGCTTCTTTCAGCAAATGCTCAGGTGGCTTTGCATGCTTGTAATCACACTTATCCCTCATGCACTTTCCATAGGAAACCCATTGGGCACAGTACCCTGGAATCAGGGGAGGACGCTCCTTGCGTTTCGCATCGGAACTCCCAGTTCTTGTGTGTGCGAATTTGCACTCTTGTCCGCGCGAACAGTATCCACGCGCGAAGTCCCTGCACGCATCAATCGCAGGAGCACCGGGCGACGTAGATCTGGGCCTCCTTGGGGGCTCACCCCTAGGGCTAGGCGTACGCCGCTTGTCCTGCTCCCGATTCCTGGGAGAGTACTTGTCCCTTCGATGAGGACTTGGGGTATTACCGGTCCTCTTCCTTGGATCACTAGGAGGCCGATTAGGCCTATAGGAATCTCCAAACGGAGATCGTCTCCTGACGGGAGGACCAGGAGCACCAGGTTTCTGGGCTCTGTCCCTGGACTGAGATCGTTCGTAAAAGTCTTTGTGCATATTGACCTGGTTCTTACGAACCCTCCAGCGGTCAATTTCGTTCTTACAACGAGCACGAAGCCATTCATAGCTACAGACATCAGGGTTGGATATGTTCCTATCCCATTCCCTGATATCATGAGCCAAACAGTTGAGGTGTCTAACCTTCTCACTGAATAGCGACCGCTTTACTTGCTCGGTCAGCGGTTCATCGAGACCCGCAAGGATGTGATCCCATTTCGCGATGAACCTTTCAAGTCGCTCCTCTTCGGTATAGAAAGAAGAAACACTGCATCGCAAGTTTGAGAGCTCAATTATCCTGAATGATTGCTCTCCGATATTCGCAGTCCTTAAGTGGTCGTATAAGAGCCACAGGATCTGCCTACTCTTGATGCGATTGTTGGAGCGTTGAGCGGCTTCGGTGAGACGATTAATCTTATCGATAATTGCAACAGTCTTGATGCACTTCCGAATGGCTGCATTGAACCTGGCTTCAAGGATGTGGTATTTACATTCCCCATCCAGTTCATCAAAGGTCTTTGCCTTCTCGACTTCAGTTAGCCAATTGATGACGTAAAGTCCATCATAGCTGTAGGCATTGCTAACAGCTTCCTTCATATTGGCTATCCATACCCTCAGCCCAGCCGCGTCGGGCTCTGGCGGGAGGTCTATGGGAATGCACTTAGTCGCAGCTGTACAGTTCGGATCATGGTGGCTACTGTATCCACCGCCACTAGAAAAGATGCTGTGGAACCTGAGAACTACCGATTGACAGTGCACATACAGGACAAAGGCGAGTAGCCTTCGGAATGCAAATCTCACACGCTCTTTTCATGCATATCTTACATTCCCCAATTTTGCTGGGGTCAGGAATATCCCGATCACACATCCGACAGTTCTTGTCAGGAGGATCGGGGCCACGCATGGTCGGCGGCTCAAGGCCTGAAGGATCCTTCGACCTTGTACCGTTGGGATCAAATCCTGGATAATATCCGGTTTCACGTTTATCAAGGGGCACGGGTTGCGTAGCCTTCGGAGGGCTCTGAAGATCAGCCGCGTTGGGTTGACCCCCAGTGGGAGTGTCACGGAATCTGTCAACGGGTGGCCGCAGAGGCGGCGAGTACGACCGCGTCGGGTTCGTCTCAGGCGCGCCTCCAGGAGATCTATTCCTGACACGGTTACCATCGGGATCCCTTCTTCTCCTAGTTTCGTCCCTAAGGCACGCAAGACAACAGGGACCCTGGACAAATCCAAATCTCCTGTAGTCATCCTGCCCAGCAGAATGTCTGGTGCAGTAGTAGGTCCTACAAAACTGACACTCAATTCCCTTGGTCAGGAACGAGCTCTCCCTACAGACACCGCATCGGGGTCCGTTACGGGAACATTCTTCACACAAGTTCTCTTTGAACGAGAAACAATACTCACAAATATCACCTCTGCATCCTTTGCAGTGAAACTCAGCCATGAGGTGATTATTTCCATCACCTACGTATTTACACCTGGGTTTACCAGGGTCGCCAGGGTTCCCACCGGCAGCACTCTTCTTCCCCCCTCCTCCTGGGCTTTGCCGATCTGGAGGAGGAGGTGGTGGAGGATCATCATCAGGAGGGCCAGGTGGAGGTGGCCGCTTATCCGGAGTACGGGACGCGGCACGCCTTCCTCCTGTGCGATCGTTCAATCCACTACTTGATGCCTGGTTCGAGTGCCTTGACTCGAGGGAGTTAATTCTCTGGGCCGTATTACCCAGCACCTCGAGCATTTGCTCGAGCTTACTGTTGAGCGTAGTCGAAACGGCCATGTTATGAGTATTTTGCTTGTCCGTGTAGGATTTGCAGTCCCTTGACTTTATCTCAAGGTTGGCTTGTGTTTCATAAAGTTGGTCTTTAACCCACTTTATGCCGTCCCTATTATTGGTCCAGCATTGTTCGACATCCTGCATCATCCTATCAATCTGACATACCCTAGTGGACAGGTCCTCGATTTTGAGGTTTACTCCACCAATCGCAGGATGGTTGGATTGGCTCTCCACTAGAGATCTCTCGATCATATCAACACGAGCTATAAGCCCGGTTACTCGATCAGAAAGAGATTCAAAAACAGTTTGAACTTGGGTGATGGAGCGAGCAACATCATCATAGCTGGCTCGCTCATTTAGGGCATCGCCTATGCTTATCATGCGATTGGAAACGATCTTGACGCGTTGGCCAAGCTCGGTCACGATGTCCTTAGTCCCTTGTGACAGCTGCATGGCCGCGTTCGCAGCCTGCGTACACGTGCTACTCACATGGACGCATTGGTCGTATTTGGCCCTCCACGAGTTAACCTCAGTGGAGAGCTGCTTGATGCATTGATCACTTCTATCATTCCTACGCCCAAGGTCTTCGACCTTAGCAACCAGGCGATGAATGATCGCACTTACCGAAGAGTCCACTCTCCCTCTTTCAAGGGCAGTTACAAGATCAGCAACCTCGTTGGGTTGCTCCTCACTCGCAGGACCAAATCCTGATCCGCGATCTCGAGGAGTGGACAAATCAACCATGATCGGATTAGATCTCGGAGGTGTCCTGAAATCATCTTGTACCGCCGTTGATGGCCGTGGGAATTCGCTCCGATTCGGAGACTGACTCTGATACGGTGCAGATCTTCTGGCATCACGAACAACTGATGGCTGTGGCATGCCTAGACCCTTTGTCACAAACAATTTGGGAATTACCGGCCTATCAGTCCGCATAGGAACTTCAGGCTTCATATCAGCAATGACAATGTCATGTAGATCAGTCGCATTGGACGCTCTAGACTCAGACATTGATTCAACATCGGTAGCGCTGCTGACAGTGTTGTTGTGATTGGAACTTGATGCCATCATGGACTCAGACTCAATCGGAACATCAGCTCCGTCCGTGTTGTCAATGGCGAGAAAGGAAGCCGCTTTGGGCATAGGGCGAACAGGCTGTACATTCGGGCCACTCGACCTATTGAATCCTTCCTGGAATGCTTCGATCCCATCAAGCACGTTAATCAACGTGTCCGCGTTTAGCGGATCCCTACCGACAATCGACGCGGGATCCCCTGATCGACCGCGTCCTGAGTCTCGCGCACTGGGGTTACCCCTGTGGGCAGTTTCCCGATCCATCCCCCTTGCCCTATACGATCCAGTCGAATTTGACCTTGATCGTTTGCTTGGGGTTGGACTGGGATGCAAATCCAATCTATCTACGATATTACGCTCCCTAGGGCTCTCAAATCCTGAAAGTCCTGGGGGAGGGGACATGTTCCTCATGGTCGGGTTTACCGACGGTCTTGGCCTGACGTTACGGCTGGCCACGTCAGGATTGAGATTCTCAATCGACAAAGGTAGCATGAATTCATCGCTTCCAGCAGCCCGTTTTGGGCTTTGGAATTGTGGAAAAGATGACGGGGCGGGTGGCCCTGGCATCCATGCGGCAAAATCCATACCAAAAATGTTTCCGTCGTTAGGCCATGAGGCTCTCCAATCGAGCCCACCGGATTCGGTCGGCAGATGAACGTCAAATGCAACTCCACTGGATGTACCAGGTTCGGGATTACCGAGCGCTTGAAAAACTATACTGCTGGTTGGCACAGGTCTACTGCTACTTCGAGAGTCACGAAACTCGGACTGACCAATATTCATCAGCTCCGGGAAAGATGAGGATTGAGCTCCAGGTGCAATACCGGGCTCGTCATCATCACGTCCTGAGACGGAATCATCATGGTCAGGACGATTAGCCCCATGACCCTGAGAGCGATTAGCTCTTGAGGCATTAGACGATAGCTCATCAGTGCGAGTAGCACTGGACCTTCCTGAAGGCATTGCTTCTGAAAAAGAGTGGTCCGACAAAAAGTCAGGACCGGAAAACATCGGCTGTCCGGGCACTTGGTCGTCATTCACAACGTCCAAGATTCCGGCCTGGCCGAGAACCCATTCGTCGGTCACCACGTGAGGTCCGTCCTCAGTGACTCCCGACATGACGCCTACAGAGACCTACGGTACCTGCAGGGTTATTATTAAAAGGGGTTCGCGGTGCCAACCGAGGACGAATCCTACGGCTGATAACCTGCGAAAGGGTTTGAAACAGAGTTTCGGGATGGATAAAACAGGCCCTAACCCACCAACAAGAAGAGACAGTTTAAGCCCCCCAGTCCCAAGGGCAAAGTGGTGCCCTCGGCTGGCAAAGAACCACACAGATAACAAACGGGGGATCCTGTTTAACCGCAAAACCCAAACAGGAAAGGGGACCAGCGCAGCCAACCAAGCGAGCGCAGCAAGCGAGCGAGCAAAGCAATTAATCAAGCAAAAGCGGAGCAGCAGCAACAATGCGACTCCCAACCCAAACCTGACCCACACCCAAAGCCACCCAGCCGCCGTAATCCGGGGCGTGGGATTCGAACACCCACGCACCGGCACGGCGCCGCTGCCAGCGATTTTGACGGTTATGGCAGGTCGAATCGACGGAGTAAAAAGCTTGAGCCAAAAACCGCGTTGGGTAATGGCGTACTACAAACTGTTATGACAAAAGTACATGCCCCCAAACACAGAAACCAATCAAAACCAGGGCATTCCATGGCATTCCCAATTTATCTTGCAGCACCAGGTTGGCCATTGTGGCTCAAAGTAGAACACAGCTTTCCTCCAGTCGGCAGTCGGCAGTCGGCAGCTGCATTCTGTTCGCAAGTGTGGGAAAATTGCCAACACAATGGCCAACTTCCTCCTTTGGGGCATCCCCATGCAGGGAGGTCGGCGAAAGCGCCAAGCCTAAAACCCATGCGGCTGAAAGCACCTTGCTAAAATGCGTGTTGACCTATTGCCCATACGGGCCTGCCACGATGTTGGGGATGTTGCACTCTTCCACAACCCGTCGCTCCCACCGACCGAGCAACCTCAACCCGCCGCAGGCCCTAATTAAGAAACAAACGCCCTAGGAAAAGGCCACGACTCCAGCCTCAGACTGCCTCCATTCGGAATGCCCAGCAATTCTCCCCTCACTCTCCGCCTGCTGCTGTGCCAGCTGCCTCTCCTCATCCAGCGTTTGTTTCATCCTCGGCTAGCTTGCAATGCCATGCCGCAATGCCAGCCACTTGTCAGGATGTTGGCCAGGCTGAAAGCTAAGTAGGCGTACCTTAGGCTTACCGTGGTTCACCCTGCATTTGCACTTCTTGGCCAAGGCCATGGCTGGACCTCTGGCTGGAGTCTCCAAGTACAAGTGGCTGCTCGTCCTCCTCCATCAACTTGCGGACATCGGCAAGGGCAGTGACGATCTGGTTCTTGGTCTCTTCTTAGATCCATGTCGAGCAAAGCGCGATGTCTCGAGGGGTCCATGATGCATTCTTCATGTTTTTTCTTGTGCCCTGATCCCTTCTCTTCCGCCAAGCGGCCCAACTTCCTGGCGTCGCGGGCCTCCGCGATCTTGCTCTTGAACTTCAAGGCATTCATGAAGGCCTGGATTCGTTGGCTATGCCAACAGCATCGAAATCTGGATATCCGTCGCCCGCATTGAGACACTCCAACTGAGTGGCCAGCTCCTGACCTATATGATTGTAAGCGTTGCGATTGATTGCTCAGCCCTTGCGTGAGTTTCCCCTTGGGGTTCAGGTGGTGCTCCAGATGTGTCTGGTGATGTCTGGTGGCGGTTTGGGCTTGCGTGGGGGGGTGGTTCTTGGCACCACTGTTCAATACCTAATTGTCCGATTACAAATGCAGCAACAACCGTGACAACTGCTGAAACGGCTACGAACTCGTCAAATCAGACCCACACCAACTCAATCCTACACACACACACACCCAAATCAGTTGAACAAGCCCTTAAAAAGACCAAAACCTCGTTAAAGCGACACACATCTGCCCCAAGTCTCACATTCCGCCAGGACCAAGTGCTTGGTTGGCATTCTGAACATTTCACACATTTGCGTTCACGGTATTGTGGCTTGGGTTCCGCTGTGCCTTGGAATGGCGTCGCATGCAAAAGGCTTCAGATTGACTCATGCCAGGATGGCCGGCCATCCCACCGCCAAGCCTTGATTGCGTTTCCGGTTTCCTCCGGCTCCTCTATCTCCTCCTCCTCCTCTTTCGCTGCAGCCTCCTGCCAAACAGGCAGGTGATTCGTGAGAGCCACAATCGACCCGTCACGAAAACATTGACACGAACAGTCTTCACGGAAGGGGTTGAAGCCCTTGCAAAGCTGCTACAGTTTCCCAAATTGCTTGGGCGGGAAGCTTCGGCGTAATTGCTGCACATGCTTTTGGGCAGCCCTCCCCTGGCCTGCAGATTCAGGCTTCAGGTTCCAGCCAGTGTCGACCAGCTGCAAACAGCTCACTTTGGCAGGGCTGAAGTTGGTTGTCAGGGAGCCATATTGGTACAAATCCATGATCAAAGGTGTGCGTTTTTCTTACTGACTCGCTTGGGGTTGTTAGACTGCAAGCGCCATCCAGCGAAGAAGTGACGTGCCCTCAGCCAGGTCGCGCTGACCATGACAGCCGCGACCATGATAGCTGTGACATAGACGAGACACAGGCTGTGACTGACCAGATTTTGAGGCTCCCGCCAGTGGCCCAACCACTGAGAAAAATCAAAACAACACAAGTTGTCTTTGTGCTCTGGGACGCCGAAGCAACTGGTTTGCAACTTTCATGTTTTCCCAGAGGGTCAACGATTTGTTGCGCGTTTACTCTTACATGACAGTTTAGGGAGTCAAAATGCGCCCCTCCCTTTTGCCTAACCAGACTTGGACAAGTCCATGCCCACCTTTAGAAATATGTGTATCTCTTGCAAGCCTCTTGGTCGAAATCATGTCCAAACATAATTCAATTGAAACCAGTCATGTACGTTAGCAAGTCTTTGTCCCGCCCAGTTACCCTTCTACCCACACCGAAGGACCATTATGAGAATTGTTTCCGGCACCTCCGTGTAAGTCCCAACAGCCAGCTTTTCAGAACCAATAGGCAGCCCGGGAGTTCTAGGTTCAAGCGAGGCTGGTGATGCGGCCAGCCAACCAACCGACCAAGCCTTTCTGGGCAGAGACCCTTGGCTTTGCGCTGGGAAACGCAATCGCATCCATGTCCTTCAGTGCCAACGACCGGCGCCGCTTCTGCGCCAGGCCGTAGCCGCTGCGCAGCTCAGGGTGGAGCTGCGCCAGTTCCTGACATCATTTCAAAGAGGGAAAAATGAGCTCCATTGAGGCTATTCCATTACCTTATGATAGGAGTCGAGCAATAATTTTTACGCCATCTGCTGTCAGCTTGGTGTATGGGTACTATTCTTATTCCTGGCATTTGTCATTGTGGTTGAACGTAGACGGCATAATTTCCCGCTGCAAAAAAAGGGATTGCGCCGCCTATTTTTACTCGTTCTTATGACGGTCATAACCATGCCCCTTGTTATTGATATATAGTATTATATAGTCATGACCCTGGGAACAATTGTCATACTAGTTGTGGCTATAACCATGCGGTAGTGACGATTGCCAATCAAATTTCGAGCATGAGGCATCCTTATGCCATGAACCTTCGTAATTGGGCGCTCCCCGAAATGCATTTCAATAATACGAGCCAGAGACCAACCATAACTGCATGCGCTTCCTTCCTACTTTCGAGTGCAAAGGATAGCGATTAAACCGTTTACAGAACGACCTGCTGACACTGCCAGCATTCAATTCTCACAGGGCGCATGCTTCTCCTCATGCTGGGCCCACTGCGGCTCAAGGAAACGCGCCTGGCCTCGTTTGCCCCAAGAGTGCCTCAAAGCACAAACTGATTCGCCTTTCTCAAAGTTGGGGGGCCAGATTTCTGGACAGTTAAGGGGAACCAAGACGAATCTGTCCCCACCCCCCCCACCCGCCCCGATTTTGAGGGGAATAGGAGGAGAAATGTCGGGAACCATCCAAAGCCCTTCAGCCTGCGTGAGCTCCGCTCGGATGTCCAGCTTGGCTGCTTTCCTGAGCTTTGGGAAAGCGATGCTGGCCGAAAGAAACCGTCGGGTACACCGTCGGGCGATGCTTGGCTGCTTTCCTGACCTGCTGGAGACAAAAGAAAAATATTGATTTCCATCCCTGCGCTTCTGAGGCTTACCCCGCCATTTATCAAAGTCACGCCCCCAGGCCCACCGCCCAACTGAGCAGCATGTAAACTCAGCAGCTGTCACGGCGCAACTGAAGAGTATCCCAGACTTGACTAAAATCCATTGCGAAGCGACCAACTATCCCTGTACATCTCGTGACTCCTCCATTGCGGGCAAAGCGTCTGGTATACCAACAGTATGGCGGAGCCTGGCAAGGCCCCGAACAACTGGAGTTGACCCTTTCTCTGCTCGGTCCAAGTACTGGTTCAGTCAACGAACTGGACGTAACTGCTGAGAACGTGCAAGACGTGCGTCGTCACTATGACTGTGGTCGATCTCCTCGTGATTAGTCCCGCGACCGGAAGCTACCTGGACTCTGAAGCTTGCTCGGCCTAGCTTGCCCAGCGAACGTTTGACAGACATCCGGCTTGCGAATCATGCGCCTGCGCACTTCAGATGTTGTTTCACTGCGTGGCAGCTGCCCAGGCGATCCTGAGATAGGCAGGCGGCTCTGAGGGGTAGGCCGAATGCCGCGCTGCGCTGCACGTCCACTGACTTCTTCATGTCAGGGGCCACAGCTCCCACGCCAAGCTGGCCAAGCTGCCACGCGCTGCGTTGCACCCTTTAGATTTATTTAGAGCGCCCCCGTGTCTCCCAACGCTATGAACTCGAGCAGCAAAAAACCATGCTTGAGCAACAGCTCAGTGCAATATGATTGCCATATCGACCTCTTTGAGTTGACCGATGCCAAGAAGCCAGACCTTCAACACATGTGTCAGATGGCGCCCGAGCTTCCAGCATACTATGCGATATACGGTTCAAAGACGTCTCCAGCGAACGATATCAGGACTACTAGTGAGTATGGCCGGCGAGCTTGTAAAGTTGCTACAGATTCCTGATCACATTCTTTTCGGGAGCATCATTTTCGGCGAGCCCTACGTATCCATACATGACATGCGGAGGAACAACATGCCCGTAAAGAAAGGTACAGGCCCTTTTCTCAGAACCACCCGTTGCGGGCAAAGTTTCATCCTTTCACCGGAACATTCGACCATGAGTTCCCGCCTTCGCGTCGCAATGCAGGAAGACCAAATCTTTCGCGATGTCAGTGCGAAATCCTCCTTGCATCTGGTCCGCTCTCGGCACAGCAGCCGCTCACTGCGCGGGAAGAAAGATCATCATATTCGAACACGCTTTTGCCTCCCCAGATCCAGGATTTCTTTGCGCCAGATCGACACTGTGTGCAATGTGACATGTGACGGATGGGTAGCGCCGCATCCTGTACCACACGATGATCCTGCAAATGCGTACACTGACGTCTTCGGCTGGAAAAGGCAGCCGTATCTTCGGGATAAGTCATTCTGCTCCAGGGCGTCTTACCCCAGGTCAGTGCATGCACCCGCGCCAACCTCAGACATAGTGGGGGCCACATCTGGTCATAAATAGGTCAGAAACATGACACGAACTCCACATGTGTGACAGACTGAAAACTCACGCGCGCAGTGCCTTCGTTGAACACGTTGCAGTCTACGCACGCTTGGCGTCCATGAGCGCGCAGAGCAAATCGACCCCCCCCTAACACAATGCTTCATCAAGTTCGTCCTGTCCCAACTTCGCTTCTCGATGCTCTCTGCGCTGACACTCCTTCCATCGTGCGCCAGTTCAACAGGCGCGTTACGAATTCGTGGCGCAGATCAAGGTCAAACACCACTGACTGCTTTTCGAGCTTGATCCGTTTCTCAAGCAACGGCTTCCTCTTGTCCCTCGCAATGAAGGCAGGGTGAGCGCCAAGCAGTCCTTTCAAGAGGTCCTACCCAGACGTTGCGCGCACGGGCCTTGCCAATAAGAGATGCTACCAAGGGATCTTGCGCACAGATCCTCTAAACATCCTCCCAAAGATATCTTGCCCTGCAGCTTCATACTGGTCCTCTCAGCAGATCTTGCGCAGGACCGCCGAAAGGTTTCATGCTGAGAGATCTTGTAGAGGATGCTCCCTCAAGATTCTAAAGAGAGAACTTGTAGAGGCTTCTCCTGGAGATCCTGCGCAAAAGGTGCCAAGAGATCCCATCAACAAATCCTATTCAGGAAGCCTTGCAAACATCCTTGCACAGAGATCTTGTGCAGGACTTTCTTTAGACACATTGATAGATCATTGATAGAGCTTCTTTCAGAGAAATCTTGTGAGCAACCTCTTCCCACGGGAGATCTTCAATGGGAGCTTTCAGAAAGGCTTCTGTTTAGATGGTATGGCTACTTTATTGTTACCTGCAAGGATTCCGGTGTCACTTTCTGACCACTGTTTGGGTCACTTGCCGGGACATGTGCTTGTTCAATGGGACATTGATTATTCGGCATTGCCGCTGTTTAGCCACGTCTCTGCTTGCGATCATTCAACATCTTGTGAAGGTTGATGAGCTGATCCAAAAGTCCTCGAATAGCTGCCTCCTGAGAGCCGGCGGCGATAAATCCATGCAAACGCAAACAAACAGCACTTCCCCACGAATGATGTGTTGCGCACGGGGATCAGGTCACAATGGTACATGCCTGAAATAGACAAAAATGGCTGCTCAGCGGAAAAGGCCGAACACGGCCTGGCAAACCAAAGCCTTGCCTTGCGAAAGGCAGCCTTCAACACTGCAACATGGCATCCCGGACAAGCTACAGGTCAACCACAACTGGCGCGCTCAGACTTTCCTAAGCACCCGGAAAAACCATTCTATGTCTTGCATCTGTTCGGCCTCCATAGGCCACCTTTTCTGGAAAAGGTCCAAAGGGTCAAAAGGCCGACCTTGGATTTGTCCTCTCCAGGGATGGTCAATCCATAACTGATAGGTAGTGGTGGTTGCTGACAATCCTGGTCCTCATTTGGCTTTCTGTATATCGCTGCTGCGCATCTTCCCGGCAGAGGACACCGGGCAACTTTACAACCAATGCTGCACCCATCCGGCGCCAAAAAGCAACCGACTTCCTTCAGCCCATCTGCAGCCGTGCAGCTGAGAGGAAGCCCCACCTGTCTTCATCCTTGACATGAGCGGAGCTGTGCCGTGAAGGTCCAAACAAGTGGTACCTTCAATGTGACAGGTGTCCCAGGTTCCTAAAACTGGAGACCTTTGCAGGTACTTGAGGGAAGCCGGACAACATGCATCCCACAGAGAATCACTTGGAAACACCCGATTCCGATTATGGAGCAATCAGCCGAGTTACGTCCACCATTGTCGAGTCGCACTTCTTCCTGGTGGCTTCCACAACCAGCTGGGACTTTACCGTGCGCATAGACCGCAGCCTCAGGAAGCGTGCGATGCTACCGTCGCCTCTCTTAAACGGGCTCACGTAGTCCTAAGGAATACAACTTGCGACCGTCATCAACATGGACCCCCCCCCAAAAAAAAAAAAACACACACAAACCGCGTTCGGGCAACCGTCTGTGTGTGTGTGCATCCATGACAAAAACAAATCAATGGGCCATCCCCCGCGAGGGAAAATATGTCTGCCCATCTTTGGGCTGCGAGGCATTCATGGCAGCTGCCTATTCTTCTTGTGCCGACCTCTCCAAGCCGCCGAGCTTCAGAATTTGAGATATCCCTGACCACGCTCAAGTGCTGCACATTAAGGCCGCAGCAATCATAGAACCCCGACAAAACAATGCAATGCCCGTCGCACAAATAAAACTGGGGGTCTGTGCACTGCATGTTGGTCCAGGTTGTGATTGCAACGGCTCGAAAGAGCATCTGTGAACTTATGCGGCCAGAATGGCAGTTGCGGCAGCCCCAGAATCTGAACTGCAACCCTTAGGGGTTGGAAGGGGACCTGTCCTGTGCGGACTTTGGCTACTGGGATAGTTCAAATGACATCAGGTGAACGCTCGCATGTCTCAAGCCCTTTGGCGTGTGCATCTTATCTACGTAAGGTTGTTGTAGATATGTCTTGATGCTTACGTCCTCGGGTTGTCATAGCCCAGCAAACAGGACAAAACACATCTCACTAATCGTGCGGATAATCGGACCATGTCGAGTCCAGGAGCGCTTCCAAGTTTGAGTGGTTCGGGCATAGTCAGCACACACTCAGGCTTAAGCTTGCGGGGACGTGCAATTGGCGCGCAAATGCGCAAGGGCAATCCATGATAGGTTCAGACTCGTCTTGGCCAAGGTACATGTCCTGCAGCTGCGCCGCATCAGTGCGGGACAGGAAAAACCTGCCATTCTCCTCAAGGCGCGGGATGCTGCAAAGGACATCACGTCTAACTTGAAAGTGTGTGGCATGGCCGCAATCGATCATGCCTTGTGCCTTGCTTGTTTTTTGGGGTTGAGCGCACGCATGCGCAGATCCGAGTTCGTTCCGCCAAGCCACCCCCAGGCTCTTCATCTCTTTTTCCATCTCGGGCACCAGCAACCTAGGGTTGGGAAGAGCTTGGGGTCGGACTGCCTGTGTGCGTGTGTGTGCGCCACCGTGGCACTGCGTTGAGTACCCTCCAGGAAAGCCGGCGAGGCTGTAGCGCCCCGGCTCATGTGACGTAACACGGGGACGGCCCAATCTGAAATACGTATATACATATACATATATATATATATACATATATACACACACTCATATCATACTACTATTTTCATAGCCGTACACATATACCAATCTTGCCACGTCTGTACTGAATGTGTTAAATCAACTAAATGTGTACAGCACCCCAAATCCCCAGCCCAAACACACAAGGTACACAGGTTGTTGGGAGCATATGCACTTCAGCACCTGATCTTGGCAGACCGGGGTTTCTGGGACGCACGAATGCCAGACTTCGTGGGGTGAGAACTGCCACGCAGCCACATCCTGTCATGTGCTTCTTCTCCTGCCTGTGTTCCGGCTGAGCCAACAGAGTGGTGCACTGGAGGGTGCGAAAACCAGCAAATCAGCTGAGACACGCCCAAGGGTTGAGGTTGGAGTGGGCTTCCAGGTTCAGAGCGTTGTACTCCCAGGATTCCCCGTACTTCACCTCGATAGGTCACGACAACACACGCCAGCAAGTGGGATGGGCAGGCATCATCAGGAGTTCGAAGCCGCAGTACCGACATGATGAAAGGAAGTGCGAGTAGCAAACACAAGTATTTACCCACTTTCATTAAGCACAAAAATGCCGAAGCAGCTAAAGCTAGCTGCTCTTGCAAGAAGATGAAGCGAAACACTGCAAAACGTTCCTGCGCATCAAGAAGACCATTCCCGCAACAGTCAAAGTTGCTGGTCAGTGCACTGGTGCACAACTCTTTGCTGAGTGTAAAACCAAGGCTGGCGCAAGCTTTCCGGAACTCCGCTGTGCCCCTGTAGCCGTGACAGGCCTCTACAAAATATGAAGGGGAACGAGGTGAAACTCCTGATGCGCAGCACTACTTATTTAGTTTGCTCGAATGGCCCTCAGTGTTGGCAGCAGTTCTCCTTCCGCAGTTTGCAAATGCGCGGGGACACACTGGTGAAGGCCTTCCACCCAAAGCCATCCAGCTTTTGAAGACTTTGTAGACTCAAACAACCGTTCAACAGTTCATGGTCTTTAGGGGAGCAACTCCCAACGACCTTGCCACACCTCGCTTTGCAAAGAGGCGCTGAAATCAATGCCATGCTGGTCATGCTCAGGTCCCTGGAAAGGGATCCGGCAAAACCCCGGGTGTAACTCGGCAAGTGTTCCCTATCGCCACTCGCATTGCAAAAAGCTGGAATCGCTGGACTCGCTGGACTCGCTGGAAAAAAACTGGACAGGGGTTTGTTTGATTTCAAGGGAGACTCAACCAAACCAGGATTCTTAGATTATGGTGAGCTCCTGGCATGCGAACCCATGGTTCAGTTTCTCAAACGAAAGGGTGCTAAACAGGGCCTGGGCAACTTACCAACATTTCACAACACCCATCTGTCGGTTTCCCTGTGGGCTATTCAGCACCCAAAACCAAACCCGGATATGGTTGCCCGCCCTTCTGCTTGCCGGGCGCCGCCAAAGCCGCCACCAGCTGTGAGAGCTCCCGGCGCAACTCCCGCAGCGTCTCGGTGCGCTGGACCGCCGCATCGCCTAAGAGAGAGTTGCAAAAAGCAGCTGGCGGGCCTGGCCCTATGCGAAATGCAAAGGGAGGAAGCCCACTGCCTCAATGCTCTCCCTCTAAAACACTCAACATTTCAACTGAATCTCACCAAACAAGTGAGAACCTCCCAGCAACAAACACCCAAAAAGGGGCAGCTTTGCTTTGGGTTGCCTGAAAAAGAACCTACAATATGCCGTCAAGGGCGAGACAGGTTGCCGAAGCCGACAAGAAGCATTCTACGATAGAAAGCTGCTTTGGAAGTCTCGAGGAGAGGCCTGGCGGTTGGATTTCGTGCTGGCCCTTGGGAGATCTTGGGAGTGGGATTTGATTTGCTGTCCGAGTGGCTCAGCAGCAGCTGCACGTCGACCAAGGAAAAGTGGGGTGGGAAGTTGAACAAGTCGTCTTCGTCGTGTTCTGGTTCCTAGGAACGCGCGTCACCACGGAGTTGTCGAAAAATGGAGTGAGGCCCTTGTGAGAAACACCCAGTGGGAGGCAAACGCTGATGCAGGGACGACTAGTTGGAGATACAATGATACTCGCAACCGAGTGGGCACTTTTAGCCCAGGGACCTCCTCCAGCTCTTCCGCTTCCAACTCCTCTTCCTGCTTCTTCTCTTGCTCTTCTCGTTTCAGTGACTCCTGTGCAGATCCCGAGCATAACGGCTTGCAGCTGCGAGCTCGGTATCATTCTCCCTGGATACTGAGAACCCCCCTCAGCTCTGAGGCTCCAAATGTCACGGGCTTGGCGACCCTGACTCGCCATGCTAAGCGCATTGCACAGCTGAGTGCTGCATGATTCAGTCAGTCCACCGGAAAAAAAGAAAGAAAAAGAAGAAGAAAAAAAACACTGATTTCAGATCATCAACACAAATCCACCCAGCAGCTGCAGTTGGCAAGTGTTCTGCGATGCAAGCGGCGCAGTCAGTGAGCGATTCAGCACAGCTCAAAGCGAAGCGGCACTGCCCTGTTTCAGTTTCGATCCTTCTTGATATTCCCTTAATTGGGTGTATGATTTTTTCAGAAACCACCCCTTGGTTTCCTTCTTAATTTATAACTAAAATGGTCCAAACCCAAGCAGCGTTTAGTTTGAACTCCGGTGGCTTCCCTCCGGCTTCCGTCCCCATGACATGCCGACGTGCCGGGCGCCGGGCGCGCCTCGCGCACCAGCTGCAGGCCCTGGATGGCGCTGATGGCGCTGCCCGCCGCGATGGAGGCCCGGGCGATCTTCCACATGGCTCCTGGCCGGGACCGGGTGACCGAACAGGAACCAAATTATGGGATTTTACATTTATCACATATAGGAATTTTGTTTGGGTGGAGTCTTTTGGGGATGAATAGGTGGGTTTGCGCATTTCTCATAGTTCATACGGCCTTGCACTGTGGATGCGGTGACCGCTGACTCAGCCGTTGATCCCCGGCTTGTTGGTGGCCAACCGTGGTTGGGCGAGGATTCGTGTGTTCAAACAAAGGGTCTGGCACGATGGGCCAACGGAGAGGGTGGGAAAAGGAGTCACATAGACAAGAAAGATAAAGAAGCAGAAAAAGCAGAACCAGCGCACAAGCCTCTGCCCAAGCCAACACGTTGTGGCTTCATGGTACCCTTCTTCAAGCAGCAGGCGGCTCTTCATATCGAATTGGTGTGGGTGGACGGCGTGGATATCTGGGCGATTCAGGGGCAGTGGCTACTCCGGGCTCCCGGATATGTCAAGTGTTTGGATGGCTTCGGGAAGAGATATTCTGAGATGAGAGTCAAACTGGCAAAGGCCGTCTTTTTGTCCAGCCGTGCGCCCAATGGAGGCTCCTGACCACTTTTTTCCAAACAGGAGGCTTTGTCACAAGTCAACGCATGTCGAGCCCAGAAGCAGGCTTTTACATGGACAGCACGAAGCCGGGAACTTGATAATTGAGCTGAGGCAGCTGGTCAAGGTTCCACATGGGCAACCCGTCAAGAAGTCTTGGAGAGGTACATGGAGAGAAAGATAGAGAAAGGCAGTCTTTCTGAACGCCTCAAGAAGGCGTAGAGGATTATCCCCTCCACAGGCCCAGGCAACCTTGCAAAAACAAACAATCCCCAAAAGCCTGGCCAGGATTGCTAGGCCAAAGTCAAGTGCCGCAAAAAGGCATGGGGCCCAAACAATGCGTTTGCCTTCAACGAATGCTCGGAAAAGCAATATCATGCGCACCATGGCGTGAGTCCGTTTACAATACATTTTCGCCAGTAGCCGACAGAGCATGTGCCACAGCGACAAACTGCGACCAGGCACGAAGAGTCCTGATTTCTCTTTGGCTGCCTGCAACAAAACACAAGCGGCATTTGTTTTCACATGGTTTCAAAGAACTGACCACTCTCAAGCACGGCTTTTCCAAATGCGGATTTGCTTCTGTCACCTATTTTGGGGCCTAGGCCCATCCAAGAGTGATTTTCGTGGCCCCCCGCAGGACACAGGCTAGATGATCACACCCGAGCCGTGCTTGCATCCGTTTCTAGCAGCGTGAAGCGCACCGTAGTGAAGTGTGGCAATCACGGTGAAGCAGAGCCACTGCAACGTGCCAGCGAGGCCGCTCTCTCAGAGTTCTTTCCTTCATTTTCAACATGCCCAACAAAAACCACCTACTGTGTCTTGGTCCAAACGCAAACTCCAGGTCGTTCGAATTCCGTCCACTCCCTTCGGCGCCTTCAGCCGGCGATCTTCCTTCAAGGACGAGGTTTTCTGGCAAGGAGAGCGCTGAACCCCACCCAACAGCTTGCGACTGCTTGGGATGGTGACCCAAATGCACAGGGTCCTCTACTTGCTTGAATTTGCGGCAATGATGCCTGAAACAGGGCAGTGGATTGGGGGGGACTAGGGGTGCTGTGTCCCAAGCATTGAGCACTGCAATGATAGTTGCGCGACTTTGCAACTGACGCGTCTGCTTACAACCCACGCAAAGAAGCAACGCGCATGCTGGCTCACCTCCACGCAACTGCCCCTCACCCACCTGTTCCTCCCGCTCCATAAAGCTGCCACTCACAACCTGAAACATCCCGCCCAACTGCAAGCGCCGCCTGGCCTTCTTGTTGAGCTTCGACTTTGTTTTGGCCTTCGGTTTCATGAGGTACTGCCCCTGACAGGGTTAGTTGCCCGAGCGCTGCCTTGTGATCCTGCTGCTGCAATCTCTAGCTGCAGCATCGTCATATTGCAAATTCCCTCCACTTGGACTCGAAGAGAAAAGGGGTTGGACAAGAAACAGGTCTCGTAGGAAGAAACCAATCGAGGAACAAGTTGAGGAGAACCCAGCACTTATACAACTAAAACTGACGATAGCCCAATTGACGATTGCTTTCGGTTTGCGACATTGACATCTAGTCGCTAATGACTGCATACTGAATGCATTGCTTGCACGCATATGCTCACCTGTAGTTGTCCCAAAAATTCAAAACGCGACTGAAACGAAACTGTATTTGAACTAGAAGGCCTCTTCCTATTGACCACTGCCAACAATAATCTACACATTCCTTCAGAAAGAGCTCTTCTCTTCTCCCTCCGAATTTGGATAGCCCTTCCCATGATCATATTGTAGATAAGCCAACTTGTGGAATCAAACATGCGCATTCCTTTCTTAGCATTTGCACGCATGAAGTACAAACGGTTCTTTGGCTCAATGCACTGACTACTAATTTTTGAGGAGGCAAACTGTCAAACCAGAGCAGAACCGAGGACCCGGCCTCAAGATGAAGCTTAAACATGTCCCTGAAAACAAAGCTCACGTCAACGGACGACATGTGTTTTACACTAAAGGGGACCAGGTTGGTGTGACATGCTGGCATGGCAGCGCCCCCACCAAGCAACCGCTACATGGGTTAAAACAACCCCGTGGAAGTATTGTTTTTTTCCGCTGCGTCGGTTTGCAATGTTTTGGCAGCTCTAGCTCGAAAGTCGCGACTCTTCGGTACAAGTGGAGTACGCACATAGTACATTTTGGCAGCTCCAGCTGGAATGTCGCAACTTTTCAGTACAAGTGTAGTGCACAAAGTACATGTTGGCAGCTCCAGCTGGAAAGTCGCAACTTTTCAGTAGTATGAGTATGCGCAGTACGGCTCGAAAGTCGCAGCTTTTCAGCGCAAGTAAGTGTAGTATGGTGTAGTACACAAAGTACATTTTGGCAGCTCCAGGGAAGGCTCCAGGCCAGCTGGTTGGATTCGGCATGGCGGCTAAGGAGTTGGGTATCGGTTTGGGTATCGGTTTGGCCCTGCAAACTTATAATTCGGCAATCTTGGTTTGCGGCAACAACTTGGACCTGATGTGTGTCTTCATGGCTTCTAGGGGTATTGTTTCTTTTCCCTGCATCGGTTTACAATGGTTTTGGCCTGCGAAACAAGTTAAGGGACTGCCCCTTACATAACAAAAAGGCGCGGGGTTGTTTTTTCAGCCCACATGTCACGCAACCCACACAAGCACAAACGCCATATTGCTGATCTTTGGGCTAACTCAGGTCTGGCCAAACAAAGGTGTCGATTCTCTGATGGCAAGCCCGCGCTTCTCTCGCCGTACTCCTCGGCAAAAGGACAACCGCCCGCCTCGGCGCCGGTCCAAATGTCTTTCAAGTCCACGGAAACCTCGGAGCACTGGCAGCGGCACAAACAGCAACGACCCGTTGGCAGCAACGATGATACTGAAACAAAAAGCTTGCTGCAAAACCGCTACACGCGAGTGGGCTCCATTGACAATCAGTCATCATGGAGAAAAGGGTCTCTCAATGTGGGGCGCTGACCAGCTCCAGCCCTGCGATTTCGGCTTAGGAGCCGTAAGGCTGTTCAGCTCCTTGCAGATGGCCGTCTGCTGCAATAGGGAGCTTGTGCAGCTGAAGTCCTCACCAGGCTGTGAAAACAACTCAAACAAGTCGGCTAAAGTGGTCTGGTCAGCTAAATCTCCGGGTGACCCGGGCGGGCATCTGTCACTTACCCGAACCATGGTATCATTAAAAGGCGCTAAATATCCTTGCACCAGCCCTTGGCTGGCAACCCTTCGATAGCGATCTCGGGTAGCCCTAGCCCTTGCTGGTCTAGAAAATTATTGGCCCAACAAGTGGTCTGAAGCTGCTCGGGGCCGACCCTGTTGACATGACTGCCCCAACCTCTGGCTAGGATGCATGGTCTGAGAGTTTTAGCAAGCTACACGAATCCGCCGACTTTGCTGCTCAAACAGCAACAACAAAAATCCATCTGCGGAACGCTGGGGCAAACAGCTTGCACTTCAGCCGTCCGAGCCTCGACGCTAAACATAGGATCCGGCAACGCGTGATCTGGCTCCACTACTCGAGGGCCCCCCGGTTCTCTTCCCGGGTCTCTTTTTTTGGGAACACCAGGGCATGCGGTCACGACTGCCGGGCATCGCGATCTGATTGCTTGCTTCCCCTGCAACACTCCATCGTGGCAAAGTAGCACGTGTGCGGCAAACAAGCTAGTTTGTTCTCTCACATTGTTCTGTCAACTAGGTGGCGAGCTGGCCACCGTATGTATGTAACCCCCCCCCCCCACCCCCCCCCCCAAGCAAAAAAAACAGTGCATAAGCGACAGACTTCTGCTGGCCAAATGACCATGCTTCAATCTGGCTTCTTTGCAGGTTTGCCGGTTTTCCTCGAGTTTTTGTTGTTTCTCAGGCCGGGCAATCCTCCACATAGATCTCTCCCATATCAATCCATTCGGCGTTGCATGCTGCTAAAAAACTGCCACTACGTTCCTTGTCTGCGCACGTATGCACGCTAACACCCACACACGCAACACAAAAGGCAGGCGTAGCGAAGGGCAACAAACCAAAAATAAAACGACACCCGCACACACACACACACCAAAACAAATACACCCGATTACACCCGCGATTGTTACTGCGGCCAAGGATATCATGGAGCCTTGCCTAAAAGAGACGTGGTGCAATCACCAAGTGTCTGAGGTTGATTTGCACAAAACTGTTTTCCTAGGATAAAATGCTCGCAGGCGGTCCGAGTCCGTCCATCCAAGCCAGCGATACCGACCCCCGATCCGCCAACCAGTTGAGCCCAAAGCAAGTGGGACCTTCAAACCGGCCGATTCAGAGGGCAAAACTTGCAGCAGTATTAGCCGCCAACGCCCAACACTGCACGCGGCATCACCAGGGTCACCAGGAACCTGGTAATCTCTTCCCCCTATTAATAAATACGCCCCCCCCTATTATAAATAAATCCCCCCAAAAATATGTTTTTTTTAATTGGGCTTTTTGGGGTTGGTTTTTTTTTGCTTTTCCAACAATGTGAGGGTTCACGTAGGATTTGGATGAAATGGATTGAATTGTAAGGTCCGCGAGTAAGCGGTTCAATAAGGAAATTTGATGTATCATTCTAATTATTTGTTTACCAGTTTACTGGTTGTTTGTTTGCAGCCAGGCAGGTTAATTAAGAAGTAAGGGAAGCCAGGGACAACCAGGGACAACCTTTTGGGGAGAGAGTCAAGAACAACCTTTGGGGAACCCACCAAAAGAACCCAACCGTTTGGGGAAGCCAGCTTTTGGGGAAGCAACCTTTTGGGGAATTGAGGAACCCACCTTTTTAAAAGTGGAGCTGGAAGCTTGCTAAAAGTGCCCCCTAATAAGGATTCCAAGACGTTAGTATTGGTTTAGTATTGGGGCAATTGAAAATCAATTGTACGGAGTGGAAATCTGGTCTCGGGCCCCGGATTTGCATTTATTATTAATTGGGGTCATTCATTAATTGGGGGAGGAGATTAACAGATATGAACAATGTGATGTTGAACAACTTCCAGCTGGCGGAAAATCCAGCAACTCTAGTTACTGGACTCACAAGCAGGATTGAAGCGGGTAAGCAAGAGCAAATCGGATTATATCGGATTCAGGGTGCCCTGATCGATCTTGGAATGGGCCTCTGGGAGAGCGGGGTCCTCATGTTCCGGGCGCTGTCTGTGGCCATGCGTTGCCACCTCAGTGAAGGCAAATCAGACCGAGCGAAGGTCAAGCCACAACAGGCTGAGTGCTAGAAGAGCTGCGGCCCCTGCAAGCAGGTCTCCTAAAAACTGGCCAAACATGCAGAATTCCCATGTTGAGTCCGGAAAAAAAGGCTTGTTGGAGGTAGCCATGAATCAACTCAACTTAGGCAGCTTCCACAAGCCAAGCACCAGGCGAGGCCTTAACATCACGCGATTGAGGGTGGCATTCCTGGCTGACAACAGTCGGGTGAGCCCACTCGAATGGTTTACACGAAACTTGTCGCAGCCACAGCCTGGCACGTCGCCATTAACAAGGGCGAGGCACGATGCGGCCAGGCATCAGCGCATTTACCTCAGCGGCAATCGGAGATGTGAGCAAACTAAAGCTCTCCCTTTGCTAACTCGCCTATGCCGTTTCAAGGATTGTCCGAGCAAGGAAGGCCCAAGCAAACCCTATGAATAGCAACTATGTATGCTCCTGCGAATCCGATACGAGTGGGCAGGTCTTCTTGCCCTTGCTCAAGCACAAAACACAAAATGAATATGGCCGCACCTCTCACATCTCAACTGCCGGCAGACCCGCACCAAGCAACTTCCGCTTCCCCGCAAAACCATCTCAACCTGCCTGGCAGTTGGTGAGTAAACACATTTCCCTTGACCTTCGACATTGGCAACCAGAAGTCATGGCTCAGCTGTACCTTCCAGATCCTTCCAGCCGCCTAGTCCGCTCGTCGCGCCAAGCTCCAAGTCTCCCAGCACTCGTGCGGACCAAGGGGCACGCTGCAGCACGCTGCTGGCCTCATGGCGCAGCTTCATGCGCTCCAGGACCCGGCTTTTGCAGATCATCTTCATCAGCAAGTCCTCAGCCCAAGTCTTGTGAACCTGTGCCCACTTGCACAAAAGAGGGAATATATATATATATATCTTATTATGATATACAATTGACATGTACATATATATATATATATATACATTCACCCCAAGTCAATGCTGCATCGTTCTTCGGGCTGGTTTGACTCATTCATATGAAGCCTGCATGATAGTCACAGGGTCGCTCGTACCTCTTGGCCCATTTTGCGTTCCGCAAGAACAATGTTTCTATTTGCTTGAGATGCAGCGCCCAAATGGACACTGGCATTATGTTCTGAAATGCGCATGTCCCTGGATGGCCTGCGTGTGACCCGGTTGCTTGGGGAATTTCCATTTGAAGCATTTACGCCGGTGCTACATTAGGATTTGAAATGGGCTGGATTTGGGCTTTCAGTCAGCCGAAGCAAAGACACGGCCACTTGCAATCAAGACTCAGAGGCCTTCTGCTCCTTCTCTCGGTGTTCGTGGTCCAACGCCTGAAGCTGGTCTAAGTGCCTGCAGCTGACAACGAGGCGCAAACGGAAGGCGGTGCAAAGCATACATGTCCTGAGGTGAAAGAGCAAACCTATGGTCCCTTCCCTTTGCTGCCCTACGCCTGGGCCAAGCTAGGATTTGCGAGGCTCGCGCTTCACTGCAAAACCGGTGCGGTGACTGCATGGCGCAGCTGGTATACCGCATACCCTTGCAGGGTGGGGCCTGGATTAGGGAGGGGGGAGTGAGCAGGGACCAAGGAGCAACCGCCGAGCCCGCATAGCCGCATAACCTTGCAAACGTGATCTGTGCTAACCATCATTCACAAACGAATCTGAGAAGCTCATTACCAAGAGCCGCACATAATAGCGCTTGCCGTTGCTTCTGTCTGCTTGTCCTCCCCTTGGAATGCTTGCGTCTGCCGGTGCCGCACCCCTTCCCAAGCAATTTGGCCGCGCGGCCCTCTAGCTGAGCGCATGAAGTTGGAGATCTGCTCTTCCATGTGGCCTCGGCTATGTGTGTTGCAAACACCGCCCATTCCTAGGTAGGAGGTCAAACAAAACCAAATACACACGCCCGCATAGCCCCATGCAAGGCTGCAAGCCGCAAATGGAACTTTCTGAGGGCTGGGTGCGTGGACCAAAGAACATTGCTCCATGTTTATTGAGAAGTGTAATCAGCTTAGGTTCTGTTTCGAATCACTTTGAAAACGTCCTGGAGGCCAGGAGGGGAAGGGTCTGCACCACTCTGGAGAGGGCGAAGCGGTGCAGTGGTACTATTCCGTGCAGAAGATTGAAAACTATGCAATTTGTAATAATTGTTCTAATTGGCGAACATCTTCATTGCTGGCATTCCTAAAACTCTGCAGCGGCCGATTGCCTCAAATTAGCGTAAAAGAGTTGTTTGTTCAAGGGACCCGCAACTAGAAGCACATATCACTGTGCCACACCCTTCAAATCACATTCTCCCTACATTTCAACCCGTCCCAAGCGTCAACTGCTCCAACAATACGGGCACCAGCGTGTTTCCAGTGACCTGAACTAGCATGTACAGTGCAGCTTCTTGGACACCCAGACCCCTCTCATCCCAGGCCCCAACTCTGCGCCACTCCTTTTGCAATTTCACAACATTCCAGTGCAAATCCTGCCCACTCAGGTTCCAATCCTGCCATTACGGCAACAAGCCCTGTCTACTCCGGCAGAAAACTCCAGTGCAAGTCAAGCGCAAGTCAGCGGAATCTCACGGTTTGCGGCAGAGTCAAGTGTGCTTCTCTTCATCCCGTTGCGAACACTGCTCACACGAACAACGCTGAATGCATGCTGGAACCGCACAGTAGCCCTCAAGGCTATTGTGTTGCACTGATGAGGCCTTGATTAAAATTAAAGCGGACCACTATTGCAAACTAAGAACCATGTTATACCCACTCTGCTTGTCCCCAAGTTCACTGGCTCAAAGGATTCGAATCTTGCCGCTCCCAAAAGTCTGGCTCCTCCACCTACAAACCAATCTCCGGGTGACTTGGCCGTTGCCCAAGGCTCTCTCCGGGCCCTTCCCTTGCGCCAAGGTGCTGCTCCTCTTGCTACTCAGGGAGGCACGCCGGCCGGGCGACGGCGTCGTGGCAGCCCCGGAAAGCGGCATGGTGCTCGCCTGCAATGCTCCGATTCGAAGTCGCAGCTGGACAGTGCAGACATTCTCAAAACCATTGTTTAGCTTGGAGTGGGGCCGGGCTGGCCACGCAGTGCCATATAGAAAGGCTATGAGCGAGGTGCCAAGCATTAAACAATGATTATTACGCTTGACTCCGCTGCTATTTTATACCACTGGTTCAACCAGATACATGACATGACCTAAGACTGACAAAGGAATTATAACGCAGTACCTGCGTTAACCAAGCCAAGTGTGAACACCAAGTTGGGCTCTCAGCATGTTGCATGTGTTGCTCGCTGCCCGCTTTATGCCTTGGAGCTCGGGTGGTCAATGCTCGAAGCCATACGCGTCTCGAAGGACGGACTAACAATGCTACGCGATCAACCCCAGAGACAAAACACAATCCGGGAAGCAGGAGATCATTGAAAGCTCCCTGACAGAGTACCATATCCCCAAGAAACATGCATTATTCCCAACGGCTTTGATGTTTGCCCGACGCGACTGAAGCAACCGCTGGCTAAGGCAGGCGGGCGTACTGGTGGGGAGGCTGGGGCGCATGGGCAAGCGGGCTTGTGGGCGCGGGCGCGGGGGGGATAATCGGGGCGGGTGAGGAGGCGGGCGAGGGGTGGCGGGCGGGCGGGCCTTGATGATTTTCCACTGTGGACAGCATTATTCATGCACATGGATTGCAGGGCTCATCCACACAGGACTGCGCACAGCTCCACATCACGTCGGCGCCAGGGTTGTAGATCTTCAAGGATGCTCCAGAAACAAGCGAGACCAGTACAGATCATGTTGCTTGTTGCAATTCGTTTCATTCCTGTCCACTCTCCCTGTTCGGAAGGTCATAACTTGCTTTGTCAGAGCAATTAATGATTTCGCTGTTGATATTTGCCGAGTCAAGACCTTTTTTTCCGGGTGTGGCCACACTGGCCACGAGAAGAAACCTGCTGAAATGCTCAATCTGGTGCACACTTTCGCGCGACAAGCAGAAGCAAGCATGTCCGCAAATGCTGCCGCGATAACAACAAACTTTCATCTGCGATAGAAGAAGCGCAGTCTCCCGCACTGGCTCATTTTGCCACCTGTTTCAGCTGAACTTGGCCAATTCAGAGTGGTGAATGCCAGTCCGGGAGCGTTCCCCAAAGCTTGGTGGACGCAATCGTCTTGGGACTGCCTTTTGCCTCTCGAAATGGGAATTGACACGGCGATCAGTCATGGACTTCCCGAACTGGATCCGCCCGCCTCACGAAGTCGCTTGCGGTTTTGGATTACGCCTTGCGACGTGACGGGAACTTCGGGAGTTGCAAAACTGGCCTTGCAATGCCCGAGGGCCAAGAGTCTCATCTCCTACAACCATTCAAATGCACACCTGCTAAAGGGGCATGTTTGAACCATGCAGACAAACATACCAATTATGCTACCAAACGGCGAGATGACCCCCTGTGGCTTCAACTTCTATGCCGCGTTTTTGAGCAGGGCAAGGCCAACGTGTCTTGTTTCTGGCACTTCGCACTGGACCCAGGTCTGTGGGATCGTATGCAGATATGTGCATGCCATGCCTAGAAAACCATTGACACCTTAAGCCAGCCTTGTGGCAGTCATGTTTCTATGCCGTCTGGTCGCCGGCTGGGCAATCGAAGGGTACAGGCTATATGACCTTTCTTTACGTTTGGCCGTGCCAACTCATTGCCGGAAAAGATGAGCAAGCTGTCTGAAGGCAACTTCTGGAAGTGCACACCTCCTCCTTGCTGCAAAGGGCTCCGATGTTTACCACATTGGAGCGGCCAAAGTGCTTGGACCCAATAAGGAAGGTAAACGGGATGTGCAAAAATAGCAGTGGCAGGCTGGCAGGACTAAACGGTGCAAAATCAACCTGGCAATGTTCAACACCTCAACATCCCAACTGTGACTCTGACCCCAATGCCTGTCCCGCACCACCTCGCCTCATGGTGCCGTCATTTAACATGTTGGGCCAGGGAGCTTGGAAGGGCACAAGAACCCCTCTGGCTACACACCTTCTTAGACTAGGCGCTTGTTCGGGCAAAAGAACCAAGGCAACGCTCCAATAACTGTTGCACTTCCGGCCCGGGCGCTGGCTAAAGAAGCGGACGGGTCAGCTTTCCACTCAGGGCAGTGTATCACATTGTGATATTTGCTGGATACACCGATGCTTTGTCACATGCAGGTTGTGCGGGGTTGCAAGCTTTCAACCAAAAGGCCATCTTTGCCCTCCGACTCCTTCTCTTCTTCCCGCTCTTTCCTGGCCAGGCAGCTGTAGTAGCAACGATGCAATAGCCCATATGGCTTCCGAACACGAACTGGGTCCACCCACTCTTCTGGCGAGCACTGGCATTATCAAAGACAGTGTTCTTCCCTAAACAGCGACACGAACTGGGCAGCATACAACTAAGGCGTGAGTAGTGGGCTTCATGCACCACACTTTTTCCTGAAAGCTAAGTGGCGTTGAGATGTCCGACTTGCGAAGCCAGGCTGTGGCAAGATAGTGTGACCGACTGCGAATCTTCATGGACAACTCTGTCTCAGTGACATGCTTGAACGCTCCATGACGCTCCCTATAAACCCCCAATTTGGTGACAGGCCTTAATGCCGCTTGTGCGTCGAAGCGCTTGCCGTGGCCTCGAGTTCGGCCCAGAGACGCCAAGCTCTGGACATGGGTGCCAATGCCATAGGTGTTCATCAATTTGGCCAATGGCAAGTCGTCTGAACTCAGGGGAGCCATTGGAAGCTTGTGGCACGTGGTTCTGTACGGCCCCGAAGTTTCACCAGGCTGCAATGGCTTGCTATGGAGTGGTTTCCCATTTGCTCACAAGAGCCAGGTTCAAATCCCCAACGCCAATCCAAATCTTCTACGTTACCAGAAAGCTAACATGGGCTTGCCTCAAAATAGGGGGCAGTATGGTTGCTTTCCTTTAGCTTCCCATAGCTTCCCTTGAAAACCAGAAGGGGGGACCTTCAAAAAAGACGGACCCACATTCTTCCGGACCGAGCTGGGGAAGGTGCTGTCCAACGCCTGGCGCTTGCAGCCGTCCCGCACTTCCGCCAGCCGTGCTGTAAGCCTCGGGTCCCACGGTCACGACGGGCACCGCGCACTTGAATCCATGGACGGCCACGGCCCCTTGACGCGATCTGCATCGTCAAATCCACAATGAATTTAAGCAGATTATGCCGTCAAGCCCATGCATCATGCCACCTGGAAAATAGGGTAATTCTTGCATTGGGCAGGAATTCAAAGGCCGCAAGTGGAAAACCACAATGGAGTTGAAGATTGATCGAGGTCTGAGTACCTGGTTACGATTGCAACATACTGAACATTGCATGTCTAACCAACCTGCTATAAGAAAGTGGATTCCCAATAAGATGTCTATTCAAAAGCGAACCTCGACCTGCGGGTGGACATATTCGCTCTACGGCTGCTGAAGCAACATCAACTGCTGGATTCATCTCATCCGTTGCTTCATGACTTCATGGTCCAACAAATTCTGAGCAGGAGGTTTGCGTCGCCTCAATAAGGCTTTCTGACTCTAGAGTGAACAACTCTCCTTGGCGCAAAGAAAGGGCACGTAAGCTGCAGCTTGAGCAGCTTCTTCCTTTCCTCCGCGTTCTTCTGCATCATCTTTCGCATGTCTGCAGCTGAAGCAAAGCCTGGTTATTTGACCCCCCAGTGCGAAAGACGTGCGGGTTAAAGACTGCATCAGCAAGAGGCGTCCCTCGGACAACACTGCGAATGCAAAATGCTCTTAAGCGTCTCTTGCCCGCCAGTACGCAGTGCATGGTGCCTAAGAAAACGGGAAGCTGAACAGCTGGGCCATGTCCATGCCTAAAACTCCATCTGGGCTTTCTAACGACTGTCGGCACCAAGCCAAATTGGCAACCAAGCCTCTCAAATCAGCGCACCCCTGGCCCACAACAACCAACCCTCCGGTATCTGGCAAATGCACGGAAAGCCGACAGAACACCTCCACAGCCCATCGATGCAAGAGAACCGCTGGGAGAAGGAATTTAAGGTCGATACAAGGCCAAGTTTGCAAAGCGCCTTCTTCAGCACATTGCTTGAGGACAAACTCCTCAAACTGCTCGGCTGCCTTCCTCATCTTCTCAAACCACCTTGGCACTGCCCAGAGCCTGACTAACACATTGATACAGTTGCGGTCGCAACCCTAGCCATGCCTCCAATTTGGTCAAATGAGGGCGACATATTTTCCAAGGCTGAAACTTGACCGCATCTTCACAAACATGACTCAACCAGCCTCCTGTGGAAGCATTATCCTTGAATTCATTGAATACCGTTGCACTCTGAATCTATGTGACTCCGCGTCATTGGCACTCGATAACGATGTACATGACTCGGAGTTTGCACTGATCCGGGTTGTAGGGGTCCAGTCTATCACGTTCTCATGGCTTTGGAAACCTCACACATTCCACGCAACTTGTGGAGTGAACTAGGCATCCTGCAACACCATCTCAGCAGAGTACGTGCTGGAGTTAGTACTTGAGGGCTAGGATTGGCCCAGCAAGTAACCACGCAAACCACGAGCTTGGAAACCATGCAGTGGTCATGAATCATGTGAAACTCCTTGCTTTGGAACCCCTGCTCAAAACGATCAGAATTGCCTGCGTTGCAGCCTCTGAGACGGCTTCAGTGAAGAATCGTGCGCAAGGCTGTGCACCTGATTGATTTCTTTTGCCCCATTGATGTATCTTGTGCCTCCAAATGAAGCAACAACTCACATCGCCAACTGCAACAAGCACTGATTCCGTTTGCACCTTCGTAGGATCCCAAGCCCACCCTTTTTTACTAATTAGTGTGACACGCTCCATCTGAACGCAGCTGGCAGGCTTGCTGAACGTCACCGCTGCTACGAGCAAGCGGCTGTTCAGAAACTCGCCGGCCTTGTGCTGGCCAGCTGCAGCAACAAGAAGCCAAATATCGCAAACACAGGGCGGCATGTTTGGGTACGTATCTGACTTGGAGGCCCTCCTTCAGTGAATTCCAGCCCACGAAGTAATCAGCTTTCTGACTTTCTCATTCAGAGGACCCCCCCTCTTCCCAGTCCAAGAATCACACACACACACACACACACACACACACGCAAACACACGCATACACAAACACGTCAAACACGCACGCACACGACACACACACACACACATTAAAAAAGGCACGCACGCAAGCAGGCAGGCACGCATGCTCGCGGACGCGTTAACATGGGCAAACATGGGCAAACATGGGCAACCATGGGCAAACATAGGGGAAATACATGCATGGGCATGGATGGAATAGATTCATCAGGAATTCATGGAACAATTGCGAGGGCCAAATGATCGCCTGTTGCATAGTCACGTAAACCCCATGCTCAACAAATTGTGTCACGAGTACCTCTAAGAAAGCTGCTGGTGGCCGGCAACAGCCTGCAGCAAACATGAGTAACAATAATTGTCGTGCCAAATGCAGGGAAATGCTGCACGGCCTCCACGTAGCAAATCATCAGGATTTTCCGAATCTCCTGCGAGTCAAGCATTTCGCTTGATGCATGGGCTGGGCCGGCATGCCAGGGCTACAACAATTATATAGCGTTGACGCTGACCTCAGGCTGCAAAAAATACTTGTCCTTTTCAATGGTCCAGGACCAAAATGCCTGCAAGCAAACGGACACCAAAAAACTCACTTCTGCGCAGCTGCAATTTCTGGTTTATGGCCACAATGGGGCTTTGCTTGGGCCAGTGAGCCAGGCCTTTAGCAACATGATTTGAGAGGCATTTGGAAGGTCAATTTGCCTGGTAGAAAAGCTCTAACTAAATAACAGCATGCACAAGGCACGGTCTGTGCAAAACAACACCTTACATTCATCCTCTTAGCGTGCCAGGCTTCAACAGTGAGCCCGCTTTGCGCAGGCGCCTGCTTATGCTGATTGAACTCATCCACAATTTCAGTGACTGCGTCATCGTCGTCCCGCATCGCATGCAGCCAGGCAGTATAATTGAAGCTCTTGGCTTCCTCGCTCAGCGCCTCATTCAAACTACATGGCGGGGTTGTCAGAATTGGGGCACTTGTGCATCCCGCATCCCCTGCCAAAAGCGGCACAAAGCGGCTTGTGCCACCGTCCCCACCCCCGATGCAAACCTCCAAAGCCTCTTAAAACGCTGGCTCCTTTGAGGCTCTTGACCCGACAGGGCCCCGTAAAGCGGGCTGCATCTGGCGCGTTCTTGGATGACTCGGGTGAACCAACCAATCAAGGCTAGTTGAGATGAAGTAAGGGATACTTGCTTGGACTTGATTGATGCAGGTCCAACCTTCTAAGCACAGAGCCAGCCCCTGGAGAAGTGGAAGTAAACAAAGTGCGCAGGGCCTTGCCAAACCATATGAGTCACACAACTCATTCAGTATCAAAGATTCGGATATCAAATTTGGCTGCCCTTCACAGGGGGCCCCAAAGGTCAAAAAGGGGCGACACAGTTGGAAGCCTGGCAATGACTGCCCGACGGATCGACTGAAGCTGAGGCACAGCAAGCAACTTGAAAACCCGCTCCATGATCATATTTGTCTTCGTCTCCTAAGCTGCTTTTTAGGCTGGCGCATCCAAATCGGCCTTGGGGGGACCGTCTCTCTTTCTCTCTCTCTCTCTCTCTCGTTTTTTCCTGCAGTGGCAACGCATCACGGTTTGCAGCCGCCCAAACTTAGAACACCTGCCGGGCGTCATCCGCATCAGAGGTCAACTCCGTGCCGATCGCCTCACGGGCAACATTGCAGAAAGCACCTCGTTGACGTGCAACCTTCCTTCCTGTGGCCAGTCACGTGGTCAAACACATTGTGCCGGCAGTCCCTACGACTGGAAGCCCCAGATTTGTGCCGCCAGTACATGCAGTCAAAAGAATGCCAATTTTCAGGTCCGATCCTGTGTTCATCGGGCATGAACATCGATTCCACTCCGTTCTTGCTGCTCAAGGGTGCTTGCAAGCCTCCATTTGCTGTTTTGCTCGCAGGTTTATGGCAAACTGATGCCAACATGGACATCCCCTCTGCTCAAGCCACTCAGCCAGCCACTTCCCTCGGGCTGAGGTGCTCTGCCCGTGAGCAGGTCCAAGCCATGGCTGTTGCTGTCTTGGTCCAGCACCTTGACCACCTCGTGGACGAGGCACTCCATCTCACACCTCGGATAAAGGAAAACTGATCCCACAGTTGAAACACCCTGTCACTGCCTGTTGCCAACATTGCATCAAGTTGGTTCTGGCGCCATGCCTGCATTTGTCGTTTCCACACCAGATATGAAGCTGTTGATAGGGTAGCGTCCCAGCAGATTTCCGTTCTATCCAAATGCGGTTCTACCTTTGCTGGGCGCAAAAACCTTCACGGAGCAGCCTGCGAAGCAAGAAACTTGAATGGAATCGAGTTAGGATTTGTCAATTCAACATTGACCGGTGCAACTAATTGCTCTTCAAAGTGCTTGTTGTTGAGATAACCTATACGATAACCGGCGAGAAATCTCGAAGCCTAGGGTTGGTTTGGCATTGCCTGATTCAGATTTAGTATTGGGAGATTTGTCGTCTAGAAACAAATATGATTGCATTGATGCATGGGGTGACTAATCTATCCTCACCTATTTACAAACGCACTCCGTGAATGATACACATATATATATATTATTATACTATCACTTTTTCCAGACCCTCAACCGTCCAATGCTAAATGCACATTAGGCAATACTAAGCCAATTCTAAACCAACACATGTCTACACAAAAGAGGTGCCTCTCCAAAACGCATTGGGCCTGTCAACTTGGAATTCGAAGTGAACAAATCCAAAGCATGCCTCGAGCGAGTCCATGTAAACTCTCTACTGAGCAAACTATGCTGTTGACGGTTTGTGACCCTGCAAAGGGGGGGACCCCACTTTGGGCTGGGAACCGCCGGAGCATAGTGACATACAATATCTCCCAGGGTGACATTTGGAGCAGATCATATTCATTTTAGGGGCAACGGATTGTCCCTGTCAACCGGCAGATTAGTGTCAAAAGTCCATGGGACCGCGCGATGAGTTCAATGCAAGACGCACAATGCACTCCATCTTGCCATAAATCATGTACGCCTGCAGTGCTTCCGTGAACAATTGCGCATGGGCTGGGTCATCATCCTCATCAGTCCTTGGTCAATGACATGAGGTTCTCTCTCTCTCTCTCTCCCCCTGCCGTTGCGTCCAAAGGATATTGACTCAGCAAGGCAAAAGGGTGCGGTGCACAAGCTTGAGTTGATGATTCGGACTCAGCCCATGCTTCGGAGCCCCTGATCACTAGTCGGAGATTTAGCGCCCCAACTCAAAGTGGCAAAGTCCAAGTGCCAGCACAAGCGCTGAAGGGGGCCAACAAGGCCTCAAGTCAACCAAAAGAAGCCATAACATGGCGCATCTTGCAGGCATGGCAAGTGTCAGGCTTTCCCTATGCACACAACTCAGCTTACGATTGCAAACGCCCGCTTCAGCCACAGCAACTCTGCTTTGTTGATGGAATCGATGGCCTCCGAAAAGCGGTTGGCGATGTTTGGCACCATCACAGTGCTAATGCCCACCTGCGAAGCAAAAGTTAGATTCTTTGCAGCTCGCAAGGCTTGTAAATGAAAGGACCCGAACAATTCCACACGACGGACTATATTTGGTTATATTTGCGTTGAGGGTAGCCTCTTCGGACAAACCCATTTGGCCAGAAAAGGAAATCAGGAAGCCGTGCGCTTCTGAGGGCTTCCGCATGCTTGTATAGACTGGTGGATCACAGCTCAACAGCAGCAGCATCTCACAACATATTATTGGCTTTGCATGGTGCTATAAACGAAAAGACGCACACGCACACACACACACACACACACAAAGACACACAAACACACAGACACACAGACACACGGACACACAGACACACACAGAGACACACAGAGACATACAGAGACACACAGAGACACACACAGAGACACACACAGACACACAGAGACACACAGAGACACACAGACACACAGACACGCAGACACACAGACACACAAACACACACACACACCCACCCACCCACCCACCCACCCACCCACCCACCCACCCACGCACCCACCCACCCACGCACGCACGCACGCACGCACGCACGCACGCACGCACGCACGCACGCACGCACGCAGGCACACACGCACGCACACACTTACACACACACGCACACACTTACACACACACTTACACACACACACACTTACACACACACACACTTACACACACACACACTTACACACACACACACACACACACACGCACGCAGACACGGACACAGACACAGACACAGACACAGACACAGACACAGACACAGACACAGACACAGACACAGACACAGACACAGACACAGACACAGACACAGACACAGACACAGACACAGACACAGACACAGACACAGACACAGACACAGACACAGACACAGACACAGACACAGACACAGACACAGACACAGACACAGACACAGACACAGACACAGACACAGACACAGACACAGACACAGACACAGACACAGACACAGACACAGACACAGACACAGACACAGACACAGACACAGACACAGACACAGACACAGACACAGACACAGACACAGACACAGACACAGACACAGACACAGACACAGACACAGACACAGACACAGACACAGACACAGACACAGACACAGACACAGACACAGACACAGACACAGACACAGACACAGACACAGACACACACAGACACACACACACACACACACACACACACACACACACACACACACACACACACACACACGCACGCACGCACGCACGCACGCACGCACGCACGCACGCACGCACGGACGGACGCACGGACGCACGGACGCACGGACGCACGGACGCACGGACGCACGGACGCACGGACGCACGGACGCACGGACGAACGGACGCACGGACGCACGGACGCACGGACGCACGGACGCACGGACGCACGGACGCACGGACGCACGGACGCACGGACGCACGGACGCACGGACGGACGGACGGACAGACGCACGCACGCACGCACGCGCTTGCAAGGTCTGTCAAGGCACGGCCGGCATCCATGACTGAAGAATCGGGGTTTCATCAATGCTGTTCATCAGCGCCTTGCCTCTGCCAATTCCACTGAGGCTTCATACAGCGAGAGGATGCGCTTGTCCAGGGCAGTCTCCTTGGGGGAACAACAGCTACGTCAAGCAGGGTAAGTGTACTTGCGTCGCAAACTGGTGCATGCAATGACATGACGGGGTGTTGTTTTTGTTTTACCTTGTTTAAATGTTGATAGGTTCAACTTTCTGAATATGCAATCGCTGTACGATTCATAGTGAGGATGTGGCAGTACATGAAATTCGTCCTGTATCTGTGGAGGCTCCTAGCTCGTTTGTTCAACACCTAGGGAGCGATGCTTTCCGATCCAATGTGCCTGCAATCAGCCACAATGGAAGCCTGGACATTTAAGCTGAAAGACGCATTTCCTATAAGGAGCCCAGGATCCAACTGTCCAGAAAGTTATTTCTGCGATGTCCTCCCTTGGTTTTGCTTGTTCCGAGGCCATGGGAGCCGGCCTCCCAGCTCAAGGAGCTTCTCCGTGTCGAGGAGCCCAGCGGCAAGGAGTAGCTTTCCTCAGCCTCGGTTGCGACAATGCCCAAGCATCCATTTCCCTGGTTCCAGGGTGAACAAAAAACCATCCTTTCTATATTTGCCTGTTTCACACCCTGCCAGCGGAAACCAAGTCGACGTACGATTCGACCCTTGAGGTTCCACCAGCCCCATTTCAACAAGCTAATTGCCGCAAGGCGGCGGTGCCGCTCATCTAATTCCCCCCGCACAAAAACGCCCTCGCTGTTATCACTCACAGAAATCTGGAACAACTTGCTAGAGGCAAGTCCAACCCTCATCACCCTCTGAGGTTTGAGTGTCGCAGGCCAACTCATGCTAGTGTCGGAACCCTTCAATGCTGGCAATGCAGCATGCTCAGCAGAACTGCAATTCTTACCCAAAGATGTAGGGTCCTGGTCAGACATCACGCATCCGCAAGTTAAGCCTGTTCTGACTGGATGGTTCCCCTCAACGCTCTGATCACAAGAGGCCCAGGTTCTGTTTAATGTGACTCATTTGAGTTTGATTTCATAACCTTCTTCGGAGGTTGAGAAATTCCCAGATCAAAACTTTATCCTTTTTACTTTAAGAATCGCTAATACTAAATTGAGCAATGCGAATCTGAGAGTAAGTCTTGGCAATACAAAACTTAGAATTGGCAATGGTCAATTCAGTTCTTGGAAATACTAAGTGGAATTGGCAATACTAAATTAAGCACTGGAAATCTGAGAGCAAGTCTTGGCAATACTAACGTAAGCATTGGCAAGTCGAAGCCGCACCCAGACCCCCAGGCTTTGCAGTGAGCGGGGGGGGGCGGGGTGGGGGTGGGAACAACAAGAACAGGACAGCGTGGGTACCGCAATGCAGAAATCACAAGGCCTGTGTAGAGCAGGACCACTGATGGATAGTCTTTGCCTGCTTCGCCAGCAGGACATCCTTCAAACAATGCAGAGTCAATGACGGCTGTGGCAAGCTGTAATCCTTGTGGCTTCAGCCTACATGCTGAATTTGTTTTCCGAATGATTAAAGACGGTGTTTCCTCAAATCAGCCCACTGTCCAATCACTGCTGATGTAAAGCCAGGCGACAAGCATATTAGTCACACTGGTGTAGACTACGCGGCTCCTTGCTGTCTACCAATGTCTGGGTACAACATGTGCTCTGGCAAAAGAACAACTCAACCCCATCATGATATGGCTGACTTATAAAGCGCAAGGCTGATCCACATGCAAAACGGAACAACCCACACATCTGCGTTTGCCATGCTAACACCATCCTCTTCATCGCTGTCAAGCTTGTCGAATGACCTCGATGCTGGTCGCTCAAAGCTGGGTGTCTGCGCCTCAATGCAAGGTTCGCTCACAGGGCATGAATCCGCCTCAGCCACCTGGCCGAATTTTACAGTTGTTGCCTTGCCAAGGCACTCGCTCGAGATAGCTGCCATGCTTCCCACGGTTGGACAAACGAGATTCGGCACGAGTCGTGCATCCTTGGCGGCCAAAGCTTCGCATTCCAATCAATACGCTACTGCAACTGCCAAGGCATCATCACCTGCTGCATGACGGACACACCGGAACGGGCTGCACTCAAGCTTGTCACGCATCACGGGGAACAACATAAATCAAATGCTGCACCAATCAGCAATGTCACGAACCACCACCAGCCCACCCGCAGAAAAAAAACAAAAAAACACACACACATTGCACACAAACGCCTCGAAACGCACCCAAGTCCACAGGAGCAATTTGCCGGAGGTCATCTCTGTCATGAGCGACGCTCCATCCTACAACCCTCTGCCGCCATGCTAACAAAACAAACTGTGAAAATGCAACTCTCAGCCTAGGTATGTCAACGAGTTGCGGCCTGACTTCGAACAGCGGTCAGTATCAAAGTATCCTACTCGTGCAACCCCAAAGGCAGCGTTTACATCCTGCAAACATGCCCCAAACAAACTGGGTTGTTCAGAACGGGAGGACACGTCTTACTCTCAATCCGTGAAACCACTACGATCTGACATAAGCATCTTGCAAATCGATATCGAACGAATCTGGAAGTTGAGATCTGGAAGGTGACGTTAATAGGATGCCACTCCCTTAGCCAAAGGCTTCAGCCTAAGGCTCGGGTAGAGCACCGTGAGGGAGCCCACTGCAAAGGGCTTGCAGGGCTTCGGGTGCTTGGCCGGCTGGGCAGTGGGGTCGGCGTACGCCGTGGCTGAGCGCCAGTCGCGAGGTGCTTTAACGCACAGTACAATGCATTAGTTGGCCCCGGACTGACACTTGTTTAACTCTTTGGCTACTTGGCCTCCAAATAAGGTTGATGTAAGCAAGTTGTCTCGTGGCTGGCTTGACTATAGCTAAAGTTGTGTCATTAGGCGTCACGCTGGCATGCTGACCTGAGAATGCTTTAGATAAACATGTACTTGTCGTCTCAGCATGGCTGTCAGAAACGTTTGCAACAGACTACCTGCTTAATCCTGGCCATCACCCCATGCCTCGTATTCAGGATGTTGCATTGTCCTGTCGAAACATGTTAAGCACGCCAGCAGCTAGCATTCATAATGCGTCTCCTACATCTTGCGCAATGTGGGGTCTAATGTGTCTTCTCCCTTTTACAGTTGATCTGCAAGGAAGCGCAGTATTCATATCTTGGGATCGCATGTTATAAAATCACCTCTAACTAATGTTTATGCAGGCACCGCATGCATTCTCAAGTGCAACACATGCCGCCCCTGCATCCCCAGCGTCATTCAAAAAAGGGCCTCCAGGCGGAAGTTGCTTGGTGTAACTTGCATGTTTCGTAACTCTTGACCTTGGAGGTCACTGAGCCACAGCGACGCTCGCAAGGAGACGGTGGAAGGGCTCCCAGCGATGGGGCTGAGTCAGTGCGCTCGCACGCACCGTTTATATTTGGGTGATCCGGTGAGTGGGTTCTAACAAACGCACACGCACACATGATTGCCCTTGGGTGCAAACAGAAAGCCGTGTATTAGAAGCCGTCTAGGGTCCCCTGACTGGAACCGGTTGGAAGCCTGTGGGGTCGAACTTCGCGAGGGCTCGAACTCGCCCTCGAAGTGCCAGATGTGCCCAGACCATTGCCCTAGGGGCATCCTTGGACCGGAAATGGCTGTGACTCGAAGCTTTGGGTACGGGTTTTCAGGAGTTTTCAGGCATTCAACATGTAGCCAACCATGTGGAAGGGCTCCTCGGAGATTCCTCGAATATCTCGCATTGACATTGCCAAAAGGACAAACCTTGACTTGCCTGCGGCAATCTGCGATGGGCGTCAATGTTGTCTGAAAGACACTTCCGAGTGCACGGCTGTGAGTGGTTCATCACATGACCCAAGCTGGAACCAAGCCATTTCGTTGGCGGATGGCTGCGAACCGACACTGCATAATTGCATGGGCCTTTGCCCTTTCTGGCCTGGCAGCAGCGCGCATTGACTTATCAAAGCGCTGCAAAATCGCAGCAGGGCATGAAAGGGGCGTTGCAGCAGCTCGTATGCAACCGGAAGTGATGCCGAGCATTGTCGAACAACTGTTGAAACAAGTCACACAACAAGGCCTCCAAAGCGCACAAACACACACAAAAGCGCGCGGCGCAAACAAAAGCAGAGGTTTGGGCACCCACGAAGGCTAAACTCAAAGCCTAAGCAGACTCGTAAACTCAGTCGAAGCCAAATGGCTTGTCCGGCTCATTGCCGCAAAGGCATCAGCCTGACCGCGCATGGAAAGGCTCTCAAAGCTTTGGGCCAAACATTTTGGACGGAGACGGTCTCCGTGTCCAAGCTGAACGTAGTCCCATTCGTTCAAACACCCAGGTTGGGCCGGGAATGCGCTTGTTGGATTACCATTGATCAAGCTACACACTCGTAAGGTCGGACAAAGCTGGAATGCTGAGGATCAGCTTGCAAACAGGCTTGGCCGCTGATCAAAGCGTCCTGAAAAGCTCCAAGTTGCATGCACAACCTGTGGCTCTTGCTTGCCTACCCAGGAAGCGAATTGAATTGCACAAGGGAGCCTAACCAGCACAACGACACAAACATCAACCCACACACGTCACTTCCACACACAACACAGCAGAAGCAAACAAGCATCACTTGACAACCAACACCAGCACTGCCACCACCACCAATGGACCAACCAAAACCAAAGCAACGAATACAAGAACACAAGCATCAACCCATACGAACAATCAACCCATACAAACATCAACCCCCACACGAATACATTCTAAGAACATCAGCCACAACCTCAACCCATACAACCGCCCCACGCCAAGCCCCACGCCCTGCCTGGGGAGCACCAGTTCTGCTCACAGGCGCCTTCCTAAGGAAGGCGCCTCCAGGCTCTGAGCCGCGGTGGCAAATGGTGACGCAGTGAGCTGGGTGGGAAGCCTGCCAAGTACTTTCCAAAGCACCCGAACCATGAACACCCACAAAAGGGCCAGGATCCTATTGAAGCTTGTAACCTTTACGTGCAATGAGGACTTTGGGTGCCGTTCATTCTTTCCCTGAAAGCTTATCACTTGGAAAGCTTGAACAAGTGTATTACTTACATCCATCAGCATCAGAACTTTGGTATGGGCCTCACATAATGCCAAAGGCAACCATGGATTGATTCCTGAGACAGCTAATTCAGCGCATATTGCAGCCGGTATCTCCGGATGCACCCATCTTCAATCCTAAAGTTGGCCAAACCGACACAACTTCCTTCGCAACCCGCATGATTTGGCCGTGCCCAACTTCCCAACTTCCCAACGCTCAGGAGAAGGCGACTCAGCTTGGATTCGCCATCCAAGACGAAGATGAAGGCGAGGAAGCGCGCCAGCCAGCCGCAGCAGGCGCAGCACAGGCGCCCCGCAAAGCCATGGCCTTCGTCGTCTGCCAGTCCTCGGCTCACTCCACACAGATCTGGGCGCGTGGCCTTCACAAAGAGCATCTGAAGGTGAACCAGTGATGTGGTACAGGAAAGCCATGAACTCCGAAGCATGAGCTTTCAGGACGGTACAGCATGATTGAACTCGAACTGCGGGATCGCAATGCACTGTGGCGGGATCAAGCTCCTTTAGCTGCTCAATCACGCATCCCAGCATCAAAGTGGCCGCCCTGCGAGACAAATGTGCTAGCAAATGGGTCTTCGTTGGTCAAGTCGAGACGTACCCACTGAGCACGCAGCTTCTTACTTCATTTCCTGATCCATGAGGCAGCACCTTTAGTTCGCGACCAGAAGGACAACAAGGAAAACAAGCGCATTGTGCACAGACAGAGTGCACAACATTGGCCAAAACCAAATCAGTCTTCACTCATGGTGGAGACCAGAACTCCGTATGATTACCCGGCTGAGCACAGCCGGGGCCGGCTGTTGAACACCTCAATTCTTGCGCAAAGGGGGCTGCGCAATGAACGCAATCCACAAGCGGTGCAGTGTGTCTCTTAACAATATGTTTCGCATGCGTGCCCTGGTGCATGGTCGCATCTCTTCGAACTGAGATACACATGGTGCCATCTGTCCTTCTCCTCGTTTTGTTCTCGCTCTTTCTCTCTCTCTCTCTCTCCCTCTCTTTGTCGCCGCGCCATCTTCTGGTCATTGCGGCCTCAAGTGTTTAAACCAAACAGGCAAATACACCGCAAGCCGATTCATTCAACATTCGTATCTGACCCATGCGTGCCAATTTGGAAGGGCCTGCCTTTGGACGCTTGGGTTCCTTCCGGCACATTCGAATGCTTGCATTGTTCAGGTACCATCTTTTCTGCGCAGTACTGCAGGTGTAAAGAGGGCCCAAGCAAGAAACCACAAACACGCCACAGTCGCCAAACAAGACTCGCCCCTTCTCCGCCCTCCATTGCCCCATCTCAGCCAGAGTTGCGGGACAAATATGCGGCCAGCATTGGGGCCACCAGCTGGGGGATGATGTCAATGAACGGAGCAATGACCTGAAGTGACAAGCTGCCGCAGTCTGCGTATAAACTAGCACATCACTCGCGGAGTCACTGCTGCATGCCCGAAAAATGCAGGCTCGACAAGTGAGTGCCGGTGATGCTAACTGCTGATGTGTGATGCGGTGGCAATGTGCAATCACGTTGGCATGTACCCGCCCCCCCCCCCCAACCCCCGTTTTTCGCTTCTGTCACCCTCCCTTCCTGGCGCCATAACCATGACGTGACTGCAGCTGGCTGGCTCTGCTCAATGCAGGTGTTGGGCATGTTCAGGGCTGCGCGTTGTTTGTGTTTGGTGTGTTCGAGTTGGGCATTTACCAGAGGTTTCTGCCAATGCTAGACAAACCTATACTATACTTACTACCCGCACCTGAACGACCCAACCACACTTTTCAATGCTCGATTGACCAAGCTCAAACGAAAAAGGACCAAATCAAAAGTGAAAATCCACGCCAAACAAAGCACGTGGACCGAGACAGACAAATTCGAGTTGATGTATCCCTCAACCCAGACGCTCTGCAAACTGGCGAGGAAGCAACATGCGTCCGGTCCCGTCCATGGCAAGGCTCACAACTGACCTCCAAAGGAAACCTGTAAGCTATATCAAGCAACACAGTTAGTCGGTTTCTTCCTGCCTTTCCCCCCCCCCCCCCCCGGCAGCGTGTGACACGGCGGATACGCGCGGCAACACACGCTAAGCCACGGGTCAGCCTAGCCGCCTAGCCGTGCTCTCTCGTTTGGCCAAGGCACAAACGGCCCGACCAGCCAGTTCTCAAAGAGCTGCTTGCGGGACGTGAAGGGCAGCAGCTGCCGGGAGCAGCTTAGTGTGCCCGAGCAGCAGTAAGGATCCTGGGAGACTCAAGTGATACCATTGGGCATGGGCAGTTGGTCAAAAGGAAGGGCAGCTATGGGCGGCTGTCGCATGCAAGGCGAAAAAGAGGAAACACACAGATTATAGGCTTGCCTTGAAACGTTCCCTTGAATCTACCGAAACTTTAGGAATCTACCAGGCAAACACAACCTGTTCGCGGCTTCGGGCATAGCTTGAAACTTGGGGATACAAGCATCCCTGCATCCTGGGTCACAAAGCGAATGCTGGATTGCCATCCCGGGAACTGAAAACGCCTGCAAAAAATGGCGCCTAGCGTCACCGCTGGCCTGACATTGGCCAATGGCATAGCAGAGGTCATAGTCCAAGTGTCCAACGCAAACCTGTCCGAGTGGCGCCGGTGCCAAAATGCCACAACATAGTTGGCGCAATTCAATTCAAACATGTCCCAATTGGCTCTTCCACAGTCTCGGCACAAAGCCAACTTGCGTGGACCGCCGTGGCATTTTCTTTTTGCATGCGCTCTTCGAGCGTTGCTGCTTAAAGGCCAGGCAATTCCAAATGCCAGCGCTCGAGGCAAGCAAGTAAGAGCTCCCTTCCCCCCCACACCTCTTCTGGGAGTGCGGTGGAGCCCTCGATAGACACGTCCGACCAGGAGGGCAGGAACAAGAAGGCAAGCAGCATGAAAAGTCCCACCTGCGATGTGCACGACTCATACGGTCGGGAGGCACAGTCACATGAACGTTTTGAGAAGCAAAAAGTAGCTATGCGGTTTCGTCGATGCGAGGGGGTCACGTCAACTGGTCATTTAGGATGCGATTGCAGGTAGTTTGTCCGGGTAGCTCAGCTCGGCGATCTGACACGCACGATGCTATACACAACACGATGGTTGGGCATTTTCAGGTGGAAACAACTTAATTAAGCAATCGATGCAGCTTCCCCCCCAAGCCTCTCTCCAAATAGTATGGACAAGTTTCAGCAATTTGAACGTGACTTGGTGCAACTCCTCCACAGCAAGGTCTGCCCCCTAAGATTGCAAACCAAATGGTAAATGTTAAGCAAGGCCACAGGTGCCGGTGTCCGGCTCAAGCGCTTCGATGTTGGTTGTGCTTCCATCAAGATTTCACAAAGGGCAGCTTTTGCCTTGGTAACCTGATCTAGTAACCTGCTGTCATTTCAGGGCGAATCGCTGTCGCATTGTTTGCGGAATGGGTATTTGTGCCCAGCACTTGTGGCGAAAGGTTGGTCTGGTCAATGCTTGCTTGCTGCAACAGTCTACACAAACTAATTTCTTGAACCCCTGCGCCCCTGTTTTTCGGATGCCCTTTTTGGGGTTGGCTTGAAGGGAATCCATTGGGAAAAGCGTGCATTTTGAGAAACTCTGAGGGCTACTGCATATAATTCAAGATAAACCCGCATTCCATATCCAGTACCCGGGCATCGCAACCTTCGCAAGGAACTCCACACACAGCGCCACCAGCGTCTGCATTGCGTAGCGCGTCCGCATCAAGCGAAAGTTCCAGAGCCGTGCAAGCCTTGGTCTCTACAAATTCAGCCAGTAATTTTCCAGCCCAGTCCGGGCAGGGTTGACATCAACTGTGAGATCTGGCTGTAGGTGCCTGCAACTGCCTACGAATATATGTCAAGAATCTTTGCATGGTGCCTGGAAACTCGCCGCTGGTAAAAGAAGCAAACCTTTATTCATGCTCCGAGCCATTGGCCGCCAGCAATGAAGGAAATCGCGGTGCAGGACTTACTAGACTACAAGTACGGGCCAGGTAATCCACAATCCGACATTTGCTGGGAGTTGCATCGCAGAATGTGCCGGATGTGCTGGAGGATGCGCAAACAGGTGCAAAATGGGCGTAGAAATGTGCAAAGTCCATGAATCAACCTTGGCAACAATATGCAGGGTTAATCAGCGAAAGTGCGAACATGTGCAAAAAACTGTGCAAATTCAAAGTGTCACACTACTTAATTTGATCATGCGGCAAGCGCATATATGCAAACATGTGACATAGTTTCAATACGGTCTACATATGCAACACTGTGTAAATCTGCGCGGGACAGACCTTTGCATGCTAAAGAAATGTGCTGGATGGACTTGTACCACGGCAAGCAAGCAACTCGTGACGTATGACAAAATGCGTGCGTTGTGTGTGTGTGTGTGGGTCGAGGAGGTCTGACACGCATATCCGGAACTAGTCTAATGTCACCATGCAACAAGACAATGCAACGGTGTTGCATGACATGTGTCTGGGATACATTTGCGTGCAACAAGAGTCATCGCACACCTGCTGCAGTGAAGCCAGCACGTAAGCAACATATAATCAATACATATATATATATATAATAAGGAAGCCCAACTGGCAATATGCAACCCCGCACAGGTTGGGTGAACCTAAAAGAAACACGGTAGGGTATGCGATTTGTTGGAAACATAATCCCATTAAGTACAGGCCACATAAGCTTTGCTCTGAATGTCTCTTCTACTCACCTTTGTCTTCTCGAGCGTTGACCTCAGGCGCGCAGCTGGAAGGCGATGGCTTTGCAGCACTCGCCCAGGCCCACAATGAAAACCAAAGCCATGAGGATGTCCACCTCACGTCAAGGCAACAAGACTGCATGTGCGACAACGAATCTCGTGTTCAACTTACTTCTTGGGCCGACTGAATGCTGCAGGTGAGATTGTTCACCTGAAGCAGTGGCTCTTTGATAGCACCGCGCCAGTATGTACCAGCGAGGCAAGCACGCACAAACACGCATTAAACATATTTCTCAGAATCACGCCCAAGCCTAAACTCCACAACACAAACACCCGCCTTGGGGGAAATGTCAGGTGGCAAGAGGCACGGTTGCTGAGGGTTTCCTGGCTTAAACGTGGCGTAATGGTTTCATTCCGGGGAGCTGGGTAAAGCTCGCCACAAACCACGGCAAGCTCTGAAGGGTATAGTGCGAGTTCTTGCCTTTGAGGCAATGGAGTCGATCTCTAGAATCTGCAAGTTTCAGCTTTTAGGCTCCACAAAATAGGATTGGGCAAATGGCGTTGTGGGGCTTACAGTTCTGATGAGACACGGCAGCTCAACCCGTTCGTTTGAACCCGCAACCCGAACCCCAAGAACATGAGTTCAGTGTATACGTCGTATCACATGGTCGCCATAGCCGCACACAGCTGTGCACATCCATCCGTGACGGCGGCTTCCAACTCTCAAGGGAGGGGATGAATGAATGCAACTAGTAAATGAATACCCAAGAGTTCGTGGCCATGACTGCCTTCCTTGCCGCATGCCTTGCATGCTGGAAACGCCCGGGCACTCCGGGAATTCCGGGGGCTCAACCTTCGCACTAACCCGGCGTTGCCCCCCCGAGAGATCCTGGGCTCCCCACGCCGATATCAGCGAGCACCCCAGCAAAGCCCTGCTTCACGATGGAATTGTCGCAGCGGAGGCGGATGCACTCCCCCCACTCATAGATGAGGTACCTAACAGAATGCCCAGTCCAGCTCAGTTCCACTGTTGCGAAAGTAGACGCATTGGAGAACGTTCAAAACACTTTGCACACCCGCAACCGCGGACGCCAGCTAAGCTAGCAGCTAGGGAAACACCCAAGCCAGATTGATGGTCGCGTGCTTCACGCCCAAGACTCTTGCCTTTGAGACTTGAATCCCCATGCGCACATCCAAAGCCAACGTGCAACCCTCGCCGAGAGACGAAGGCACTGAAGGAACGACGACAAAAAAACACACACCAACAAAAAAACACTGGCTGCCATGAGTAGGGCCGATCCCGGCCAAAGTCGGACTTGCCAAGGCACGTCTTCATCTGAAGGAGCAAGCTCAAGACCAAGGCTGCCAGGCTTAAGAAGAGAGTCAGCGTGACGCAGGTGATCAAGACTGCGAACATCCGCACCCTCGGCAAACTGAAGGCTCCAATTGCCAGGCTCAAAATTGAATGGCAATCTTCACTTCCTTTGTGAGGCAAGACCAGGCGTCTTTTCTAAAGCCCTGCAACTCCAACTCTCATTCTGGGCTGGAGGTAAGTTGGAGTTAGCCTGGGTAAGCACCCTCGCTGTAAGGGCTGCCTTGAACTAGGCAAGCATGTCGGTGAGGATTTTGGTTGATTGGGGCTGAATCGAGCTTAGGACAGTTGGGGAGGGCGTTTGGGCATGGTCCTCAGAGGATGGGCTCGAACAAATTCAGTTCAAATGAACACTAAATCTGCTCTCAAACTCTGGCCTGAACCTGGGCCATGACAGCAAGCAAAGTAACTGAAGCAAGGCCACGAGAGGGCCACGGCAGGTCATGGAAGGCCACGCAGGGGCCAACACACGAACCAAAACGAGCAAAGATAACCAAAGCAAGGCCACACGGCGGCCACGGAAAGCAACGCGGTGGTCAACCACTGAATCAAATCCAAACGAACGAGCAAGCTGCGAACGAACGGATAGCGCCACCAACCAACCAACCAACCCACCCACACACCCGTTCTCTGCCCAGGCCAGTGCCACTGGACTGCGGTCCCGTGTTGCGACATCTGCCCTGTCGGGCCTATCACTCCTTTTGCTCAGCTCACACGGGCAACCTAAACACTCAGATGTATCAGTCTGACCAACCTTTACTGACCAAAAAGGGCCGACTTTTGCTTGCCTGCTGCAATCCATGAGCACATAGTGAAAAGCCAGTAATGAATGTGGTACATTTCTCTGTTGACTAACAATTATTCGAAGGGCCGCCAAGTTCAGGCTATGAAACTGTGCCGAGGTGCTTGACCTTGCGCCTTGATTTGGTGTACTCAGGATTGATGCGGAAGTCAAAAAGCTTCTCCTGCTCGCCATGCAGAACTTGAGGGAGGGCGGACCGAAAGCTGGCACTGTTTGCCAGAAGTGCGCTGTCAACAAATCCGTGAACCCAATCTAAGCAGACGCAAAAGGACGCATGCGCGAAAGATGCAACATCAGGCGACAAACCACCCAAGACGGGCAAGCCAAGAAGCAAAAAATATACGGTCCAGCCTGGGCTGGAATCGCACCCCTGCCGTTTTGTTTCAAAGCTGCAAAATGCACCAGGCCCACACTTTCCCACGTTCCAAGGAGCACCCTATCATTTTGTGCCCACAATCTCCGCCCCCCTCGCAAGCGCTGGCAAAGCCTTCCGAGGCCAGTTTTTGGGACAATGACTTGGCGTGATGAATATAGCTGATTAATATGGGTGGTTCCCCTAGGTGGGACACCCCGTAATTACAAATCAATGAAGGGCGCTGCTCATCCAAGGTTAACATTAAATACCGAGCTGGCGGTGACCCGAGCTGAGATGGAATCCCCCGAACTCAGCGAGGCCGGGTCCTGGTTTCCACAGCGCTGCTCAGCGCACACCTGCCGTCTCTAAGCCGGGGAAACCATCGATTCTTTGATTGCAACACAATAAGAAAAACACCGAAGTAAAAACAACTTTTCTTCAAAGTCCGGCTGTGCCAAGCAAACTGCTGAAGTTTCTAAATAGCATCTGCCGCAACCTGGCACGGTACATGAGGGCATTGTGACTCCAGAAGTCATCACACAGCATCGCACAAGATCTGCCGCGATTGTTAGGAGTGACTCCCCCCCTGAAACCTTCTAAGCTTCGATTGCCCGCATTTCGCAGGCCAAGGTGCCGATCGATGCGCAGACTTGCGCAGCAACTTGCACAGAGAGCATGTGCACAGACAGTGCCACAACAACTTGCACGAAGCACCTTTGGAAAGAGCAACTCAAAAATCTACAGGAGCGATAGCTCATTTTCCGAGACATTCTTTGCAAGTTCATGAGCTCCGAGCCCGGTTCCCTTCACTGTCCGGCTGATCCCACTGAAACGCAAAGGGAATCTGGCCCAAGGCACGAAGACGTTCTCAAGCTTGGCGTTGCTCACAGGCTTGTTTGTGGCTACCTCAGACAGCTGCCGGACTCGAAACTCCGTACTGAGTATGTGCTTGCTCATTGGTGGTTCGTATTCCCTTGGGTTTTGGATCTCTGGGGCCCCAAAGGCCTCCTTGGAAGCATCCCACCAAAGGAGAGGTTAGGCAACAGCCTCTGACCGCGTGCATGTACAATACAGAAACGCAAGACACTTCACATCCAGGGACCCGGCAACGTTAAGCATATTCCGCGTCCGCGTCTTGACTCCTGCAGGTCTCATAGAATGAAAAAAACTGCTAAAGCGGATTCAAGCCTTACCCTGCACACTCCCGCGCGGCGTGTGTACAGATTGCGATGAAGTAACAGGTAGAAGTGTCATGAAACAACCTGTGAATTACCTAGGAGTTCCGGCATTCGCAATTGAGGAACCATTCCAGCCGTTCCACCAAAATCTCGCCCTCCAGTATGAGTTCTAGAGGCGTTGCTTCACTGGGTGTGACAACTCAGGAAATCTGAATTCAGCGACGCACAGATCTTAACCCACATGCCCTAATATATTTACATATACATATATATATATACATATATATCTATATCTATTCTATATATGGTTCATGTACATCCATCCTTGTACATGACCTTGGCCTTTGTACATCAAGGCCGTGAGCCTATCTACACGATAGAGCCTACAGCCCTCGCCCGCTGAGTACAACAAGTGCCGTGCTGTCACATCACAGGTTTGGCACATTTAGGTCATCAGGTGTTAACACAGTTAGTTCCACTTTAACATGGTAGCGGAGCAGTGATCCCTGGTACACGACCCACGACCACAACCCAGGGTGAGCTCCATCACACACCCACAGGTCTAGGTACACAGTGAACAACATGGCACAACTACAACAGCCACAGGAACAGCAGCAGCTGGAAGGGATCCACAGATACAACATATCACCACCACGGTTCACAGGAGAATACAACACCTTCGAAGAATGGACGTACAAGATGACAGCATACTTGGGATTACAAGACCCAGCATACAACAGACTGCTGAAACAGTCAGAGCAATCAACAGGACAAGTTGCAAATGACCAACTTGAGAATGCAGCACCTTCACAAGCAGTAGCAGAGCAATGGGTACGACTGAGCAACACATCTACACTACCTCTTGGTGAGCTCATGCGATGGACCAGCATCTACAATTTGCAGGCAAAACATGCAGGCAACGGATTTGAAACATGGCCATGCAAGGTGCTCCATACCACTTGGCACACGAAGCATTGGGTACCTAACAAGGTTACTCAAACCACAACTTGATGAACAGAAATGTGAGAGCTTCACAACATGGGAGTTTCAACTCTCCAGGTACGAACAAGACAACAACACACTGCTACCAGGCGCAGTCAAGATTGCAATACTGCTCAAAGAGACAAAAGGACCGCTACAGCAACATCTACAACTTCAAGCAGGAAACATCACAACCTATGCACAGATCAGATCAATGGTGATCGAATACTACAGAGCAACAGCATCATTCACCAGGCTACAAGTAATCACATCAGGCAGCAACAATCAAGGACCGGCACCGATGGACATAGGAGCAACATGGTACAACAAAGGAAAAGGAAAGAAGGGCAAGCACAAGGGCAAAGGAAAGTACAACAAAGGCAAAGGCTACGGCAACTACGGGAACAACTACAGCTACAACAGCTGCAAAGGAGGAAAAGGCAAGTACAATCAACAACCGGTTGGACAAGGAAATCCAAAGGACAACATGGATATGGCAAAGGAAAAGGATACAGTAACAAAGGAAAAGGCAAAGGATACTACAATAACCAACAAGGAGGAAAAGGAGCAAAAGGAAAACAAGCAACAAATGTTTGCTACAGATGTGGGCAACACATGGCCAAACAGTGCAGAGTGGCGATCTACAACTGTGACACAGGAATTTTCGACACCAATGACCAGTACCCATCTCAGGATTATATGAAGTAACCATCGCCATGATTGGCACAACACAACAACCACCAGAAGACAGTAAATGGGTCAGTCTCATGAAGCGGTGCGGCTAGACATGTGTGCCCACTTTGCTTTGCATCACAATTCCCGCTACACCAACTAGCACATGGCACAGGACCACAACTGCGAACAGTGACCAACCAGCACATCAAGCTTCACGGGTACAGATGGGTTTGCAGGACAAGCCACCGCGGACAACAGATTGTCACACCGTTTCACGCTTGCGAAGTTAAACAGCAAATTATTTCGGTTACGAGGCTGGTGGAACAAGGTTTCCAACTTACACTGGATTACAATCCAAGACTACAGCACATCAAAGGCTTCAACAGCACATTGGAGAACAGAAATGGCCTGTTCTTCCTACAAGCAGAAATCACAACATTGCCAAAGGGAACAAAGCTACAGATACACAACACAGAACAAGGACAGATTGGCATGATAGCAGCGACCACAACGCTTACACCACAAGGGCCTGCAGATACAGGAAATGCAGGAGACTACTGGCAGTTCAACACAAGGAGAACTTGTCAGAGTACACAGGCAATACAGGAAGACACTTTTCACACCATCAAGAACACAGTGTCCAGTCCCAGCAGAGCAACTAGAGGATTACAGGAAAACAACCATCGCACAACAAATACATTTGAGGACAAGTATCAAACAAGAGAAGATCCAAGTAAAGCACAACCACAGATGTGGAAAGGTGAGACAGCCTTCAGGATCAAGAAAGGCACAAAGTTGCCAGAAACATTACAGCAACAGTCTGCAACAAAGACACAGCCAAGGAATGAGCCACAGAGGATCACACCACAAGTGATTCACTACAACCCACGAACGAGGTTGAGAGAGAAAACAACAGCACCAACACTACAGGAGTCAGCAGCACCACACACCACCAAAGGTGCAGCTCCTCGTTTTAGAGGACGCTTGAAGCAGGCCAAAAAAATGACTTTCTTTGGCATTGCGCTGGAAATGTTTTTTGGCGTTGTTCTGGCTCCGTCGGATTTGACTGGTCCTGATCAAGCCCCCTTTTTTGGGGGTTAGGGTTTGGGGCCCCCGGAAACCCCAAACGGGTTGGGCAAGCCAGTATCAAACCCACACGGGTCGGGCAAACCAGTATCAAACCTCAACGGTTTGGGCGGAACAGTATCAAACCCAAACGGGTTGGGCGGAACAGTATCAAACCCAAACGGGGTAGGTCGAAGCTGGGCCTGACAGGAGGAATTCCACATCCTTCAGAAGTACATTCTGGAGGAGACTACTGGTACAGAGAAGGCTCATACTGGAAGAGAGTACATGTTGAGCCTAGAACACCGTTTTACATACCAGAGCAGACACATGACGGGCCAGACATCAAGCGACTCATACCTTTTAGAAACACCAAGGTACAACCAGTTGGAGGAGAAAGACAACACACAAGATTGATAGAAGATGAATGGGCAACACAGCCAGCAAAGACAGCAGACAAGCCTTGGACAGGCTGGACAAACTTTGAGGAGCATCAGGAGTTCCAAACACAACTTGAGTCAGATGATGAGGAACAACAGCAAGGTACAAAAGCAAAAGCAGTACAAGCAACCAACACCACAAAAAATACTCGAACACAACGTGACACATCTCCCTTGCAGGAGTTGGCGTCCAATATGCGTACAAGCAAGAGGCAGACAGAACAGTCATCCAAAGCAACACAGCAAGCTTCCAATCATACAAAGGCTTTGGTGCACATCCAATTCTCACAGCAATTGACATCCAGTCTGGGATGATCATGGTACTACAACTGGCAGACAAGAGACTGCTTTTCGACTATGCAGTTACACAGCTACAGCATATCCTCAATGAATGTGGAAGGTCAACACACACGATACTACAATCAGATCAGGAAGACTTCCTGACAGCGCTCACAACAGCAGTGGCCAACAAGAATGGCAACATCACCACAAGGAACTCAGGAGCATACAGTTCACAATCACAAGGAGGAGTAGAGCGAGCACACAGAACACTGTTTGCACAAATCAGAACACTCAAGGCACAGAACAGACAAAACTACAACAGAGGCATTTCAATGAAACAGCCACTCATGCCTTGGATAGTTCGACACAGCGCATACATCATGAACAGGTATGCAGTTCACAGCGATGGATGCACAAGCTACTTCAACAGATGGAACAGAGAGCAACATACACCACTTTTGCGAGTTCGGTGAGACAGTGCAACACATGCTACCAACAGTGAAACAATTTCTATTAAGGGATCTGGCTTGGCAAGGATACAACCTTCACCGGCCGCAAGAACTGCCGCGCCGGCGCGCTGATCGCCCGGTCGGAGGCCTGCCGGGACCACAGGCGAATCCCTTCTTGGGATCTACAGCAAGATTGTCAGAGCAAGGACAACCAGAAGGCAGTCATGCCTCACAAATACAATCAGCAACTACTGGGCTGTGTACACACAGGTCCATGGAAGACACCAGCATCAGCACTGCACACACCAACTCTCGCAACACCATTGACAATGCGAGCTACAAGCAAGGCACCACCATCACAGAAAGATGCAACAACTAGCACAGCAGCAGAAGGCAAGAGACAGAGCGCAACAGAAGCAGGCAATCAGCCATCAAAGCAGAAGAGAACACAGAGCCAACATCACCCATGGCTATATCACCAACACACCCGAAGCGACCAGCTCTGCCAGCACCACCGCCTACATCACCCACAAGAGAAAGAGATGACACCATAGCAGAAGGCAGTACAGGCAAGCAACAGCGCACCACAGCAGAAAGACAAGCACTGGAGCGACCTACAACATCAGAACAGCCAAAGAGCAAAATGAGAATAAATGCCATCGAGTTCACAACAAAGGATGGTAAACAAATGCAAACAACATCCAATAGAGATGCAGAAGAAATCAACAATGAAAGGATCCTACTAGAGCCAATCATACATGACACAGAAGGCTTGGATGCACAACAGGTAGCACAAGGAATGAAGAAGGAAGTACAACAAATGAAAGATCAATCAGTCTTCACAGAGATTGATGGTAACACAATGACACCCGAACAACAAGCAAACATCATCGAGTCTAGATGAGTTCCCAAACAGAAACACAACGAAGTGCGAGCACGCATAGTAGCAAAGGGCTACACAGAACCCGTTACAGACCACGATCTCTTGTTTGCAAGTACACCATTGTTTTGCATACTGAGGATACTCCTTGGCAACAAGAAGCTCAAGCACATGATCAGATACCTTAAAGGAACAAGGTACTCGCGACACAACCTGCGACCAAAGAAACAAACACAGGACAAAAGAATTCCAGTCAACATTGACACATACACAGATGCAAACTGGGCATCATGTGAGCAAGGAAAAGCACAACAGGATTTGTACTGTACTTCTTTGGAGCAGCAGTACGTTCTGGCAGCAGAACACAAGCAACCATAGCACTTTCATCAGCAGAATCAGAGCTGTACGCGATTGGTACAGCAGCACAGGAGAGCCTCTACATCAGCAACTTCGTCAAGGAAGCCTTCGAAGTACGCACCAACATCAGGATACACACAGACAGCAGCGCAGCAAAATCAATAGCAATGAGAGAAGGTACATCAAAGACAGCAAAGCACATCGAGCTGCGACACCTCTTCATACAACAACTTGTCAAGAGCAAAATCATCACAATGCACAAAGAAAAATCAGAAGAGGACCCAGCTGACATTCTGACAAAGTTGTCAGCTGTGACACCCTCAACAAGCACTTGTACAACGTTGGCCTGTGAGGACACACCACACCAGTTTCACACCAGTGAGTACAGTAGTCAGCACAGGTTGTTAAAAAAGGTGCACAGTTCACATATGATTGTCTTACTACCTAACAGCCGGCGTAGTTTCAATCTTTTAGGGTAGATACATCAGCCATGGATCGACCCTGTCTTTATGACCACTACATCTTTTCCCCAACATCTTTGGCACATGTCTCGAATAATGTTTTGATTAATCTGTGCAGCCATGTTGTTTACATCAGTTTGGTCTGGAGGTGCATCGGGTCCATACATCGCAATGGACATGCAGCCAATTACACCTCTGCCCATGATCACGCGCCCGTTTGCCCGAGAGATACAACGACCGCATGACCACATCGGTGGTCGACATCGGCTTCATCAGGGCTGACAACATCAAGGGCACAGACCATGGCATTAACCTCTCGTTGGCCAATCACAGCAATGCGCTGTACATCGCCCTCACCACGGAGGAGTACATCTCTTCTGTGGGAGACACAACTCCTACATCGTTGGAGAAGATCGGATACATCCCGGGCAACCTACGTTTCCCCGTCATTCGACTTTACAGTCCTTACAACCAATCCACATGACGCGGTGATGACAACACTGTTTCTGATGAGCGAAAGCAAGTTGGCTACAGCGAACACAACAGACCTCTACATCATTGCGTGGCACTGTGATTTGACAAAGCTTTTGGATCTTACATCGAGGTCCAAAGCAAATACACTCAACAGAGGCTACATGTTGCAGCAGACGCAGATCTACAGCAACAGCATTTGGTTGTTGAGCTCTACAGAGAAGGACGGCCTTACAGCTTGGCGTTTGGTACATCGCACATGCTTCTTTGACATCTACAACCAGTACACCTGGGAGGCAGGCTACATGCACTCGTGCAACGCCATCCTGTCCCTCGACAGTTTGCTTACAGCAGACAGCCAGGACACCATCTACGCTGGACTTTCACAAGCTCTTGAACACACAGGACTTTCTTCGTTGAGTTACATGTCCCCACAGCATTCCTCGGCAGTGATTACTAAAGATGAGTACATGCGGCTCAGATCACAAGATCTAGTTAAGCCCATGGAACAGATGCGTGCCATGCTGCTATCCTCACATCGAGGAACATCATGTTCTACCCTGAGTACATGGAGAAGATCAACGATTGCAGGAAGAGCCTGTACAAAGCAGACACAGTCGCGGAGAACATCGAGGAGGACAAAAAGAGAAAGAGGGCCGTGTAGACATCCAGCCTACAGCTGCCAATGTTTGGCACACCGGATTTTTGGGATCTACATCCTGCAGACATCAGGCCACGTGAGTACAGTTTGTATAGATGTTCGAAACATTAGAAGCATCGATGTACAAAGAGCAACAGCCAGAAGAGCTGCTAACAACTTTTACATCACTTCGGCCCATGAGAACAACACTGTTTTTGGCTTGCTGTAGAACTCACATCAATCCAAGAGGGGGTGTTAATGTACATCCATCCTTGTACATGACCTTGGCCTTTGTACATCAAGGCCTTGAGCCTATCTACACGATAACAAGTGCCGTGCTGTCACATCACAGGTTTGACACATTTAGGTCATCAGGTGTTAACACAGTTAGTTCCACTTTAACATATATATATATATATATATTTGACGGATTCAAAGTGGTATTTATTGGAGTCACATGCTTATCCGGCGATGTTTGCAAGGATCCATACAAACAACCTCTCACCAAGCAAAGGCAAAAGCTTGCCACACGCCGTGTTCGCAAAAACAGAAACACGCTGCTCTTGCATGTCATCTGCAACGTGGCTCGATACAGTCAGGAACTTGACCCTGACGGCACGCGCGGCTCCTTTGTGCTTCCGCTTCCGTTTCTTGGGCGTTGGCGGCGGGCCTCGCACAGCGAGCAGTTCAAAATACGTGAAGCCACAGCAGGCGTTGAGATCGATTCCAAATATGCCGCAAAATGAGTGCCTGACAACAAGTGCATGGAGAACTCAGCCCTGCGAGGTGCCACGCATGCAAATGAACAAACAGTCACCCATCTTGAGCTTCAATAGGCGCCCTTAGCCGCGAAATAATTAGGATCATTGAGAAAGAACCCTTTGTGCAAACAATGCAACAGCAGTTTGACCACGCCACACTCGGATACATGACCACCATATTTCAGCACAAGGGGCCCACATGAACATATTCTGATTCATTTCCGTCTGCCAAAGGGCTGGGTATTGTCTCCGTTGGCGCTGGAATAGAAGCACCTGCCAGCCAAGGAAATGCCCAGCGAGGCAATGACCAAATGTTCGGATCAGAGCATGTGGGAGCTAGTTGCTCTTGCTTCCCTTCGAGCCGCTAGCAAACCAGGCGACCCGAATGTACGCAACCCGGGATCCCCACAAAAGTTCACACTTTCAAAACCTCATTTGTCAATGTGCGTGTATGAATGTACCTTGACGCCCCCCTCCGCGCACGGGCCAAAACTCAAAGAGCCATTGGCGACCCTGGGTCGTTAAATGCTTCTTGTCCCTTGCTCTTTCCTCGGACTTTGGAGACTGACCCCTGCTTAATAATTCGAAGCATCCCTGAAAAGTGCACTCGGCCAATAATCACTGCCAATCTGGCTGCGCCGATCGAACTGCACATGGTGTTGGGTTACCAACTGAGACATGGTTCAGCAGCCTGAAATCTGCCACCTCGCTCGAGAAAAAAATGAAAGTTCCATGTGATTCATGTGGTTGAGTTGGCCATGACGGCTCCGGCCTACATCTTCTGCCTGTCCGGGAAGCATAGGCTCGCTTGTAGCGAGCTTGCTGGCATCTATCTTCTTGCGGCCATGCCTGGCTCCCTCCGGCTTGCCTTGGATGCGAACGGCTGCGCATCCACTGCTCTTCTGGCAGGTGTTTTCCATGACTTTCAGATTTACATCCAGGTCCTGCACAACCTATTGCCAAGTGGCAGCGCGGCTTAAATATGGCTGGTTTTAATCGTCGCGAGGTACGCCACCTAGCAGTATCAATTAACTACACCAACACTTGCAATACAGGGTTGCTCAGCCATTGAATTGCCGCTCCTACGCAAGACACGCGTGAGCAACATGTTTCGGGAATCGGCGGTGCTTGCAAACAAGCATGACAAGGAAAAGACAACAACCCTCAGGCAAATCGCAGGATGCAACCTGCAAAGAGGATAGACTTGTAATTAGGCGGAGTGCATGTTGACAAGGTCGTAGCACAGCTAAAAAAACGCTACAATTTGTTTATGAAGGGGAGTCACGTGCACACAAGTGTCCGGCCCAGCTTTGTCGTCCGGCAATCGGGACTTCGGCCCTCCCAGACCGCACGGCACCTCAAGCCGGCGCTGTCCAACGCTGGCCCACTCAGCGCGCTGGCTTGACCAAGTTAAACAATTAACAAACGCCTGCGACTTCCAGCTCAATCTAGCCGAACATCTCCCAAGCTGCCTTGACTTCCCGTCAATATTGTCTGGATCCGCATGTGCAATTTGGTAATGCCCTTTCTGGGCAGTGGGGCGGTCACCGGCAGGATTTCAGATTGGAACCAAGCAACACAAACCACATTTGTGCACAGTGTGACAACTCCACATGGGTAAAGTAGATGGCGCTTCCCTTCACTCCCCTTCCTGTTTCTATAACAATGGATTTCTGAAGAATGAGGGGGGCAACACAAACACCGGTCGGTTTTTGTGGCCCTCTGCAATGACAACACATCTCCATGAGATAAGCTTCATTGCTTAACCCTAGGATCATATCTTTCAGTGGGCGAAGATGCGGGATTCCAAACAGGGGGCCCAACAAAATGGACATTGTTTCCTTTTGTTTCCATGGGCCAATGAGGAAAGGGCCCACCATGTTGAAAGCTAGCACTTGTTGAGCGACCATTTTGGACATTTGGGCCCTTTTTGAGGCTGACCAAGTTTTTGTAGGGCGTCTATGGGAGCGAAAGAAGCCCACCAAACAAAAGGGACATGCCACTGGGAAGATGCCGGCAGCTGGGCATCAGGCCGGCCCCTTGCGCTTACGAGGCTTGGCCTCAGGTTTCTCCTCGTCCGGGCGCCGGAAGATCCGGAGGCTGCGCTGGAAGTTCTTGGGCAAATCCCCTGGCGGAAGGGCAAACTCTCTCTTAACACTTGGCCCAGGTGATGCCTCAAGCAAAACTGGCTTCAGGCAAGCCCAGCCAAACAGAACAGAAACTCGTGGAAAACGACACGCGGCACACACACACACAAAAAAGAAAAGAAAAACAAAAACATCTCAAAGTAACCATTCGCCATTGACAGTTTTGCGGTCACGAAAAAGTCCTGAAACAAATGTTCCCGAAAATGCCACCTACCACACACTCACACGAACTAATGATATAATTATATGTATATATGCCCAAAAACCCGGTGCGTCCAGCCTGGAGGCTCGATGGTGTCGACTTTCTCAAACCCCAGGGTCTCCAAGTAATCATCAAAGTCCTTGTGTGCCAACACTGTCCACCAGCCTGCTTAGCGATATTGGCCCCAGAATAACACGCAAGCACGGATTAGCGCAGGGGGTGTCCCAGTGGCTTGCGCCTTTCCTGGCAGAAGCCAAAACAACGCAGCGGCAACCAGCAAAATCTCGGCACGCCCGCTAGCTGGCAAAGCAACCGCTCCATCGCTCAACCCTCCTCCGGACGAATCTGGATACTGGCAACCATCTCGCGGATCTGTCGGGTAAGGTGCCGCTTCCTTGGTGCAAAGCGAGGAACCGAAGCCTCAAACTTGGGCAGCATACTACGCTACCCCCCGGTTCGAAGCATACTGGTCGTTTTTGTTCGACCGTGTTGCCGGCAACACTGCGCTATTCAAGTGCAGATCAAGACCTCGCTGTATGATTGTGCTCCCCAGTTGGCTCTTAAATTGGAATTGCACAGGGCTCATCGAATGCACATGTTTCTAGTTCCAAATGCGCCTGCTTAGCTTTCACGCAGTCGCATGTTACAATGTTCAAGCTCAGGCCAAACCCTTATGTCGGCCGTTGGCTTAGCATAGGCTTTTGGGTGGCTTTGTTGGCCGTTGAGTGCTGATTGTGAGTAGGCGATTCACTACGAATATTCATTCCGTGCTTCGTGTGCTGCTTATCATCCTGGCTCATTGCTTGCGCTCTGACTTACTTGAACGGTTGGCCACTCAACTGCCCGCGTTCGGAGGGCCAGTCTTCTGCTTTGGGGGGTTGCCGGTCCCTTGGGGCTGATGGAGTCCTGTGGTGTAGTGCGCAGGAACATGATACGTGGCCCCTGGCAAACCAAAATGAACCTGCTCACCGTCACTGACAAGTCAGCTTGTTGACTCTCTCTCCGGTTGCGTGGTGGGCTAGGTGGCTGAGAGCGTGGCTGGGTGGCGCTTGAGGCTAGGCAATGGGCAGCTTGGTGACAAATGGCCAAGCATGGCCAAATGATCGGGAATTTGCGGGAGGGTCTGTTCAGTGGTAGGCGCTTGGACAGGTTGCGTTGAATGGACAGTTAGGGGTTGTGCTGGTTGGTCCTGCGCGTCCTTTGCAGTATCCAAATGCCATGCCATGGTATCCACATCTGATATCGACCTGGCCCACTGTTTGGGGTGCAAGATGAATCAAGGGCTTAAATCACCAATGCATCCCGAGGCTCTTCTTGTAGCTGCTCCACTCCTGCGGCTCCAGGACGAAGAAGCCTCCTGGCCTGAAAGGTGTGCGCCAGAAAACGTGGGCGCGACCTACTAAAACAATGAAGCATGCCAAGACACTCTTGGGCATGCAGCTGCACGTGTCAATATATGCTCTCGAGCCCTGAGAAAGTTGGTTTTCTCACAAGCCAAGGATACCAGAACATTTGCTGCCGAAGCGCAACATGCTAGCCAGCAACTTGACCCTGTGAATCTCCCCTGTGAACAGATTGCGCAAACAAAAAGTAGTTGCATCCAAACCTTGCCCTTGGAGGTCACTTTTTGGGCACCCTGACACATCCCAGAATGAAAGTGGCAACTTAGCTTCCTCGTCACAAGGCAGGGGGTGGCCAAGCTTCCAGAAGCAGGGGCAACATCCACATTGCACATGTAGAAGAGGGGCGTGGGGCGGGCGGGAAAGGGATTCCATCAAAACTTGCCTGACCTTGGCACAACCTCTTGTTGACAAACAATGAAAGAACTGGTTTTTGCTTGCTAAATTGGAAAAGAGTCCTGTCTAGGAACACTAGGCTGCTGTCTAAAGACAGGTTTTTTTGCAGAAACCGCTTAGTGCCCTATCAACCAATAGCTTCCCAGAGGCGGCCTTCCGCAGCATCCATCCCCCTTAGAAAAGTGCAATGTGGCTGGCGCGACCATGATTATTTTGAGCTGTATTTAGCACATATCGTGACATAAGGAACGCGTGGTTGCCTGGAAGCTTGCGAGCCAGGAATGTCGAAACGGCAACGCGCATAGGCGGCAAAGAAAGCGTCCGTACAACGCGCAAAAAAGTTTTGAGGACAGCTTCTTCAGCATCGACCAAAGCACGCAACACCAGGTTCGTTTGTGTGACACTTCGTTGGACCGCGACAGTTCTTGACACGGACAAGGAATGTCATCAGACTTTGTCGTTGGGTTTGCTGGGGACGGCCCCTCACTTTGGGCACAGGTCTCCAAAGCGATGGATGTTCCTGGCCTGGTCCTCTTGAAGCACCGCTTGAACAGGTTGTGCAGACCAGTGTCGCCGTGCGCAAAGTGAATCCACTTGGTGACGGAGAAGCAAATTACCACCTAGGCCCATGGCTTGCAGGGCGAAAGCAACAGGCAGTGCCTCCAAAAGAAACATATCCCGGATGGTGGAACATGGTTTTGGACAACATACACACATGAGCCCGCTGTTTGTGACTTCTGCCAGGGCAATCTCAGCGTCACGAGGTATCAAAATTCTGCTTCCGGGAGAACGTTGTTCTTCGCGAGAAAAACACATTTCGCGAATCCTGCGCGACTCCATCGGCACACCCTTCCACCGTGCGGTCTGGAGCCATTGATGCTGCTGCAGTTTGGATTGAAAACCCAGTAACCATGAAGTTCACTTGCACTGGCCAGGCTTGAGGCAGCGTGAAATTAAAGCAGTCACTACCATTCGCCCTTCCCATGTGGGTTTGCGGTGACTGCTCCGTCCTGAACAAGCTCCATGGGCTTCCCGGCCAACGAATTGCCTTGCGCCAGTACAAGCACAGGCAGGGAATCGAGACGCGAAAAAGGGTTCGCTGTGGCAGGCTCCTTCGCAGATTTTTCGCGGGCACAAACGCTTACAGTGCTTTGGTCCTCCACATGGTCCTTGCAAGGACCTGTTGCTCAACTCCGAAATAACAACTCAATCCTGATTGTCATTGCGCTTCCAACTCAAAGGGTTCGGGCTTGAAGGTCCGTTTGACTGCTACCCCAGGTGTGTCGAAATGGCCGTGCCAAGGACTGCATTTCTCAACACAGCGGTGGATGCATTCAAGCAGCTAGCCTGGTACTGCTTGGGCCCCCGCTAGACAAGCAACCTGCGAATATGAAATATGGCTTGGCAAGAATCCGTAAACAGAACTTCTCTTGGTCATGCAACATCAAATGAGTTATCTCATCATTATAGTGGATTAAAATACACCGAATTGTCTCTCTCTCTCTCTCTCTCTGCCCCCTTCCTCTTCCCTTTTTTGGTCGTGGCGGCATCAAAGCGCTCCGGCAGGTCGTCAGGGGGCCGCCGCAGGGGGCAGCTAAGAATGTCCTCGTTGCGGAACTCCACGGAGCACTTGGCCTTGCCTTGAGGCGTCGGGGCACTCGAACGGCCTCATACGACACCTTGATCTCCAGAAACATGCTGTGGCATGTGATTGGCAATGGCACCCTTCAGATTCAGCAACGGAATGTACTCAGCAACTTTTAGGAGCTCACAGGCTGGAAGCAAGGGAACCCCATGACAGGAACCTTCATCACTTCATCATAACGTCACGAATCCCACTCCAACATGTCATGTCATGCGAAGAGACACGTGGGTGCTCCCTGGTGTTGAAGTTCTCACAGGCAGCCTCGATAAGGCCAGCGTCCTTGGGCCACGCTCAAGCTGCTCACACACCTCAAGATCACAAAGCACAACTCGCCATTGGAAGGCGCAATCCAGGGAAAGTGCTCGGAAATCTCTGCCAAATGACGCATGCAGGGAAGCACGCCACAGGAAAGGAACGGCTGAATGCTCGAGGAAGCCAGAATGGCATTGAATGGCATTCGGGGGCCCGGGGGGTATAGGTTGGGCCGTTGCCATCCCGCCCTTCAGCCACAGCAGCCAAATCCATGGCCACCACCAGGCTGGCACGGAAGTCCAGGGCGCAGGAGATGGAGACGTTGCCTGTCGTAACATATCGCACTCCGCCCCTTGACCAACGCACGAGGGCTTTTGTCACCATGACACTCTTCGCGCGGCTTTTTGTGCCTGATTACCTCTTTGCACCTCCTTGATGCTAATGAAGTGTATTGGCGAGTTGCTTGCCAAGACATGCAGTTCAAGACGTGCATGGGCATATGCTAATCGTCCGGCAAAGAAAGGCATTCAAAAGGCGCAAGCCCAGCCTGAGTTGCAGCCCACATCCAGGACTTCTTTGCCCTTGAAGAATCCTCAACATTGGGAAGTCGGGATGCCATGTACACCGTATAGCAAGGAAGTGCTAGCCGGGGCCGCGAGTTTGCAACCGCCAGTTGGCTTACGTAAGCTTCTATATTCAAGGCTTGCCATCAGACTGGTCAGCAGCAGCAGCAGCAGCAAACATGCAGGCACCAACTCTTGAAAACAGCTGCCTTCAGAAACATTCCTATGTCTATCGGTTCGCTGGTCCAAACAATGCCACCTTGCCTTGTTTTGGCTCAAGCACAAGAGGCAGAGAGACTTCATCGCAAACACCAACTGCCTCTTTGGCAAGGGATGGCCTAAATGGGGGGCTCCAACAAATGGAAGCACACCACATATCCATGTGGCTTCCTTTGCGAGACGCCGTGTTTCAGGGTCTTATCAAAATGTTGTTGCCGTTTTCCGCAACGCCGAGGCACCTTTGCCGAAGCGCTCGGTCAGGGCAGTAAGGCGCCGATCCCCGGAACTGTCGGGCTCCGAGTGGCGATAGCCGTAGTAACCTATCCCGAAACTGGAACTGGGAACCTACGAGAATGGGCACCTGGGACAAATGTGGCCCTTTTCACTCATTCACACCGGGACTGTGGGGAAAAGGTCCTCTTTTTTGGACGGGGGAAGCACACACACAAAAGTGCCCCCCCAAATGAAAATGCGCATTACTTTGGGGCCGATGAACAATCACGCTGTCAACTATTACATGTGGCGCATTGTTTAAGTGCCTCTGAACGTTGAGACCTTTCATTGGGGCTACTACTTGTTCACCTCGACCCCAGAATTTGAAAGGGGTGCGGATTTTTTTTTCAGTTTTTTTGTTTTTCGTCCAGTAAAATGTCATATTTTACAGCATTTTGTCGCGAAATTGACGCATTTTACACTAGCCCGTCAACATCCCCAGCATCGTTTTCAACATCCCCCGCATGTCCGACCAACATCCCTAGCATCACCAACAAATCGTGGGTAACAAAATCCAAAAAAGTAGCTGGCGGGTTGACAGCCCCCCCCCCCATGATGTCGGAAGAAGTTATGATTCAAGTAGGGGTGCAATGATTCAAGAAAGGGTGCGATAGAATTTAAAAGGCAGCGGGAGGGTTGGCACACGGATTACCTAAAATGTCGTATTTTGCAACATTTTCTCGCGAAATTGGACGCTCGGAAAAAAGGTTGTGATTGAAACAGGGGTGCAATTCAATCTCTGCAAGAAATCTAAAAAGTAAGGGGGGGGAGGCGGCAACCCCCCCATGTTTTTTGAAGAAGACTTGATTCAAATAGGGGTGCAATTTCTCTGCAAACAATCTAAACAGTAGCGGGTGGGTTGATGTCCGAAGAAGTGATGATTCAAATAGGGTGGTGGTGATGCTGATGATGCGGGAAGCCAAATCCAAAAACCAATGAAAGGGCGCAAAACCAAAAAGCCCGAAGGATGCGAAAAGCCAAAGCCGTTAAAAGCCGCCAAAAGCCGCATAACCAGCGAAAAGCCGCAAAAGGCAAAACGCCACCTGCCGAAGAGGAACTGGGAATGCAGAGGCACCTGCCGAACAGGAACTGGGAATGCAGAGGATGCGAAAAGCCAAAAGGCCACCAAAAGCCGCATAAACCAGCAAAAAGCCGAAAAGCCCAGAAGCCGAGAAGCCAAGAAGCCAAGAAGCCAAGAAGCCAAGAAGCCAAGAAGCCAAAAAGCCAAGAAGCCAAGAAGCTAAGAAGCCAAGAAGCCAAAAAGCCAAGAAGCCAAGAAGCCAAGAAGCCAAGAAGCCAAAAGCGAAAAAAATCCATCAAACAAGCGGGGAAAAAACCATCCTAAAATAAATACCCCTCCATTTGAAAGCGCCACACGGCCTCATGGGAAGTCAGAGGTTGACGGTTTGCCTGCGCAAGGCAGATATGACCTGCTTTTGCGTAAATGACACAGCCACAACAAAAACATCGCACGCGGCTTTTGAATGTCTTGGAGCAGTGCATTAAAATCTGTCCCGGCGGCTGCTGTAGTTCCCATGCTCGTAGACTGCCCGGCCCTTCTTGAAGGAGGACGGCCCCTTCACCAGTCGAGGCTTTTCAATTTCCTGCTGAAGGCAAGCCGCAGTTCACCTCCAAACTACTACAGTAAGCTGTCTGTGCACCGCAAGTCTAGGGATTAAAGTGACAAGGAGTCCGCACAGTCGACCGCCTGTTGCTCAACTCTGCCTGTAACATGGCTTACTCCTGACGCTCCATCCCTCAGACCGTGAGAAAAGACAAACATTTTTAGCACGCCATACACTTGCGCGCTGACAGTGCTTGTCACATGACGCCCCAAGCATCGTATGATATATGTCTTACAAGATTGGATGGCTGGAGGGCAAATGCCTTCGCAAGCTCGATAGGGCGGCTGTGAGTGTGTGTGTGTGTATCTCTTACACTGTGTTTGCTTCTTTGAAGTGATCATGCCCGATGTGTGGCCTCCCCGACGTCCGATGCAAGATGGCGGCTGCTGCCAAGCATCGTGCTGGGTTGCACTGGGCTCCTCCATAGGGCAATCCAAAGGTCAGTTTCCAGGAATTCACTGACCACTGCAGCAGAACGGCGAGATCGCCGATGGGCCGCTCGCTGTCACAGCCAGAGACCTGGTGCATAGGCCCTATGCCGCAAAGGCCGCGTCAATCTGGCGCTCGCCTCGGCCTGACCAACAAACCATCGCACGGAGTGACAATTGTTCACGGCTGCCAGCCTTCACAGCCACCAAAGGCGCGCCCAGTGGGCACCTAGCCCATTGTCCCACTGTCATCCACCGGAATGTCGAACACGGTGGGTTGGCCCCAAACGCGCTTGAGCCTCAGCCCGACTCCATTGCATCGTGCCCCACACCCGGCCAACGGTGTGCGAGAGCGTAGGCGGTTCCCCTACACTCCGTGGGTAAGGCGGACGTCTGCATATCAGTGTAGACTTGGAACTCAGCTTCATTCCTTGGCACGTTGTGTTTTGTGCCAATAGCTGTAGGGTTCTAAAATGCCGTTTGCTCGTCCCCGGTCAGTCCTTGGATTCCTGCACTTTCGAAGCTTTCGGAGTCTTCACCTGCGGCACTTGGGAAACAAAAGCAGTGCTTGCCGCAGTCTCGGCCAAGACCTTGTGACTTTCGCTAGGCGTTAGCCAAAAGGCGCCCCCACTCAAACAATAAGGCCCCAAATTAGGCCTGACAGGGGCTAACAAGATCTAATAGGGGCCTTCTAGGCAGCTTGCTTAGGGACTTCCAATGGACTTCTAATTTGGGGGCGCCTTGGCAAGGATAGTTCTGAGGGTGACAAAGCCTTCCAAATCACTCTCTCTTATCATATTTTGTCGATTGCAACCCGCCCGCAGACACAATGTAATCATCACATTGCAATCAAGTAGAAGCACGTTTACCCATTCAAAGCAATCCTCGACCCGCTTCCCTCTGCTGCAAACCGGTGCCTGCCTTCAAGGCCTTCGTTGCCAAGCCCCCAAGGGGTACAAAACCCAGAACGCGCATCCCGCAGCCTGGGAGGTCATGGGACGGCTGTAGACCAACAAAGCAGGGCAGGGCAAATGATTTGCGACTTGTGCCAATTGCATTGCAGCAAGCCCCGTTGCTTTCGAATCTGCCGCATTATGCAGCCACACGTTCTCCTTGCTGCGCGATGGTGAAAAGCGCGGCAGAACACATCCGCTGCATTTCTCGGCCGCCGCTAGCTGCTTGATTGCCTGCTTGCTGGCTGGCTGGCTGGGGTTGCTATCAGTGCTGCCGCTGCTGGCAGGCCCTGCCGCTGCCGCTGCTGCTGCCACCACAAACGCATGCAAGAACTTGTCTGTCTATGTAGTTGGATCTTTTATGCTATACCGCCTATCGTTTCAGGCATAATTTGTGCTCAGCGCACGCTTCAGCAGATATACCAATTGTTTTCTCACGCTTGGAACTGTAAAGGGCGGAGAATGCTAAGGCTGCTCTTTGCGAAACACTATTTTGACCAATCAAAATGACAAACAACACATGAGAAGTTTAATTGACATCCATGAAATGCCAAGTTTGGCCTCCTGACGTGCAGGCACCCCGTGGACCCCTTGAATCGATAACTGCCAAGGTGCCATTCAGCACGCGGGGCTCCAAAGGCCTTGCCTCCATTCCAAGCTCGAAGCGTCTGGCTCAGACTGATTGGTGCTTTGCATGTTTCTGAGTTACCCTTCCAGTTGGCACAATCCAGGTCAGCGGCTATCTGAGAGCTCCGATTGTCCAGGACTTGGCCACGTGTAGCAGTATGCTAAAAGTCTAAAACAAGGACGGTATCTGACCCCATGTCGCAACTTCCAAACTTGCCTGAGATCAACGTGGTGTTTCACAAGCGAGAAACATGTTGCTTGAGCCTCAAATACATAAGCTGGCTCACATGCACGATGAAGTATTGTTGAGCCTGCTTTGTCTTTCTGACTTTCTAGGGCTACCTGTCTGCAGCTTGTGTTTGATGCCACTGCGCTTTGTAAGTTGGATGGTTTGAGCTGCGCCGTCAACTACAGCTACAAAGCAGCCACCATTGAGCCAACATGGCCAAAGGAATGCGGCAGAGTGGTGTCCAACCTGGAGGAAGTGGATGTTAGCAACGCTTGAACGAAACCATCGCCCTGCAGGAAAAAGTCGCAGCAAATGAAGGCTTGTGAAGCGAATCAGAGGCTGCTAACTGCTTTTCACAGTGCCAGCTTGGAGGTTGTCAGGCATTGTAGCTTGGACACGTGCCCTGCACATTAGTTAGCTACGCCTGTTTGTGTCTTATTTTCGATTGATGCAAGTCACATTTTGTTTGTTTGTGTGCGCACGTGAGTAATGTATGACTGCTAGCCAGCCAGCCAGCCTGGTTGGCTGGTTGGTTGGTTGGCTCTTTGAATGTTTAGTGGTTTGAGAAGTGTCGCTTTGCTGCTGTTTGGTTTGAGACTGTGGGGCAGCCCTGCAGTTGTCAACGCAAGGTGGGTTGTGGAACCAAAGCTGCAAACTGGCTCGCCATGGTGTGGTTTTGTTCAACAAAGGTACGAAGCTTTGACAAGTTAGTTGGGCTCAAGCATGACAATAACTGGCCCAGCACACGCCATATTTACCATTGACTCTTCTGCATCCAGGCGGCGCTTCCAGCGATGCAGGCCCGCGCCACTGCGGAGCACGGCGCGACCTATGGGCGGAGTGCTGGGCATAATAGCCGCCTGAGGAACACGCCCAGATCCGATTGCATGTATGTTTACTGTTGTTTGTTGATTTTCACGTACACTCTGTTGCGCTGAGCCACTAAGTAGACTGTGCTCGAGTTTTGATGGATGCCTGACGCTACAAGCCCCGGATTTCGACAACCGGGGAGGCACACAGGAAAGCCGGAATGCAGGTGTACAAGGTGGGTGCCTTCAACCCGAACTGGACAAGAACGCCGGCCAAAATGCAGTCCCCTTTGTCCTTAGTTTTAGCAACGGCTGTCTGCTTCACATCGAGGGCAGTTACTAATAGAAAACCTACGGGCATGGCGAGCTGCGGGTTGCAGCGAATGAATCGGGATACTTGTCACTCACACTGATGTCTGCCTGCCCCTTGGGCTTCCAGTTGATTCAAACCGGGCTGCGAGAGCTGCTGAGGCCGGTAACGATCAAGCCCCAGACCAGCAGCAGCAGCTGCATGCCTTGAAGGCTCCAGCTGGATAAGGCCGATTGGGGGGACATCCCTGTCTCACTCTCAAAGCCAAGGAACCTGGGGGAAGCTCAAGAACACAAAACAAAAGTCAAAGACTTCCATTCCAGTTCCCAAGCTGTCCGAATTGACCTTTCAAGTGTCTCCCGGCGGCCCTGAACTCAGAGTAAAAGTTCCTTTGATAACAAACCCTGCAAGGATTCGGATCGGAAAAGGATTCGGATCCCTAAGGCTGTGGCTCAAGAATTACCCGAAACGGAACCCTGGTGAATGGAGACATGGACGACAACCTGTGCGTGGTTTAAGTTTGACCCATACCCACATGAATCCTTGAAGTTGGACCCTGAGGGGTGCTTCCGATCTTCGGTCAAGGCGCTGTACCATGGGATGGCTTCTGTGCCCTCAGCGCCCTTGGCTCCCGTGAGCATGGCTTGATGCCGGGTCGCGCAGCGCAACCCCCAAAATCAGTGGGTTCCCTTTCAGCCAAACCCCAAAAAGGGCACCCTCGCACAACCCCCCTCCCCCCAAACCACCGAACTTGAAGTTTCTCCCGAACAAAGGAAACACGTCATGCATGATGCGTCATGATTTAATTAGCACCTGGCTCTGAACAACAACGCGTTTCATTCATATTGTACTTTACCAGGTGGCAGAGCATGGACCCGCAAGGATTCCTTTCCGGAACACTTTATTTCGTTGCTTGAATTCAAGCATATTCTCAAAGCGGTCCGCCCCACACATGTCTCAAGATATCTTCATGGACAGGTTCGTCCTACGTGTGAAGTCCGTTGCGGCTGAACATGTGCCAAGTGGAAGAGGCATTTTCCTGCGTCAAATGAAGCCGAAAGCAAGGAAAGCCGGATGCAGCCAAGAGGGCTGGCCCAACCCCAGCGAGGCCATAGATGAGCATCACGAGGCCCAGGGGCCATAAGGCGCGAGTGAAGAGGTTGGCCCAGGCAAAGACGTAGCCTGCCTCTCCTGGGAACGCCCTCGCCCCGGAAGCACCAATAAAAAGAATTGCAAAATGGCCAACCATCCAGAGCGAAGGGCTCAAACACCACCTCGTGATTTGAAGGGCATGTATTTGCCCCGCCAACCCAAGAAATATACCTATTCCTAGATTCCGTCGCCAGACAGAAGGGCTGCTTGTTTGTTGTTCCCTCCGATGGGGTGTTTCCGCGCGCTTTTCGCGTTTCGTTTCCCCCTGTAAACAAGGGTTTCAGGGCCATTTTTGACGACCTGCGCGCGGGTTTGGAGCAGTGGGCGTATGTTGCGTTCACGGGCACACTTTCATGACTGAGCGCACGCCTGCCACATGATAAGCACCCACATTGACGCACGCATTATCATCATTGCGTGCATGCACACATTATCATCATTGCACACATTATCATCATTGCGTACATGCCTGCCACATGATCAGCATCCACGTTCACGCGCACATTATCATCGTTGCGTGCATGCCTGCCACATGATCAGCATCCACGTTCACGCACACATTATCATCATTGCACACATTATCATCGTTGCGTGCATGCGCGCATTATCATCATTGCACACATTATCATCATTGCGTACATGCCTGCCACATGATCAGCATCCACGTTCACGCGCACATTATCATCGTTGCGTGCATGCCTGCCACATGATCAGCATCCACGTTCACGCACGCATTATCATCATTGCGTGCATGCCTGCCACATGATCAGCGCCCACGTTCACGCACACATTATCATCGTTGCGTGCATGCCTGCCACATGCTCAGCATCCGCGTTCACGCACACATTATCATCATTGCGTGCATGCCTGCCACTTGATCAGCATCCACGTTCACGCACACATTATCATCATTGCCCCAAGGGCATATTTGAACATCGATGAAAACAAGCAGCGTCTGTGGGCGTAAAAACCCCAAGACGCATTGAACAGACAGAAAACTCTGGACCGAAAAACCGCGCGGTGAGAGCCCATCGAAGCGTTGTTGTTTGCTTGAAAAGGGGGTCGCGGCACTTAAGCCTTAAGCAAGCACCAGCTGCGCCATCTAGCATGTCCAAAATACCGGTTGACTGGAAGCGCTGTTGGTGACAGTGGCAATGGCACCTTGCTTGCAAGAATGCAATGATCGTTCATGATAGGATGCCAATGCTCTATTGGGCGCATGTTTCTTTCAAGAGACGTTTTTCGGACGGATACCCAAAGGACAAAGAACAAAACACTCGTTTTGGGAGGCTCCCCTATTTTGAGAACAATCCTTTGTTTCAACTACTTTCATGGTGCATGAAGGCACTTTGGCCAAGGCGCGCCCATAGTGCTCCATCACACACCTGGCAACTCAAATTGATTCGTGACTGCCCTCGGGCACAGAGTCGGAAAAGGAAGAACATAGGTTTAGCTACTTGCAAGGGTGACTACACAAGCTTCCAAAGCAAAGCACTCCCAAACAGAGTCCTCGCAGACTGTGAACTAAGGCGGACATTTGCTGCCGCAATGGACAATACATCCACATATTCTTAGGTTTCCAATTTTCACCAAGGCAATCACCTCTTCGCCCAAAATAATGTCAGGAGACGATTAGTAAACCCCCCCCCCGATTAAAGGTTTCCCCTTTTCCCCCCCAGGTTCTCACCAATATTAAGGTAAAGGGCCAACAAGGTTTCCCCAAAAAACCCTACCCAATTATTTTTGGGCCCTCCCCAAAACCCCCCTGATTAAAGGTATCCGTCTGCAGCCCCCGAGCCAAGAAAAAAACTGCCAGAAAATGGACTTTCCTTCTTGCTTAGTATTTGCGTAGTCTGTGCTTAAGCCCACCAATACTAAGTTACTATTGAACCCCTCAAGTTTTTGTCAAACATGTGCTTCCCCCAAAATGCATTTTTCTTTATTAAAATTTGTTAGAAATGACAAGGTTTTCAAGCTCACAAAGGGGACCCCCCTTGGAGGCCAGCCCCCCCTCATTAACAGAAAACTCCCCACGATTAATCAGGGCCCTTTTGGGCTCACAACCTAGAAACCTGCTGTTGCCTTTTAAAGTCCTACTGCCCAGAAGGGGCCATAAGTAACAGGACGAGGACCGAAGGGGATCGAGATTAATGGGGGTCCTCCCAACAATCACCGTTTTGGGGACTTGTCCAAACCTTGTCGACCTTGAAGGGGGGGGGGTTACTAATCAGTTGTCACCATTAGGGTCCCCCTTTGTTTATATGCTGCTCAAGGCCCATAGTACACCGGACACGTACGCAACCCAAGGCGGGACGTTGAGAACTCGTGACACGGTGACACTTTACTCCGTTGGGGTGTCTGCTAGTTGCCGTGTGGCCTGGGACCCGGCCTTGCACGCAAGGAACATTTAACCATTCAAATTCACAGGTACACCGGTATATCTGCTGGTGCTTGGCAGTCCAAAAAAGGGAAACGCCGGGAGACACAAAGCGGGAAAAGTGCCAAACTCCCACGCGTTGTGTTCGGCCCCCACACGCACGGCCGCCTAACCTATATTTGCTGGTTTCCAGCTTTGCGGTGGTCGAAAACAACATCCTCAACGAAGCGTTGGGGCGCCCGCAGCTGTTCCCTTCATGGAAAGTCCTTCAAATGCCAAAGTGCGAATGTCGTCTCACAAATCAACGTGCCCGGGAATTTGGCGCTGGCCTCTCCAGCACGGAGCCGTGCGGTGGTGCCAGGATGCGCAAGGCCCACAGCGCCTAGCCGCGTGCGGCTGGGTCGAGGAATCAACTGTTGATGAACATGGGTACCAAATATCAATGCCTGTGCATCCTCGATGGGTGCCATTGCTGTGTGCGTCATGCTGAAGCTCAAGATAGCCTTACGAGTTTAGGGTGACGAGCCGAGGCCATGACTAAAGCACAGCACTCACCAAGGGTCTCTCCAAGCCCAAGACATCACGCAAGCAAAATCTGAACAGCGTGCAATAGCCAATAAGCTTTGTGGACCGTCGATGCTGGCTGGACCTTTGCACAAGTTCAAGATTGCAAGATTGCCTGAGTAAGCAGGTAACACAAAGGCCATTTTCCAGCAACAAACTGCGGCCATATATGCGTATCCATTCTGCAGCCATGTGTGCGGTCATGCGTGCTTCAGGCCAGAGCCAAGTCCAACTTGAGATGTCTTGTGGTTAAAGGGCCAACTACTGCTTCCCAAAGACTCGCAAAACACGGCAGGCTCGCCGCCTAACTTGCCCCACTCGCCTTGATTACTGGGAACTGTGACCTCTTGGAAAGCATCAAGCCAACCAAGAAGTGCAAGCCAAGCCCCAACTCCAACGTCAAATGCGCCTTGCGCCAAAGAGGCGAGCTCTCGTCAGCAACTTCACTGAGTGCCTCGCTTGCAGGCTCACAGAATCAAGCACAGCATTCCATGGCCTGACTGCAGGATTGAGCCCGCATCCACCCTGGTGCGTCGAGAACATCAAGAGTCAAAGTTGGTTTGAGGCAAAGCTGCCCAACAGACTTTAACATATCAGCGAAGTGCATTGAAAAGTTGAGCACCCCCTGGACGAACATACATGCAAATGCAAACAATATGATTGTCGATATGTGTCCACGCTGTCAGTCTCGACACCAGCTTTCCTTTGGCTCGTGGAACCAAGGCCATGTAGTTTCACACAGTAGCACCGATTGCAGCAAAGGCACGATAGCTCCCGCCACATCACCTCACTCACCAACCGCCCGGTCAGGAGAGGTTCATACTCGGCTATTGTCAGAGTCCAAGGTAAACATACAGCCGGGATCTTCCGTGGGGGGGGGGGCCTGCAGCGGGATAGAACAGCGTACCGCACAGGGCTACCCAAATTGCGCGTTGTCGCATGGACGCAGGCACGCGAGACAGAGAGGGGGTGAGGGTTTTTGAGAGGGAGGGGGAGCGGGCACAGATTGGCTAGCTCAAAATCCACGTTCTAATCGCACGGACGCTGTAATGATGCTGGTGATAGTTTTTTGTTTTTCCGATGTCGTTGTAGTTTTTAAAGATTAGTCGTCGGTATGTCCCCCTCCCCTCCCAAAACCAGTGTTTATTTGGAGGGCGGGCACACATGCTGGCTCAGCTGCCAAGAGTCTGTCATGCAGTGGCCATACCCACGGACCGTCTTCGACGCGGAGATGCTGCGTGGCTTCCTGGTTGGCACCATGCGCCGTGCTGAGTATTGTGATAATACTTGAATGGCTACAAGATGTCACAGGCCAGTTCTAATATGTGCTGGATGCTGCGAGGATGCCCTCACGCAGCACGCCACAATGCCAGCCATGATTTGTCATGATGAATCCATGCACCCGGTGCAGCTCAGAAACACCTACAAGATCAGGCAACATCACGCAACCCACGGGATACGAACCCAAAATCCTGACTCCCATGGCTCCGCCTTGCATCCAGGAAGCACTTGCGGGCAAACATTCTAAATGTAGTGACCTGACCTCTCCAAACATCCCACCTGTAACGCACCATGGATCACTAAGGAGGATTCAGACTGCAACTGATCCTAACTTGCAATGAGCAATCATAGCCTGTCTAGGGCACTGGGTTCCCAATTTTGATTCGGCTAAACAGGCTCTGCGGACCCCTTAGGGGCGAACAGTTCTGCCCAAGCCCCCTGGCATTGTCCAAGCGGCACTCACCAGGAAAACAAATTCGCTAAGGTGCACCGCAGGCGTGACAGGACTGGAGTCTTGATGATCATCGCGATCCTGGGCCCAGGTTCTTTCAACAAGTTTGCTGCTCAGTGGGTTGCCTGTGCATACTCTTGGTGGATCCCTCATGCAAAACCCTTCATCAAAGGTGAGCCAGCTGCAGTCTAGACTAGTTGTGGCCACCGGCCACCAGCCATCACTATCGATGATCAGCTCAATTTTCATGGTAACTTGTTCTTTTCACTTGCCATGTCAAGCAAATCCTTACAGGAACAGGATTTGAAGGTGCTTGGCTTTGGTCATGCCATGCCCTTCAAGATTCAAACCAGCCCGAAATGACTCTCAAGTCTGCATGCCGAATGCAGAGCTTGCGAAGCACAGCCGAATACTCTGAACTCTGAAGCTCTGCCCAAGATCCAGCACCCACAGAGTTCTGGGTCTATTCAAGTAGGTCGTGTGGGCAGTTGCCTCCACCTGGGCTCAGGGTGCATTGCGCTACATGACAACTGGGAAATGTGTCCATTCCCGTGCATCCTACTCAAACCCCCCTGTTGGAATTGACGACCTCGTTCTTAAAAAGCCTGTTCAACGGCAAAGCTCACACTAGCTGGTTCAAGGTCCCTGCAATCAAGCATTCAAGCCTCCGAAAGCGCGAACAAGCGCAATAGAAACTCTTCATGTATCCCATCATGACACGCTCGCGCGTATCCGTGAAATCTGTGGAGCTCTACTTCCGGCAATTGCTTCGACATCGCCCTTTTTCGACGCATGAAACTGTGCTAAAGAACATGCCAATGTGAACCTAGCTAGATCCACGTGACTTTCTGAGAAAACAAGGATCGTGCAGCAAGCGAGGACCTCATGGCAATATCTGAGCTTGGCACATGCACTCGTGCCAGGCTGGCCAATGCTTCAGCCGCCTTAAATGAACAAACGCCGGGCTGTCTGATGCAATGACCCGTCCCAACCAACGAAGGAAATTCCAGGCTCCGAGGGAGGAACACCTCTTGGTCAGCGTACTCATAAGTCACAAGGTCCTCAAAGAGGCAATCACAACTGGTCTCTCTTCGTCACCCTCTCGAAACCTGCGAATGCCCCTTGAACAATGCATGCAGGCCTCCCTTTCAGCTGCAAAGGCCACATTGGTGCGCGTGTGTGTTGAAACCATACTTATTAGCTCCTTAGCCGAGTGCAGTGTTTGAAGAGGTGCAAGTCAATCATGTTGTGGCTGACTCTCCTACTATGTGGAGGATCTGCCCCAAAGCATTCAACCATGGCTCTGGCTGCTGTAAGGTATAGCGTCAAACATCGTCCAAATGGTTTCCAAAACATGAAATTGGTGCAACACTGCTCTTCGTCTCCCCGGAATGCCCTTGATTTGAACCGTCGCTGGTTTGCAGGGGATGTGGCTGCCACATGAATGGCTTTGAGCTCAATACAAAGTGTGAGCCAACAGGTGCTTCCTCAAGTTGACCGGCAACATGGCCGGTACCAGCTCAAAAAAAAATGCCCAGTGGGAAACACTCACCGGCCCAAATCCACTTTCTGTGCCCCTGAGGCCAGCACCTCTTTGTCCACCTCCTGGCGAAGAAGCATTGCCACCATTGGCAGCTTCGTCAGGTTCTCCTGCGCGAAACCCGACTCTGTTTGAGTCCGTGCACGTACGAAGGCGAAATGGATTCAAAGAGAATTCTGAGACGCAAAACCAGGGTTGCAACCGACCAGCCTGCGTTACCGTCCAAAGCCGAACACCTGAAGCCTTGCACTCTGACCGACTGCAACCGCACCCACAGACCCACGACACGCCATGAGACGAAGCTGCACCGTCCTCAACTTCATCAAGTTCCTCCTGGCAGTCATCCACCATGTCTTGGATGACGTCCAGAAAGCCACTTGCTTCCCTGGGCTGGTTGCACACTGTGCAAAGGCAAAGCCACAACCTGAAACACATTGCCAATGCATTCAGCATGAACCAAGGCTCCCAGACCTCTGTCCACAACATACCCGGCTTGCAGCCCAACACCCTAAGCCTACTGGAATGGCGTACACTATTAATTACAATCATTGTCATTATTGCTCATGCGCCTAAATTGTGTATACTTCTATCTGAGGTGTCATGCCATCACGGAAAGAATCTGCTTGGCCACCGTTGCTCAGAGCGGAAACTGTCCATCGAGGCTCCAAATATGTCGAATCTATCGGGTTTTGCCATGGTGGGTAATGGCTACTGGCAACTGGCCCCCTCTTCTTTGATGTCGCACAGTAGAACTGGTTCTGCAATCTCAGCACCCAGCCAGCCTTTAACAGGAAAGAGGCTTTTCTGGAAAGCCGCTGACTCCTACCTTTTCTACCTGGGGGTTGCCTGGAAGAGGCTGATAACACGCGAGACGGTGTTGCAACCATTGTCGCCCTTGGCGTTTGCATCTTGCGCTGCAAGATTACCAAAATGAGCATCCGACTCTTGGACAGAATGTGAGCCAGGCATCATAGCAAACTCCTCAATGGTGTAAGCCGCCCGTTACTCAATCGCACCTTTACTTCTAGTTGGTCACTACCAGCCTCAAACAAGACTACTCCAAATGCTACTCCCCCACCTAACTGAGCATTTGCTCGGAGTGGGAAGCCTGACATTGACCTTCAAACCGGGTCATCCTTCCTGCAACACATTTAGTTGGAATGGCCTTCACGCTAGCTTCTGCAGAGGCTCTTGACGTCTGCGGTGGCATCATCGCTCATGTGCAAATGATGGCACTATGGCCAGACTGACCGAGAAAAGTGCAGGTCCTTCTATGCAAAAGGCCCTCGCTTGCTGGGCCACTCGCTCAACTGCGAGTGGCAAGCTTCGTAACTGCAATCTGTCAATCGTGGTCGCAGTGGTAATGTATCTGGCCCACTTGTATTTCAGCTCTTTGCCATCCCCCTTCTGGCTGTGAGGTCGCGTGCCACGCCCGCCTCAAAATCGTATTGCAAAGCGCCCGCAGCATGGAAACAACCACTTGAACATACAACCAGGTGCCACGTCATAAGTTCGTCATGTCTCACAAACATGCCGGACTCCAGTAAAGTAGCAAATCTCGCTTGAGCCTCCATGAGGACTTCGAATCAGGGAAAGCTTGAAAGGCCCCCTTGGAAGCCCTCTCATGCGGAATCTGTACATCTCTTCCTCCCTTGGCATCCTGCCACGTTCCGACGTGTTGAGCGCCCTCCCGCGACTGCCTTGCTGCAGACTGTTGTGCCTCAGCCGGGTCACCAGAATCACTTGCTGCTAAGGACACATGCAAGAATACCCAAGCCGCACACGTCCTCCATTCCAGTCCCAACAGCAACAACTTCAATTGAACACCGCCCCCGCGCCAACTAAACAACACGTGGGATCGGATAATTCCAAGGTCTGCTTTGAAATCAGTGATTGTTTGATCTAGAAAAGGAGGGATGCACTGCACTTGCTCGTGAATATGCATACGCGGGCTACAATCATGTGCAGCGGCCTCCTGGTTGAAAAACCATGCGTTTGGTCCGGATCATGCTGTGGAATGTAAAGCTACGTCTGCCATGCGGGGAAATGATACTGGTAAGCATGGTTGCGGAAACACGTTTGACCTGAAAATGCGCCAGGCTGATGGTTCAGTGGTTCAGGCAAGCAGTGCCTCCATCCCTCAGTGGAAAGGCTTGTGCTGGGAAGTTGGAGCCTCAGTAAGTTGCTACGTGTCTAGGGCACCCCGCAGCCCTATAAAGCTCTGGCGTATAGGCCTGGAAGGGCTCAGGGCTGGCACACGCCAACGCCAAGGATGCCAAAAACAATGGCGTTAAATGTTCACGCCTTTTGGGATAGACGCTAGCCCTGAGATTCAATTGGACTGTAAATGAAAGGTTGGTGACACAAAACGACATCAACTCCAACAGCGCACTTGCTGCCAAGACTTTGTTACCAGCGGGCACGGTCTTAGCATGGGATTCTGAATCTTGCGCATCCCTCTGGGCAGTCTCCCCATGTCTCCCCGCAGGCTTCTCCCTCGTTCTGTCTCTCTCTCTCTCTCTCTCTCCCTCTCGCTCCCTCTTTCTCGTTCTCTCTCTCTCTCTCTCTCTATCTGTTTCATTCAACTAGGAAACATTCCTTTGTATTGGTTCCTAACGGGGAAAGTTACACTGCATGTACCCCCCACATGCGCGCATTGTTCTGGATGCGACAGCGGAGTGAGAGCATCAGTGTGAGTGTGTGTGTGTGTGTGAGCATGGGCGGAATGGAGGGAGGGAGGGAGGGAGGGAGGGAGGGAGGGAGGGAGGGAGGGAGAGAGGGAGGGAGGGGAGGGAGGGAGAGGGGGAGGGAGGGGAGAGGGAGGGGAGGGAGGGAGGGAGGGAGGGAGGGGGGCGAGGGAGCGAGTGAGTGGAGTGAGTGGAGTGAGCTGTGAGCGGGCGAGCCTTGCGAGCGGGGTGCGTGGAGCGAGCGAGCAAACTGAGTGAGCTCAGTTAATTTGAGTTGAGTTGAGCTGAGCTGAGTTGAGTTGAGTTGAGTTGAGTGAGAGAGCGATGGAGAGTGAGTGAGTCGGCATGAGTGAGCGTGTGTGAGTGAAGGTCAAATTGAAAGTGAGAGAACGTGAGAGTGAGAACAAGAACAGGAGAAAGTCCGCGCAGCTCAAAGCCAAAACTAGGGCGGGCAGGGCTGCGAACACAGCCTCCTGGCTGTGTCAGCTTCCTGCCGGCCCCAATCGGATTAAGGGTATCTGCATACCCCGTTCCGCGTGAGTCCGTGATAAACTGAAAAACCCCGGGCTCGCGAAATCCGCGTTAAAAGAAAACCAGTCTCGTGGTGGTTCCAGTGGAAGTAACCCCAGAAACCACAACCTAGTCAGCGTAAGGAAAATGAGGTGCATGGAGGCCAGTGGCATCCGGGCCGGGCTGAGAATAAAAACGGTTTGGGGATCCATCAAGGGCACGTTTTGTCGGCCGACAAAGGGGCTGCCCTCTTCCATCGCCGGTCCTCTCTTGCCTCTGGACGTCCTGCGTGCGGAGAGCCAAGAGGTCCGGTAGCAGAATCCAGGAGGGTGCACCACCGAGATTCTGCGCTGCACGTCAAAGACAGCTGGCTCGGGTCTCACATGACAAGTCACTCAAAAAAGCGCGCCTGCCAGGGGTGGGGGGGGGGGGATGGTGAGCACACCTGCTCAAGCGCACCCGCCCAGCACTGTATCCACGCACGCGACATAGGAAGCGCACCTGCTGAAGCGCACCTGCCTGGGGGGGATGGCAAGCACACCCGCTCAAGTGCACCCGCTCAGCACTGTATCCACGCACGCGAAATATGCTCAGCACTGCATCCACGCATGCGGGTTGGGGGGATGGCAAGCACACCTGCTCAAGTGCACCCGCTCAGCACTGTGTCCGGGGAATGGCAAGCACACCCGCTTAAGTGCACCGAAAGCGCACCCGCTCTCGCATAAAGCGGATTCGCACTAAAGCGCTGGGGTATCTTCGGATTCACGGTATACTCAGGTCTTACGAGGCCCAGAGCAAGACGCAACCGCCCCATGCATCCCTGGATGCGATCAAGCACGGATGAAAGGCTTGCAATACTAGTCTACCCAGTCTTTGTATGCCTTGGGACAGGCAGAGGTCTCGCCACCGTGCCCCCGTCTTTCATCTCCCCCACCGGCCGCTTCAAGTCGAAGGCCATAGGCGTTGAGGGTGGGGAAACAATTGGAAAAGATCCGAGATTTGATCCAGGGGCCAAGTCAGGGGTTTGAGCCAAAATGGCCCCGTTCGAAAACCTCCGCAAAGTCCGAGTATAAGTGGTGGAAGCAGGAGTTAACAGCACTTGGCACTATAACATCCTAGTTTCCCAAAACAAGTCTGGACAACATAAGAAGTCACAGTGCAGTCTGCAGCACTCCCAGACTCTTTTTCCCGCGCAAGTGGCTGAAATCGCTGCGAGCCCCACCATCATCACACCCGCGTCGTCATCCTGGGAGGGTCCCACCAGCTACAGTCTCCCTACCACGCTCCACCGGCTCCAACTCAGAAGCCACCCAAAGCTCTTCCAGAATGTTGGATTCGAGAAGTTGGGTGGTGTGTTTGGCCGATCCCTGCCCCCCACACTCCCCTGCCCTGTTGGCAGCAGCCGTCCTGCCTCACACGAGTCACACCAGCCCGTCCCCGGGTGTCCGCACCAGACACAGCCAATGAGTTGGTCCGTACCGACTGCCAGCATGCCAGTGTGTAACCAGCTCTGAGCATTGGATTGTCCACCCGCTCCCTTCGATTCGCGCAGTACCTGTCCCAAAGATCCCGGGTGAGCCGAAAGCCATCCGCCATTTGGTAATCCCGCGCAGGCATTGTGTGGGAAAAACCTTGGGCATTAACATGCACCATCCGCGGCCGAGATTCCGAGCGCCGGCCACACGGGTGTGAATCAAGACACGCGAAGCCAGGAGGCGCATTCCACCCCAAAAAAACGAAAGACCTCAGGAACCCAGCCCCCCAAAAAAAGAAGGGAGAGGTCGGAAGCAGAAGGGGGGTTTACAAAACGGCCCGGACTCTTTCTGACCTCACTGCAGCCAAGATCATGCCATGCTCTGGCCTGCATCGGGAAGAAAAAGGTCACGTCGCCACAACATAGCATCGCATGCTAGGGGGTCCTGTGCGCAACCCCCGTGACACCAGGCTCCAGCGCTTGCGCAGCCGTATCCACAGATGTCCCCTGGATCTCATCCGCACCTCCAGTTCGAGCCAAGATATCAAAGGAGAGGAGCGCCTCCGCCGATGGCTCCGAGAACGCCAGGCGCCATAGCTGTTCCGACGCCTGGTCGCGCTCGAACGCCGTCTTCTCCACTGCGCTCCAGGCCTCCACCGTCGTGGGCTCCTCTCCTGCGCACCCTTCTTGTTCGTGGGATCCGCTGTTCCCCTTGAGGTCTCGTGGAAATTCCAGGATTGCCGGCCCATCTCCAGGATGGTGGACCGATCCGACATCAGGGCCAGGCGGAGGGGGGGGGTTCCAAGAACGCTTCTTCAGGTTCCTTCTGGCAGAGAGATCAGCTAGAGTAGGCCCTCTGCGCAAGCTTCTTCATGTTGTCCACCAGCGCGTCGTTCCCGTCCGTGTCTACGTAGAGCCATTTGTCCATGCCAAAAAGGCTCTTCTCCGACTCGGTGTCGTCCAACCACAGAAAAGCCCAGGAGTCGCCTGAGGCAGAAACAGCGCTAGAAGCAGCCGTCCTAGCCCCAGATCCCTCCTTGGTTCCCAGGACAGCAGTTTCCACCGGAAGCTCTATATAGGCTGCTCCTCCATGCTAGGTCCCCCCGGGCGGGATACAGCGCTAGAAGCAGCCGTCCACCACCGAGGTCCCCTAGCTCTGCGGCCGTCATCTGCGCATGAGCTTCCATGGCCGCAGGGCCAGGCTCAGGTGCTGCGCGCTTGGCCAGCTCCGCCTTCACCGCTTCACCGGCTGCCTCAAGATGAGCATCCTGCCTAGCACCAGCAACCACGTCCATCGCCCGTTCCATCTACCCGGAAAACAAATGGAACAGATCCGAGATTTGATCCAGGGGTCAAGACAGGGGCTTGAGCCAAAATGGCCCCGCGTGCAAACCTCCGCCAAGTCCGAGTACAAGTGGTGGAAGCAGGAGTTAGCAGCACTTGGCACTATGACATCCTAGTTTTTCCAAAACAAGTTTGGACAACATAAGAAGAGTGAGTGAGCAAGTCGGTAAGTCAGTGAGTCTGTGAATCAGAAAGTAACTCAGTGAGCGAGTGCTTGAGTGAATGGGTCTAAGTCAGAAAGTCAGAAAGTCGGAAAGTCAGAGCCAGTGACTCAGTGAGTGAGTCAGTGAACGAGCGATTGTGTGTAAACAGTGCGATGACAGAGCAACATACATACAGAGAAAAACAGAGACAAACAACATCACGACAAGGAGAGAGAGAGAGAGAGAGAGAGAGATAGAGAGAGGGAGAGGGGGAGAGAAAACGATAAGAAAGCAACACAAAAGACAAGAACAACAAACACAACAAATAAAAGAACAACAAAAGCAACACAAAGAAAGCAAGAAAGCAAGGAAGACAATGATGAAAGACATACACAGAACGAGAGACAAAGAGAGAGCGAGAGGGAGAGACAAAAAGAAAGAAAGAAAGAGCGAGAGAGAGAGAGAGAAAGCGAGAGAGAGGGGGAGAGAGAAAGAGAGAGAGAGAGAGAGAAATAAATAAAGAAAGAAAGAAAGAAATAAAGAAAGAAAGACAGAGGGAGAGGCGAGCGAGACAAAAAAAAAAATGAAAAACAAAGAGAGAAAGAAAGAGAGAGAGAGAGAGAGAAAGACAGAAAGAAAGAAAGAAAGAAAGAAAGAAAAGAGAGGCAAAGAGACAAAGAAGCAGCGAGACAAAGAGACAAAGAGAACAAAGAGACAGAGAGTCAGGAGGCAGCGAGACAAAGAGCCAGAGAAAGAGACAAATAAAGAGACCAAAAAAGAGAGAGGAAGTGAGGGGGGCAAAGGCAGAGCAACAAAGCGACAAACAAACAAACTGAGAGACGCAGAGACAAACAAGCAACCAAAAAAGGCAAACAAACAAACAAACAAACAAACAAACAAACACAAGCGAACAAATCCATTGACACGAGGATCATTGTCATCGGGAATAGATGTTGACACCACCAAACGGAAACTGCTCCAGCAACAGCCATGCCTCGACGGTGGTCTGTGGCTCGGACAGGGATCCTGGTACGCTCTGCGCTATGGACACCGTGAAAACAGGACGTGGCATTTGCAACTGTATAGCGCTCTACTTGACCGTCTCTGACACACACACACAAGCACAAGCACCCGTTCACATACATACTCAAACTAACTATAGCATCCATACCATCCCACGCCACGCCACTCCATCCCATCCATATCAATACACAAATAGATACATCTTTTGCATGGTGGGAGTGCGGGCGTTTTCTCATTAGGCAAGTTCCTTGCCCAGGCATCCTGCAACCCAACGCATATATGCTGAAGGCAGGAATGCACCGTTTGGACTTGTTTCACGGCCGGCAACCCTCCCCGCAACCTCATAGCGCATCCTTGACCACCGGAGAAGCCAACCTATTTCTAGACATGGGCTAGATAGTGCTCGTACAGGAAGGCCTGCTCATCAGGAACTAAACGCATGAACCTTGAACAGGTCAAATGCAACGCTCTTTTGGGCCGCGGTGGGCTAGCATTTCCGCGGCTGCTGCTGGCAGCAAGCTTGCACTGCTCTAGCGAATCTTGCTGCCAAGTGTTGCACGTTGCAAATGTGGATACTATGGTGGGGCGAGGTTTAGGCACTGGACGTGTGCTTGCACTTGCGAGGGCCAGTGCTGCTTCATCTCATGCTGCTTTGAGCCGTATCCGCCAACCAATGGCCACATTTGGCTCACTCATCTGACAGGTCGGCAAAGGGATCCCACCTCGGTCAGACTGGCGGCAACTCCTCCGATTTTCATTTGCGAGGGGATTCACCGCTGCACGGGCCCAAAGCCACACGGCCTAGTGGGCGGGCTTTCGCAACCACACGAAGAGCTTTCTAAAGTGGGATTTGCAGCGCTCCATTTAGATCGCTCTATTTGGCTCCAATTGGGGGGGCAAGTTTTGCAGACTGCATTCATATTCGAACCCCTCCCCTTCCTACACACCTGCCAGGCTCTGCCACCTTGCGCCTTCCAGCTCTGCCACCTTCGGCGCGAATTGGGACATGGACAAAATAGATCCCCATGCAACCCCTGCGTCGAGCGCACAAACAACTCTTGCCCTGTTTGGTGGGCATCGGTTGCACTTTTCTTTGATCTTGGCAAGCCTTGTTGCCGGCCTTTGGGGCTTCCACCTATATGAAACAACCAGGGTGTAAAATTCACTGCACAGGAGCTTTGCCAAGCCAAAGATTTCTCCAAGCACAAACAAAAAACGGACTTCCGATGTGCAAACTGAGGTCGTGAACTCTGCCCAAGCCAATTGAACAACCCCAATCCGGAACTGCTGCGGCCTCTGGCCTGCTTCAAAAGCGGGAACCCGCTGTTTGCAAGCCAGGCAGCTCCGGAAAATCACCACATACCTGATGCGCTCTTGCGAAGCAGAGAACCCAGGAACACCCCCGATCAGTTTCATTGACGCAGCGTGAAAATTGTTTTGGAAAAGGGAGCACATGCTAACTTGTCGTGCATAGGTTGGCCGTGGCTCGGTTTGAGCTACCCCAACCTGACCCATGTGTCCAGGTGCGTTTCACTTGCTGGGCTGCACTGGAGCCGAGAAAGGCAATGAACGAGTCATTGGGCAAGGCTTTGGGCTCCAGGCAACCATTGTTTGCAACTTGTCCAATTCAGGGGGGTCTGCGTTCGAAATTGCACGCAGTCACATTAACATACTTGTGGAGATAAAGGGCTCACGCATGAGTCAAGCCGACACTTCTATTATCCCTGATCTTTGAAACTCAAGCTTTGCAGTGACCAATGCATTACACACACTGCAGGTGATGCCCGCAAACTACTTGGCATCATTAGTTGCATTGGTTATGCCTGCAGATTCCAACACATCTCTCAGGGTCGGTGCACATGATTTAACTTCAAAGTGCCACTTCCTTCGGCAGCTTCCACACCACAGGAGCGTCCTCTCGGGAGGGCGTGAAGTATTCAACGCCTCGGGAAATCAAGACGACGCTGACAAAAATACACGCATAAACACACAGCCACACATCCAGGCACAAGCAAGGTCGGGTATTGCCTCCTAAGCAGGGTTGTCCTTACCTTTCCTTGCAGCTGAAGGGCCGTCAAGCCATCGAGCGCCCAGGTGCACGTCATCACCCTGCGACCTGAGCTTGGACATCTCCCGCAAGGAAGCTTCAGATGCCACGGCCACCCACCCCAAGAGAAGGCAAGCTTCAGCATACAAAAGGATTTTCAATATGCAATTGTAAAAACAAAGTTGCTCCTTCAACAGGCGCGCTCGATCATCAGTCCACTGCTGCAACTCACTCCTTTGGGTTGGAACGCTTGTGTTTTGTTCTGCTTGATGTGTATTTTCCATGGACACGCTTTGTGGCAAATGCATCATGCATCTCTTTGCTTTCTCAGCCAAGCCAAAAAGATGTCTAAAAGCCACCTGCCTTGCCTTGAAGAAAAAAAAACGCAAGATAATTCGTTGATCATTGACATTAAGAAGACAAGTGCAGCCCCGCGCAGCCCCGCAAAGCTTTCCCAAACGGCTTCAGCAAACTGATCCGAAATCTCAAGGAACCCCGCCCTCTGAGCGAGGCAACCCCAAACGAAGCCCTAACAACAGTTATACATGTATTGTTTCAACAAAAGGCAAATAAACAATCAATCAACCAAGCAATCACGCAAGCAATCAAGAAATCAGTCAAACAGTCCATCATGTATGAATGAATGAAGGAATGAATGAGTGAGTGAATGAGTGAAATGAGTGAAATGAGCGAAATGAGTGAAATGAGTGAAATGAGTGAAATGAGTGAAATGAATGAAATGAATGAAATGAATGAAATGAATGAAATGAGTGAAATGAAATGAAATGAAATGAAACAAAATGAATGAAATGAAATGAAATGAAATGAAATAAAATGAAATGAAATAAAATGAAATGAAATGAAATAATGAATGAAATAATGAATGAAATAATGAATGAATGCATGAATGAATGAATGAATAAATGAATGAAGGAAGGAATGCATGAATTAATGAATGAATGAATGAATGAATGAATGAATGAAAGAAATAATGAGTGAATGAGTGAATGCATGAATGAACGAACGAATGAACTAATGAATGAGATGGATGGATGAAGGAATGAATGCATGAATGAATGAATGAGTGAGTAAGTGAGTGATTGAGTGGGTGAAAGAATGAATGAATGAATGAATGAATGAATGAATGAATGAATGAATGAATTAATGAGTGAGTGAGTGAGTGAGTGAGTGAGTGAGTGAGTGAGTGATTGAGTGGGTGAAATAATGAACGAATGAATGAATGAATGAATGAATGAATGAATGAATGAATGAAGGAACGAACGAACAAATTAATGAATGAATGACTGAATGAGTGAATGATTGGATGGATGGATGGATGGATGGATGGATGGATGGATGGATGGATGGATGAATGCATGAATGAATGAATGAATGGACAAAACGGAATGAGGGATGGATGGATCAATGAATGCATGAGTGCGTGAGTGAGTGAGTGAGTGAGGGAGGGAGTGAGTGAGGGATTGAGTGAAGACAAACCATAGAGATACAGTTTTTTCTGTAACATACAACAATTCACAACATAAAATACATTAAACAGTATATCAACTAAGCTCCTCAACACTACCACATTGGGCTCTTCCGAACATGTGTTGCCATAGTTACTCCCACCAGATTGTGAAATGAGTGAGTCTTCAAAACTCGGGGTCGCAACAAAATGCGCTTTCCCGTTTGGAAATCCCTTTCAAGCCAACCAAGACACACCCATGTGGCCATGGATCAAAATCCCGGTTGAATTCACCTACCCCAAAATGGTACCATGGGTTTTGACCCGCACGTCACGATCTGTTTCGCGTGGGGCTGTGGCATGTCCAGCTCCACAGCCACAAGGCTCTGCGCCAGGCCTCCCACGATGCCCACGAAGCGGACCACGCCACGGCGGCTGCCGGGCGAGACCTCGACCCGCTTGACACCAAGAACATGTTGCGAACGCACGGTAGGTTGTTTTTTTTGGTTGGTGCCTTTGTGTTTTTGGGTTGAGGTTTGTTTGTTTTTGAAAACATTGTTTTTTTTTGGGTTGAGGGATGACCAAAGGAAAATGGGAAACACGTGGCATCAACTGTACTCCTTTACATGACCAAGTGCGCTATCCCCTTGACTACTTGATCACTTTAAAGTGGATTACCCAGCATAAGCCATCTGTGCAAACGGATCAGCAAACGTTGGACGTCGTTGCTCTGCTCTGCGCAAACGGTAATAACTCAGGAAACTGTGGTGCTTTTGCACATGCACAACACATGCCTTCTTCTCTGTTAGCAAACGCCAGGCCGGGCCTCGCAGCGTGAGCCAAGTGGATGGCTCGGAAGGGATACCAATGCCTTGGACGCCTTGGACGCCGATTTCGGGCGAAGGGGACATTGCGTGCAGTCACAGCATGTGCCTTGCAAGGGCGAGGAACGCGTGGAGCATGTTGGGGCCTTGTGAGACCTAGCTGCTTTTTGGATGGCAAAGGCGGAACACCAGGCAAGCCCCCAGAGTTGTGGGCAAACACAACATCAATCTATATGCTTCACTCAGGCTGCAAAGGAAATCCTGAGTTTTGCGGGCCAGCTGCAAACTCCAAGTCCATAACGACCTCTTTGAGGTCTGTCTGGAGAGCTGAACCGTTCATCCAAATATGACGCACATCACACAATCAGCTTCAACATGAACTAAACCAGCTGCTACAGACCGCCCACAAGTTCGGGTTCTAATGAAGGGCAAGGCAAGTGGGCATTCATTGCAAGTTCACTCAGCCACATAGGCTGAGTGATGTGCGAACTGAAATAGTCATGCAACCATGGTTTAGAACATATGGCTTAACTCCTTCAAAAACCAGCCAAAGGGCCCACCATGCGTCTATGCATGGGGATGCATTTCAGCCTCCGCAAGCCTGTGCAGCCCAGTCGCATGCCCAGTTAGTGGTACCTCAGGGATCGCCTGGCAAGCCAAGGGGCTACACGTTCAAGGGTTTTCTCTTTTATGCTGCCTGTAAAAGGGGCCAGTACAGCCTTACACGCATGTTGGTGGCATGTTAGCCTCCAATGGTCCTGCTGCTTGTCCTGCTGCATAAGTCATAAGTTGTGGATATCTTGCATCCTCACCTTCCGTTCAAGTGTTCGTACATGAACTCAGGAATTAAACAACTCTCAAGCCCCAAGTGATTATATCGCAAAGGGTATATTATATGCTTGCATAACTTATACACACACATTTATGTTCAACGCCATGTTGGAACGGACTGCTCCTTGGTTTATGCACCTCGGGCTTGGACACAGCTGTAAGGTTCTCTCTGCGTGCATCTAGTGCTCTTCTGGAATGATCCATGCTGTGCTACATGCCGGGAAGGATGCGCTGCCCAAATTGTGAACCTGACGCCTTGCTTCAAATTCTCCATCTCGTTGCGGCTGTCGCCCAAGCCCTCTGCCCTCGCAACACCGCGCGCCTGCAAGGCCTCCCGCTGTTCCTCAGGATGAAACAACATGGCCCACACCATCCCACATGGAATTTTGAAGTCATTGGCCAACTAGGTTTGGTGTTGAAGCTCGAAGAGACGTTGGAGCCTCCCACAGGCAAATAGAACCAGCCGCACGTGGGTATCCAGGGCTGCGCAAAGTGGCCTTTCTGTAGAAAGTGGGTGGCAGCTCTCGTGAACACTGGGCAGGGTGCACTGATCATCCCATGAGGCACCCTCGCAAGCACCCTGCTTGACAAAAGGTCTGGCAAGGGGCTATGAATGACTTAGCTGATCAATGACTAACATACTTTTCACCTCCAACAGCCGACGTTTAAACAAAAATGATGCTGCCTCAGGATCACCAAAGTGGGCCCTGCTTTCATGGATCAATCTGTAGCAGCACAAGGGCATAACACGGCGGCCAAGCGGCAATAAGCTCCCGAGTGCGGGCACTCACCCTGACCGTGGGATTTTCCATGGCCTGCTATGAGTGGGTGTGAGAGAAAGGAAAAGGGTAAACATTCGAGCCTGTCTCTGTGTGTGTGTGAGCACTTCGTGCCTTTTTTGGGGGGCAGCTCGCTCGTGCAAAACAAAGTTGTGTTCAGTGGAGTTGCGGCCAAGCATCTGGCTCAGTGCTCAATATTTGTCAACTCAAGCGTTTGCTTGAAAGCTAAGCACCTTCCCGAACTTGAGAAGGGCTGATGGTTCTGCGCGTTCTGAAACGGCTGCAAGTCGCCCGCGATGCAAAACGGCGCGAAACCCAAGCTCTCGGCTCCCCGAATGCCACATCGCAAGCATGTCGAATGCTTAAGGCCCCACCGTCGTCAATAGACAACGGCTTCAAGGTTGCCTCATCTGCCTTCAGTTGTAGGTAGTAAGGAAGAGCCAGTTGCAGGCCTCCCCTATTTGCCTTTGAAGAACATAGGTGTTGTTTTCCGCTCTGGGCCAAACATTTCCGTTAGTTCCATAGACGTTAAATTCACAAACCAATCAATGAGCATGCTTCATGAACTTTACCCATGTTTCTGAAGTTTCTGCAGGAGCACGGACACCCGGGGGCTCAAGCAGCAAGCACGTTGTGGGCATGTACCAGCATGAGGCAAATGCCAATCCCACCGACCTTGCACACCTGCGCTTGCAATCCCACCGGATCCGCTCGAAAATCCTCTTGCATTTGGAGTCGCATGCTGATGGGTTGCTTGGCCCTAAGGCCCCAAGGAAAGGGATCCGAGCCTATTCCCGAATCTCAGATTCCTCAAAGCGCAAAGGTCTCAACACGCGTGCCCAAGCCAAAGCGGACGGACATCGCCTGCGTCAGCGAATGGAGAACTTCCACTTTAGCAAGGCCTGCCCCAAAGCAAGCGACCGCATGTAGCCTCAACCCGTCCTCGAACATCTGGATCTGGATCTACTGAGTGCATGGCTCGGGGATCTGAGATCTGAGGCTTTCCCAGTTTTTCGGAAGGGGTGGCTGGCATGACATGGGAAGCTTAAAGGAGGTCTGAGGGCCTACACTCCACTTGCGGGACAAACACGCATGGCGTGTGAACGCCTGGAGGTGATTGTGAAACAACATGGGCGGCTGACCTTGAACAAATATTGCCAACACAGGAATAACTATCTGAAACGTACCATGGATTGTTAAAAGACAATTGCGAGGAGTCTTGATCATGGGTGCTTGCATATGGTTGGCAAACACATCGGCAATCACCTCAATGGGATTTCTGCAAAAAAATCTAAACCCGAACACGTCTTGGGAATGTGAGTGCTGGCACAGCTCCCTATATGGTGTTTCCGGCGCTGGGTCACTACTTAAACTCGCCTCGTTTCATCAAAAGGCCTTGGCTGGCAAATGTAAGTTGCAAGGACGCACTTTTCTTCAAGCCGTGCGCAAGTCAGAACCTCCGCTGTGAGGCATTGGCCGTGCCGTCGTGCCAAGCTTGACAGCCATGCAGCTAGAAACCTTGCTACTTGGACGGGGCTTCAGGCATCCTGCTGGTCATTTACTACGTCTTGCATGTTTCGAATCCATGTTTTGTTTTTCCCCCCCCCCCCCGGGCATCTCCTGGCAGTGCAATTCGCAGCCATGAAGCACCCAGCCTGCATCGAACCACGTCGTCCTCTTTCTTGGGACCTGGCAGTCAGCCAGTCATCAACCAGAGATCGTTGAACTCGATTAGTCACACACCCTCCCAAATGAAACTAGCCCGGAAAAGGAAATGCAACTTGCAGGGCTTCCGCTGTTGCCAGCCTGCCACTACAAAAACGACTGGAGCCAGCCACAGCAAACGTAACGGCCTCCCAAGCCTTCACATCTTCCCTTTGAGCAGCCCGCTGTGTCCAACAAAAACACCTTTTGGTAGAACTGCCTGCAGTGAGAGATTGCGAGAGATAGCAAGAGCAAGGGAGCCTGCGGACTGTGCCCAGCCTTAACCATGCTCGCTCTCCAAGTTGACATGTCAATGCAGGAAGGGACATAGGAGGCCACTTTCTCGCCACTTCTGCAAAGCTGCCCGTGAATCTCTTGATCAGCTATATTTGATATACTAGTCAGCTTCAAAGCATGCAGTAACCAGGCTGAGCCAATGCAAACACTTGTCTACTCTTATGGACGGGCAGGTCTTGTCATCCTGAAGGGGGCAATGATACACAGCATCCCATCATGGATTCACCACCAAAAAAAGGATCATACCTGGCAACAGATTGATGACCAACATGGTATTGATTGACATTGATATTGATGAATATTTTAAAGATTCGGCCCATGGTGAAACATGCCGACAAGTCCTGAATGTAGGAGGAAGTGTGCCTGAGTCTGGGGTACAGAACGTTACCGAGCTGATGCTCCCCTAAGGTGCAGGTGCGCTTGTTGCCGAGGCTGGCATGGTGAAACAAAGCCGTGAAAGAAACATAAGGCGACAGAAGGAAACCAAGCAAACACTCAACTTCAATAAATCGGCGCGCTTGCGCCTCTGTCTTTGCTCGCTGCAGGGCTGGTCCCGCCTGTCACTGCCCAGCGGTCACGTTGCAGCGTAGCTTTTTGCCCACTCACAGAACGAGACTGCGCAACCTTGGATTGCATGGGCCCTCGTGCCGTGTGGGGTACCAGCACTTTAGTTTGGCAGTGGTTCTCTCTCTATCTCTCTCTTGCGCTCCCCCCCTTTCGGCGCATGTTTCTGAATGGACGTCCTGCAAAACCTGCGGTGATGAAACAACTTTGTTCAGCCAAATCTCTGGCAAAAGGCGAGATGTTGAAAGGCCGTTTCTTGCGAGCTTGTCCCATGGCCCGGCGGCCCCGCGCCTGCCGAGCCACATCTGCCTCGCGAGTTCGTCGCCGTTGGCCTCACAAGCCGGCAGAATGCCAATGGAAATGAAGAAAGAAGTCATGAACAATAGCCATTTTTGGGCCATGTCTCCTTTTCAGTCTTAACACCGATAACATCGACACGCATTAACACGCATACCATACATGTAAACACAAAACATGCAACTAAGTACATGCACATGCACAAGAGGACATGTTGGGGTTATGCAAAATAACTTCCCTTGAAAACTGCCCTTCCGCCACGTTGGAACACGCTTAGCTTGATTGTCATTTGATAAAACTATCGAAGTTCACCTGCCTAGCCTGGTTTTTGTCGTCCACCAAAGCAAGAACCAAACATGGCCAAGATGAGAATGCCACGTGGCGCTTGGGCGCCAGTTGCACTGTTGGGCCAAACCCAAAATGAATCACCAGCGCCTGGGCAACCGCGCCTAGCTTCCAAGCGCGTCGCAGTGGAAAACATATCACCGGAATCCTTGGCAGCATGGGACAGCAACAACCCCAGGGTGGCAACGCGCGGAAAAGGCGAGGAAAAACAAGAAACAAGGTGACTCAGTCAATCTGACTTAGCGCACAATATGTTAACAAGCACTCCGGCAAGGGTCGTGCACCCCAAGGAACGATTGACACTTTCCTAGCCTGTTGGTGAGACAAAATGATGGCCTCCTCAGGGTGGCAAAGAACTCAACGAATACCGCTGCTAGCATGCACCAGGTGTAGCGTTCAACACCTCTACAAAGCAACCAAGGAATGCACCACAAGCTCGATTTTACACATAGGGATGAATACGGTATTTTCAGAGGGAAGCTCAATGAACCTAGCCCCAAGCCAGGGGACACTCCCAGCACTTGAACTTGTGAATCCATGGTTTGTCGCCACCGGCACGTACCTTTTCACTCTCCGCCGTTGCTGCGCAAGTGAGGCCGCGCTTTGCAAAGCCTCCGCCAGTGGAGGCGAAGGTGACATGGCAAGTCAAACATTTAGGTCTGTGGGATCAATTGTTTGAAACTGAGAAGCTAGCGGTTGAGTCTTCAAGAGTAGCTCCTGTATTCAGCATCACGTGCACATTTCGAGCAACACCAAAAAATCCTGCGATCTGTCCGCACACGCAGAGAGTCGTTCAGCCACAGTTTTTCTCAAGAATCCTTGGGAAACTCGCGACCCGAATGCCATTTCGTAAAAGTTCCGCCTTGGAAAAGCAAACCCCCCAAAAAGAAACGCGTTGTTCTAGAAACCTGGCTTGGTACCGTGCTAGGCCTCGGACGAGCTCAACGGTGCCCACCTCAAAGCTCTTCCTGCGCTGGGGGCTCCTTGCGCGCTAGGCTCTGGAGACCTGGTGCAGGCCAGCAGGCTGGGAACTCAAACACTGCAATTGGAAATAGCAATTGCCTGGACGAAATGTTTCGAAATGTGAGGTCGTTCTCCTTCAGATCCAGCCAGCCCAACCAGTAGGCAGGCAAGCAGCCGGAAGGCTGGCTGCGTATCAAGATTACAACAGATATGTGCACATTGAGGTGCCTAGGCTAGAAGCCCACCAGGGCATGTTGGAAGGAAACATACGGAAGTGGACTAGACGGGAACTAGATGGGAAATGAACACTTTTCACACATGTGCATCCTGAGGCGTTTGGGCGCCTGTGTGGTTGCACTCTGGCGCAGCCAAGCAAGATTCTTAGTTGGGGATTGTTCGCAGTAGCATATATACTGCTTTTGTAAGTGCCATGAAGAAATATTGTGCAAAAGGTGCATGTCTGTCTATTTTGGCATAAAGCGTGGAAAGCACAAAGGCAAGATTGCAGGTTTCCTCTCCCAACGCTTGCGGTTGAACTGAGCACCCCTGCCCTTCCCCAGTCCGAGGAGCGAAACACCAGCGGTCGTGGATGGTCCAAAGCAGCAACGTGCACATCGCGACTGTAGTATCTGCCCAAGGCGCTGCTCCCAAGCAAGATGCAACATGCGAAACCAACCGCTCCATTCACATGAACAGGACCCGAAGCATCAATCAAGCCCTGTCTGGCAAACCAGTGGCTGCGCCCATGCTGCGCCCGTGTTGGGCCCACTCAAAAAGTCCAAACAAGTCGCCCAATCCCATTTTGCAAGGTTGCGCCTTGACACTTGGAACTCCGCACTACGTGAAGGAATGAGGGAGCTGATGGGTACATGGCCCAGAAAAGTATCGCCTCGGGATGCTGGGATGGCCTGGCCTGTCCCTGGTCCAAAGGGGCATCACCTGATATGGCCCGAGGCTCTTGTGCGGAAAGCTGCAAGTCCAAGCTCAAAGTGGACCGTGCCTCAGCGCGCCATCAATCTCATCGCGCCAAGGCTCGCCGTCCGCTGCAGCGGCCAGCGCAGGAGAAGAGGCCATCCTGTGCAAAGGGCTTTGGAAACCGGTCCTCTAGCGGCTGTGTAGACGAAATAAATCATTTAAATATACTTGGCCCCCTGACATGGGACAACAGACGTGACTCAACAACCTGTCCTCAACGTCGCAAAGCGCAGAAATCAAGTACAATCGCACTTGTCGGTCCAAGGCGCCAAGCACAATAGGCCGCAATCCAAATGTGCCACTTTGCACGCAGGAAGAAAAGGGGGTCTGATTGAGATGAGAAAGCTGCATCAGAGGGGCCACCATGGGTGCGTGCGGGCCGGGGCCCGGACAAAAACAAACATCCGGTGGCTCGCTTTGCGGAAAATAAAAGACATGGGCTCTTTCAGCCATTTGGCACCCAAAAGCTCAGGAAACACCTGGTTGTGTCTCGAAAAACCAGGTAGAACCAAGGTTGGCCAGCTTCTGTTTGGCTTAGGTCCCAACAAGACAGGTAGCCTCACACCAAACAAACCAACGTCTCGATTCGAGTCGCCTGGCCAAGGTAAAGCTGGACCACTCCGAGGCAGCGCGGCGCTCGGGCTTCCAGGTGGCCATAGGGTGGAGCATCGTCTCCTGACGTGGGGAATTTCTGGCCATCCGAACTTCCCACAGAGACTCTTCCACCAATGGGCTGTGGGTCACCCTGTAGCCCTGGTGAACATCAAAATAGGTGGTACATGGGTGTTCATCCGCCCCAAATGGAGGCATAGGTTGTGACCCATGGCCAATTAACATAGAGGATCCTTGAAAAGGAAGATGGTCTGCCAGGACCCTCCTGTCAGGTTCCAAGTTAAGTGGTGGGAGGGTACCTCCGTTTTACACGGCCATCCCAGTTCAAAGCGGAACGCAAGCAGCATTTCTGGATTGACAAATAAGGAGTATGTCTCAAAGACAAAGCTTGCAAGCCGAGCTTTGCCTGCGACTGCAGTGCCAGATGGCATCACCAGCCACGCCAGTCCAGCTTACCAAATGGCGTTCTGGGCAACAGACCCATGCAGTTGCTAGTACCCAAACACATATGGGGTGAGCGGACAAGGCATTCTTGCAAACAACATGCGGTGGCGTTGCAACCCGCAGGCAACGGAAGCATCCCACACCAGCCATTGAGGCAAACCACTTTTGCAGAGAAGGGTCCACGTCTTCGAAGACGGCTGCCATGTTGGCCAGAATCAGGGACTCGAGCCTGATCAAATGCAGCTGGATCGAATTTGTGATTGCCCTCAATCGTCCCTTGCAAACGGCATGCCAATCGCAACAAGAGCTTGCTTTGCAAAGGAGAAACTCACAAATGACCAAATGGCCTTTTCGATCCGCGGGCAACACTGCAAAAGGAACACGGCCGAAAACCCCAGACCAAGTGGCAGCCTACGTGCCAAGTGAAGCACATCAACACAACTTGCTTTTGGGGACCCCGGTTTCATGTTGACCCAAGTCAAGGGGTCCCTTTTTAGGGGGACTGAACTTGATGCAAGCGGCACGGGGCACTGTGCTCGAAATCCAGACCTTGCCACCTGTGTACAAGGCCCCGTCTGGGCCACAAGCACGCTGCCAGCATGCATGTGAGCCCGGCAGAGTCGATAGAACTCTTGACCTTGGCTCGGTCCGTTGGATTATGGTCGCATTGTGGGCGGACCTCCGCTGCAGCTCATGTTTTGGAGAGGCCGGAAACGTTTGGGTCACAGTCCTGTTCCTGAGCACATGCCTTTGACCCTCCTCTGGGATTGTGTTTCTCTCTCTCTCTCTCTCGCTGCGCCATCCCAAGTCCGGTAGCTTGGGGAGGGAGGAAGGGAGGGAGGGAAGGGAAGGGAAGGGAAGGGAAGGGAAGGGAAGGGAAGGGAAGGGAAGGGAAGGGAAGGGAAGGGAAGGGAAGGGAAGGGAAGGGAAGGGAAGGGAAGGGAAGGGAAGGGAAGGGAAGGGAAGAAGGGAGGGATGGAGGCAGGGAGGGAGGGAGGGAGGGATGGGGAGAGAAGTGGGGAGGAGAGGGAGGGAGAGAGGTTCCGAACATACGATAAGCTCTTCAAGCCAGGGCAAGTCGTCAATGGTTTTCGCCCGAGTACGAAGACGCCTCGAATGGCAACAAACAGGAATGGCACATCTCAAAGTCGCAGTGATCTGATTCCTAAAAAAAGCAGTTGAGCCTACACCCGAATCTAAGCTCTGCCAGCTGACTATAGAGCTTCTCCAACATTACATTGTCAAAAGCATCTGGGAAGTCCAGGATGATGACATCAAAGATGTCGTTAGAGCCTTGGAGCCAGCCCCAGGCATCGCCTGGGCTTGCGACTGAACTGCAGGTATCAACATATCCTAAGCTAGATGTTCAAACATAACACGAGCTTCAAAACACGGAACGTCTCGGCAAACGATGCAGAAGTGAGGTTGCTCACCATGCTGCCCCACCCCATCCCAAACACATGGAACGAAATGAGGTTGCACCAAGAAGCCTATGTCCTATGTGGAGGCTCCAACATGTTACCCACTTGAAGGCAAGTTGAACCGCTCAGACAACCTTGAGAAATCAGTGGTTGCTGTGACAAGCCTGATGAGTCCGGGTGAGCTATGGCCGATGAGCCATCTGCCTGCATGACCCAAAGATTCAATTGGCGTTGCGCCTGACATGGGCTGTGAAGGGTAGCCGGGTTCGGCAAACAAAGCCGCACGTGGATGTGCTCACCCCATGAAAGCTTGCGATAGTCCGACCTGAGCAAACCATGTCATCTTGTCCTGCCCAATCGTGCCCGAGTTGCCGGTGACAAGGTGAAGCCTGGGATCTTCAAAGCTGCCCCTGGCCAAGGAAGGTATCCACTCCAAAGAAAAGCGGGTGACCTCAAAGTCGATGTCCACCATGGTGGCATTGCGAAGATTCCGCCTGGCTGCAACAGTCTAATAGGAGTAGCTATGGCATGCCCGATTGGTATACACCCAGTGTTGCGAAACCGTGGTTTGCACAGCGCCCGCCATAAACCAGTAAATGATAGCAGATGCGTCTTGGACAGTGTACAGCGCAAGCGCATTTGCAAAATTTGACGAGTGTTTAGGTCTTGAGCGAAGATTAAAAACCCGTACCCGTAGGCTTGGACTAAACTAAGAGCCTGTCGAATGAACTGCCAAGACTCCACCGCAGCACCTCCCGGGGCCCAGCCCCATCACCGGAGCCGCCCAGGAATACGTGCGAAGGGGCACGGCCGTTCCTGACGTGCATAGCTGTCAACATGTCCAAAGGCTCAATGCTTGACGTTGATCCCAACAACCCCCCATGTTGTTCAGACCCTGGCATGACGATCTTATGGCCACCAAGCAACACGAACCTGATGGAGGAAAAGACGCTCAAGACAAATCACACAAGTTGGCATCCAGCATCCAGGATACAAAGTGTCGGGGTGTCTTGTCTTACCAAGTCTCTGGGCGAAAAAGGTAGAGAAAGCCGGGTGCACCATCATCTCGTGGTAGATAAATTCATCGACGCTGTGGCCTCAGAAAGCTGCTTGGTCCAGCGCTCTAATCCCTGATTCACGTTCCTCGGCTGACTACCTGTTTCTCACACTAATTATGCATGCAATGGGTTGCCACACTCCTCAAGGCTGCCCGCAGCTGCAAACTATATTTTGTCAAGCGTTTTGCTGGCTGCTGGTTTGTGGTGATGCTTGTGGTGGTGCTGGTGGTCAGTGGTTTGGGCGGAGGTGATGGAGCAGCAGCTGCTGCTGCTGCTGCTGCCGCCGTCGCCAGCGGTAGTCGTGGTGGCGGTGACGGTCACGATGGTGGTGGTCGGTGTCGTGTTCTTATCCTTGTTGTTGACGATGGTATGAACTGCGCTGTGCCCTCGCACTGAACGCCTCTGTTAAACAGCAGTGGCATTTCTGACAGTGGTGGCCAGCAGGCAGCGACACCAACGTTAGTCAAGTGCAAAGTTCAATAAGCAGAAAAGGTGAGGGGAATCTGGGAACGCCGCGCATTCGTTACTGTGTATCAGGCCTCCCTGAACCGAGTCCCAAAGCATGCTCTCATGCGAGCAGCCGACTTAAGGCGCTGACACTGAATCATTCCGCCCATCATTAACAGGCGGTTTCCGCACTCATCTTCGCGAATCTCGATCTCAGCCTGAAAGGCACGTGCAACCAAATGATTGAAACCGATGAACTTCTCCTGACAAAGTGGCAGATGTCAAAAGAACCGAAGCGCGCGCGGGTGCAAACAGGTCTCAGTACCATGCCAGCAGGACAAAGTCAACATTGAGCGCATGCAGGACAACACATAGATCAACAAACCGGGAAGGCACCAATCCAGAGTCAGTCACTCCAAATGTTCATGTGCCCAAGATACAGGCAACTGGCCTGGACCTTGGAGCCGCAACTTGAAGTGACATCGCCCATATCAAACCGACCTTCAAATCTTCAAATGCGCGAAAATGGATTGCCACCACACAGCTCTCGAGGGTCAAATTACCCTGGGCGTCCTTGGGCGATTCGCAGTCCCCGTCATACAACAAAGAGCAACATACTTGGTGGCTACAGGCGGTTGTCCCTGATTTTCCTGATTAAGTCCTGATGTTTAAATGAAGCCCCACTATGCAACCAAACCTATCTATGTATATCAAAGCCCACCAACAACGTGAAACACAACACAATAAGTTACCTACGCATCGGCATCAATCCGTACGAAGGGAACAACGCCCACACTGTCAGAAGGTTCTTTCCCCATAAAAACTTGCTTACGCCAAGTCTAGGCAGGCCCACCCAAACAGGGTACGTCACGCCGCATGTCCAACAAAGCGCCTCGAAGTCACTGGAGGTGGATGCCGTCACAGGGAGGTCTATGGGGTTGGCCCAGCTGCAATGCTCGTGTTCTGAGATGATCTCCTGAAGGTGTCGACGGATTCCCACGCAAGACGCCGAGCTGGGCCCCGACGCATGTAATTACTGAGACTTTGTTGGCCAAAAACACATTTCTCACCTAAGACCTGACTTGGAGATACCATAGATACCGTCGAATGGACGGAAAGGCACGGTTTCTCTGGTTTAGGGCCTGGCAGGGGAAGAAACACAAGACTCGGGGGTGCGGTAGCAACGCAATGAAACCCAGGGTGAGCAACGTGACCACATCCGGCTTGCACCAGCTTTCTCAGGCTGGAAACCCAACCGCCGCCCCACTGACACCAGCACCGTTTCGCCTCATGGCCCAACATGCTGCTCAAAGGAAATGCCAAACAAACTGGCCAACCTGTAGCACTGCAGCCAGCGCGCCACATCCAGAACAATTGTAGGTCTGTACCCCGGTGCTCGGTACCCCATAGTTGTTGCAAAAAAACAAACTATGATCCATAGCCAAAATGAGGCGAAACTGCCAGCAACCTTCCGGCTTGCATCCGTAAACGGTAAAGCACACAGGTTTCAGGATTCCGGAAGCACCGCCCCTCAATCCTCGATGGGAGCCATCAGCAGGTCGAAGCTGTCTGCGTAAAGCGCACACCCGGCCGGCGCCAGCGCCGCAACTGCCCAAGGTGCGCTCAACCAAAAATGCATCCAACAAAATTCAGGGCTTGCACCAAGAGGTTCCAAAAGTGCAAAGATCCTCGGGTCAGGGCCCTTTTGGATTACCCGTTTGAGCTTTCTAGTGCCAAGGATGTGCAACAAAGGGACCGCACGTAACCCGATTCCATTCAACGCCAGTCATCATTCAGAGCCTAAGGGGAGCCATTGCAGCCCAGCATATTCGTGCATCGGGGCTAAGGATCAACGGCCACGGCCTTCCCATCTGAGGCTCCTGCCAAGAGCTCGCCGCATCAGGCGTTCTGCACTGTTTTCAAGGTCGCGGTGTGTGAAATCTCCCAAACCCCATCAGCAAAATGCTTTCCCATATTCCATGGGACTTCTGAAGGCCCAGAGGTTGTCCAGGCCAATGCGGCGGGAAAGGTTGTTCTCGCTTCACAATATCATACAGCTTATGTCGCACGTGTCTTGCAAAGCCTGGAGTGGAGCTGGACTATGTTCGGCTGAATGCGCCATTCACTCAAGCCAAGCTGGCCGGCGCAGTCCCAGAACTGAAGACTTAAGAATGCAACACAAGCGCTGCAAAACAAAACGTGAGATAGGCACAACATTTCCAAGCCCAAGTTCTTTGGATTCTCGACACGAAGCATGAACTCCAGGACGGGAAACACTCCGTGGCGGATGGATAAAGTGCAACAGCAAAGAACACCTCACCTAGAACCTTCTTGAGCACCTCGATCTCATGTCATGAGGTTAATGTTGCGGGTGTGTTTGGATACCGGCTAGTCCAGTTCAGCCACATCCTGGCTGGTTCAGCGTTTGCTCACGCAAGCATTCCTTCCAAGCGCAACGCTTCTCCAAGCCAGTGCCGGGTGCTGCAACCAACAACCCTGCCCAGGCCCCGTGCGCAATAGCGCCGCAAGTTTGACATTTTGCACCTCGCGGCCTCTGGCACTGTACATGGTTTGCCAGGTGGAGTGATGACACACCTTTTCGTGCCGGCTACGATCCCCTCAGGGCTGCAGGAGCGTTGACCTCTGGGCAGGGCAAAAACTGTTTGACGTTCGGAGCAGAACCTCGACGTTTGCGGCGTAGCCAATAGGAGAGGGCATGGAATAAACATTGACACGCCAGGCCACTCGGCGTGCCCTGGAACCATGTGTGGAAAACGGTTCTGCCAAATTGTCAGCAAAAAGGCTCCGCAAGGTTTGCCAATAGGTGGTGCAAAGTTTGGGCCGCAGCCGCAACCATGGCAAAAAACGAAACAGGTGCTGCGAAGCATTTGACGATGTCTTTTCAGAGCTCAGTAAACTTTTGGCCTTTTGGCCTTTTGGCCGAGTTCGGAATGAGTTCCAGCAATGCCTGCAACTGGAAGCAGTTCTAGCTAGTTCTGACCAAAGGAAAGCAGGCAAAACCCGCAGCCAGCACAGCCCGTCCCTCACAAGAAGCCGACACGGCCTTCAGCTGCGAGGCATCAAGACCAACAGTCGGTTCAGCGCACGGTCCGGTGCTACAGCCGCTGATGTCCCCGGCCTCAGTTGGCACATGTTTCGAAGATGGGAAGCGCATGAAGTCCCGAACCGGTACTCAAACGTTTGGCGCCTGCCAAAGCATGTGGAAATATAGAGGAGCTAGGCTGGCTTTTCTTATGCCAATGTTTCGCAGTCCACAGTGAGCCATTGCGGCGACATGTAACCAAAACTGAGAAAAACTAGAATCCTATGAGGCATCTACAGCCGGATAAAAAGGTTTGCCAGGGCTAGCACATCCCGCAAGCCGGCGCTCACGGGGCTTCATTATTTTTGCCAGTGTGGGCGCTTGCTTTCCGCACTGCGGGCGTGACAACCACGCAAATAATCAGGCAGCTGCTCGGTCCCAGGCATGCAAACATACTTGTGCCCAAGGCGGAAGCCCCAACGGAAAACGGCAATCTGCAGCGTTTGCCGTTCCAGGAGCAAGCACTTGCTCACCGATGCAAGGTTGCTCCATCAAGATCTTTGAGGTCCCCTGAAATTGCGACCTGTTCGGCAAACTGCATAATCAAAGTTCCTGGGTCAATAAATTTGGCTGTCCCCAGCAGCATTCTACACAATCCTGCACGACAGGAACACTTGCACAAACAGGAAGGGTCGCGCCGCTTTGGGCCAAACCCGCAAATGTCAACCATATGTGGGTTTACACAAACCAAAAATCAAGCATTGAGCAGCTTCCACCGGCAACTTCCCAGTGCCAGGGTAACATTAGGCGAAATTGCCAGGGGCTTCTCCACGACACAAGCAGGGTTCCTAGAACCTTCTAAGAAGTTTGTTGCATCCTCAGTCCAAGTGCAGTATATGAAGCACACTCTGGCCGCTCCAGCTCGCAGCTTCTCGTTGCAAGGGTAGTATGCGATGTGGCAGCTCCAGTTTGCACACGAACAGGTGTTCGCAGTGTGCGAAGTATGCCTTTGCAGCTGTGTTACATACATACTGTATATACCCCGTGCACATACTACGCGAAGTGCCTTTGGGCGCTCCAGCTCAAAAACAAACTGTGTCTTTTTAACGCAAGTGCGCAGAGTGCACCTTAAGTTTGGCAGCTCCTGGTCCCCCCTCTCAGGGAGGACCTTTATATAGGTCCTCTCGCAAAGGGTGATTCTATACAATTAATGGTATGTGTTTCCTACATTGGCAACGGCACGCCATGCGGCCATGCGCTCTAAGCCAGCAATCGCAACTAAGGCCGCAGCCGCCAAACATATTTGCCAGTAGGCTGGGAGACCCATTCCTGCCCGACCTGTCAGGCCGGAAATTGAAGCAGTCAGCAGTTCACACTCATATTACGGTTTCCCATGGTCCCCCGAAATGGTTCATTTCGGCTTATGCTTTAAAAACTCATCACAAGGGGGTTCACCATCTTGAGAAGCGTCAAGTTGACAATGCAAAGGATCTAAAGTCGAAGGCAGCCTTAGCGCTACTTATTGGGAGGGGTTACACAAAAAGCTTTGCCAAGGCATATTCCCTGACCTCAAAAGAACAGTGTGAGGCAAACAAAACTGTTCAGTGGGTGCTAAAACATAGCCCCGTGGGAAAGAAGCTGTTCCGAGACTCAAGGGACACTAGGGCAATGATAAACAGCACTGGCAGTACGAAATCAATCCTACACATCCAAACTAAACTAGAGATACTAAAAAAAGACTCCTTGAACGATTATCGCCGCAATTGGTGTTTAGGTTTTCATCCTTTGACTCACTACCCCATGTTGGGTCCCACATGTTTCGCCTTGAGCCCTGAACGGCCTTGGCAAAGAAGGTGGGGGGGCCAAGGCGCCTGCTGCTGGCAATGGGAAACTTTGCAACCTAGATTTTCTCACCATAGCCCCTCGCCTCGTTAATTACTGCAATATCGGATCAACTGCCTTGGACACCGAAGCTGAAGACCAGTCAAACTTCGGGAAGGCTAAAAGCACAGGAGGACTGCAAACTAGACTGGACCGAATGATGGTCATACTCCAAGCTGAGCGACTCGGCTCGCAAAGGCAATTCAAACTTTCCCCAAATGCAGCCCGAGGCGTGTCTTCAAACCTGGGATTCCTCTGACTTGCGACGCCTTTCTGCATGTATCCGAACCCAGCCTGCCTCCCCCAGAGCATCGCAGCGCTCTTCAAGCGTCGGGGACCACGGCACCAAGCGAACCAAGAAGGCCCTCCTGGGTAAAAGCATCTCTCATGGTCAGAACAACCCAAGCAACAGAAACGCCAACTGTGCGGAGATCAGCGGGTAGCTTTGCTGTGTCATTCGTGCATGAAGCTGGCTCGCTGCGGCCATGTGTTGAGAGCTGGCGTCACACGTGGTGAACTACCATCGAGGTCTACTTTGGGTGCTTCCATTTGTGGCTCCAACGATGTGGACCCTAGTCGATTGGCAAATTTCAAGATGGAAGTTGACCGGTGGATGCACCAAGCTAGCGCTCAGAACGTGCAGCTCCAGCCAGGACTAACTCAGTTGCTCTATGCAAAGCTATGAAGCCAGCCATGCTCCCGACCCGTGCGAAACACACTGGACCAAACAAGATGCAAACAACTTTGCGACTGCCTCTTCTCCAGAAACTCTGTCAGGGGGCTACTTCCTTGCTTGCAATTCCGGATTTGTTGTAGACTTGGAGAAGTTGAAAGCAATGGTTCAACGCATAAAATTAAATGACTTCTGAAACCCAACCAGATGCAAGTGTAACTCAAGGTGCGAGCTGCCTAGAGTGAAAACACACGAATCGTGCCCGTCGGCCACAGGCGAGCGCGTGTAGCAAAGGCGCCTCGTCTGGGTGGAGGTGTTTGCTAAGGATCTGTGAGGTGTCAGCGGGTGGTGCACCTCAGCACACAAGGTCTCGCCGGGCTCGCGGCCGGTACTTGGGCATCAACATCCGTGTCCTTAAACATGATAGGAACAGCCAAACCTTCGTGCCACCAAAATGGCGGTGGGGAGGCCGGGTGTCCCTTTGCAAAATTCTGGGCCATGTTTCCCTGAGTACCATGGAGGCCCAGCAAGCGATGTGCCTCTCCACGTTGCAAGCGAAGATGGAATGCACTCTGCACATGGGCCTGAACATACGGCCCGCCACTCGACCCCAAGTCCAAACGAGGACCCTTTTTTTGAAGGTCTCAGCCTGGAGCTCTCAAACAACCGTCCCTGACCCCACGCAAATTCACATACCGTTGGTCTAGCAAAGCCTAGTGGCAACCAATTTATTTCAAACAGTCGATGTTCCCACACGCGCAGTTGCCCTGCGCCTGTGAATAAACACGATGGCTAGAACTAAATCTCGACGACGAGTTAGCCAGGACCAACCGAGAAGCAGCACAAAAGCCTTTCAAACGGGCCTGAACGGCTCAACTTTCTGAAGAAGAGAATCGAAGGTCATCCCAGATGCTCCGGGAAAGTGCCCAGATTCTGGCGGTGAGCCTTTTCGCGCTGCCAAGAACACTGCTCCAGTCCAGCCAGTTAGGGACCCTTCCACGTGAAAAGGGCGGCATGGCTTTTCCTGATCTGCAGCCGAGGCTCGCCTGCTTGGCCGGGCAGGAGTTTGTACTCAACACAATCGCCTGGGTCAGGAGCGACATACTTTTCACATGGAACTTCACCCTTGACCTCGCCCCAAAGACACAGCGTCAAGGGAAAGCAAGACAAGGAACGTATTGACACAAATTTAAGTAAGCCGCAAATAGCAGCCTCTTCCCGCCCTATGTAAACAAATGGGCCAAGGCCTCGCACGGCATCAGGACTTTGAGGTCTTGGCTGTCTGCCTTTGTCGTTTGACGTCTATGTGCCAAGGATCTATGCGCTGACGCATTGGCAATGGAAGCCAGTGGCACGGCAGCACCGAGCAGCTCTCTGTGCCGGCCGGGTACCATCCTGAGAAGGCTGTGCGGCTCAGAGCACCACCAGCATCAAACAACAATCGCTCGCAGCCCCTGGAAACGCTGGGCCCTGGTTGGGTGTTGGTAGCGTTGATGACAAGCCCCTCCCCTGCATGATTGCGACGTGTTGACAAACACTTGCTGAGGCAATGGTATTCCCTCCAGGATGCCCGCAATTCGTATTCCCAACATCCTGTGTGGGAGCCCCTCTCACCCTCTCACTGCGCTTGCAAGCAAGGCGTCTCCATGCCGCCAGTCTCCCTGCAGGCCGCATCCAGTGCCACCCACCTCAAGCTCTGGAGTTGCCAGCCCGAGAGACTTACAGAAAATCCTGTAGGACATCTTTTCTGGGTGCTTGAGACATTCCAGTCGCCCTTTTATCCGTGAACCCTCTTTTCCTGCCAACAGAACCGTCACGGCTCAAGGCTCAAGTGCAACCTGGCCAATTGCTGGACGCTTTAGCAAAACCAACCTCTGCAAGCGCCTGTGCAGTTGCTGCTTCGCATGTAAGCAGATCCTGTCGTGGCACTGCCTTTCAATGCGTGACAGCCAGAATGCAGGGCCAGCTGCTTAAAAACAAACCACACGCACACAACGCAAATTATGTCAGGTGGCAGCGTCACCGGATGCGGGCGCTCAGCCCTCTCAGCTGCCTCCGCCGTCCAGGAGAAGCCCACATGGGTTGTGTAGGTGTCCTGGCTGTGCTCCAAAAAACATAGGCCACACGGCGCTTCTAGGCAAAACTTCCGCAAGGTGACGAGGAGCAAAAAGCTAGCACTGGCTGTTCTGGCCACAGCCTGCCTGCCATCCAGACGTAAATCGGTGCCAACATATTTGCCTGGCGCTCAGTGAATGCACCATACCATACTCAAAGCAGAATGCCATTTGGGACTGGCAACGTGCTAGCTTGTTACCTGGGCCTAAAGCAGGACTGATCTGATCCTTCTTTTGGCCAATATACATCTCACGGTGTGCAAGAATGGTGCCAAGATTGTGTGGGTTGCCTGCCTGGCACTTGTTGGGGAAACGCTGCGCCCCAAAGGAATACATCTTGCAAAACCCAGCACTTTCACATCCGACCCAGTTTCAGCCCCAAGCAACCAATCAGGTCGGCTCGGTCCTGGTGCCAAGGGATAACGTTCTGGGAGCCCGGCCTGGCCGGCAGCATCACGGAAGGCTCGAATTGCTTTCGCGTCCTATTAGCTTAGTGCGTTGGCTTTTGGTTTTCCTTCTGGCTTCCCACCCTGCACCCCCGCCCAGAACCCCTGTACCTCTGAGCCAGCCCCAAGTCGGCTTAAATGCACCCAAAACCCATCCTAAGCCATCCGAAACCCACCAAGCCATCCCAACCCCCATTAACATCCAACCCACCCTCCATGCCAAGCCAGGGCTAGAAGAAAACCGGGACATAGCTGAAAATAGCGGACACATGAATCCGATCTTTGTTTGTTGGACATGCCTAGCAGGGAATATGGAAAAATACAATCAATCTAGTTGGCCCGCCACTTGGTGGTTCAGCTGTCGGTTCGGCGCTGCAGTTCAGCGGCTGAGTCTCTGGGTGATCTTTTGCCGGCTTTTGGCCTGGCTTGGCACTTTGAGCTTGTTTGTTGCCTTTGTCTGGCTTGGCGGATGCTTGGCCAAAGGAATTAAATGTCTGAGTGATCGAGCGGACATGCAGCACAAATTGTATATTCTGGCAGGCCGCGTGTGTGGTTTGTAGTGGTATCGCGGCTGCGTCCAGCAAACAACCTGTGTTGGGAAATGCCAAGTGCTGCAACTGCACCGCCAAACGAAGCCGCACTACTAGCTGACTCCCGGATGCCCGAAGTTCAAGCTCAGAGATCTCAGTTTTGCAAGTTTCATCAATCTACCAAAAGCACGTTGGTGCGTCTCGCAATGGAAGGTCCTTCCCACACCTGCAGTAAAACCCATCAGGCACCTCAGAGTGAGCATGCGAAGAAAAAAAATGCATGCTAAGTGGTTCATGTTCAAAGGGATCCCCTCCAAAAAACGGAAAGGGGACACCTCCAAAACCGGGGGAAAACAAAAAACACGTCCAGGAAATTCTCGTGAGGTCCCGAAGCCATCGCCTCTTCTCAAAGAGCTCCAAGCGCATGGCGACCAGCGGCAGGCCGCAAAGCTCCACCAGGAAGTCAAGGAGCCTTCGGACGGCTGCGCTCGTTGCCACAAACCCCGATTCAAAACCGGGTAGGGACACCTAAATGGTCGAACCCAGGAACTTTAGTGGGATTGCTGCCCAACTTGAGTTTCATTGAGTTGGCTGAATCGAGCTCATGAAGCTCGATAATTGCCGGACCTACGTGCAGTGCCTGTTCGGCTTCTGGCCGATGTGCCTATGGTCAGCGTGCTTCAGGCGTCGAAAGTTGTTCGATGCCACTCTTCAGTGCGTGCCATGCAACGGCCAGCTGCCCGGTTCCCTAAACCTACTTTCTTGGCGAGGAGAACCGGCAACTGTCCGGGGCCTCTCATCCTGCAGCGTCCGCAGGAAGGGCTCCGCAGTGTCCGCTGCCCAGTTGACACCCAGATCCACCTGCAAAGCTTTGCGTCTGCGGCTACACACCCTGCGAAGCTTCGGGAACATTTGCTCTGCGCCAACTGGATTGGCTCAGAGAGGTGGCTTACTTAGATGGAACTCTTCTCTTGTGAAAGAGGGTCGCTCAAATCTGGGCGACCCGCCTCCAGTTTAGGGCTCCCAGGCAGGAGAAGTCCCTCATGCCTGCCCAAGCGACCTCTAGGGGAGAAGGGCCAACATGTCAAACTCAGGACGCAAAAGGATGGCTTGGTGAGGACACCATGAACATCATCCGCATTCCGAATGGAAAACACAAACACGCTGGAGAGGAAGTGTGCAACCCAAGCACTGGGTGTTTCAATCCTGACTGATATCACGCCACTCGCCTCCAGGTTGTCTGCCAAAAGATCTCGCAGTCCTCGGCTGTGTTACCCAGCACCGAAATCCTTCCGAAGGCAAACACGTCGCAAAGGCACGCGGACAAAAACAAACTACACACACAAACACATGCACAAATACTCCAACCCCCAGCCGTCAGCAAGCAAGCAAGCAAGCAAGGAAGCAAGCAAGCAAGCGAGCAAGCGAGCCAGCCAGCCAGCGAGCGAGCGAGCAAGCAAACAAACACACAAACACACAAACACACAAACACACAAACACGCAAACACACAAACACGCAAACACACAAACAAACGATCAATCAATCAATCAATCAAATCAAACAAACAAACAAACAAAACTAACAAACAACCAACCAACCAACCAACCAACCAACCAACCAACCAACAACAAACACGCGACCACACAGGCACACAAATAACAAAAACACAAAAACAAACAGACAAACAAACCAACTAACCAACCAACAAACACACAAACACACAAACACACAAACAAGCAAGCAAGCAAGCAAGCAAGCAAGCAGGCAGGCAGGCAGGCAGGCAGGCAGGCAGGCAGGCAGGCAGGCAGGCAGGCAGGCAGGCAAGCAAGCAAGCAAGCAAGCAAGCAAGCCAGCCAACACACAAAAGCGTCAGCACGAGCACGTACACACACACACACGCTAACACACAACCACACACACAAACACAAACACGCAAATTAGCACAAATACACAACCACAACAAACAACACACACACACACACACTCGCACCCCAGCGCACTGACTTGCTAAATCACTCAACCAGCCACCCTGTCGCCGCGCAGGCACGCACCTACTGTCGAGCATTAGGAAGGACAAGGGTGCTCGAAAGTACTGTTATTTTAAAACCGCCTGGTCTTTGAATGGGTCGGTGATGCATGTTTCGCCAGGCTCAGGTTGGGCACATGGACTGCTTGATGTCTGCCTTGCTATTTGGCGGCGCTATTCAGCGGGAAAATGCAGCCCCACCGATGTCCGGTAGTTTGTCTGGCTGGCCAGCACACCATTTATGCGGGTGTGTGAACGTGATGCAACACCCGTTGCCCCTTCCACCGAGTTCTCAGCTGTCTCTTGACTGCCCTGCAGACTTGCAACCACTGAGCAGCCTGTTTCCTGACACTAAGTAATAACGCCAAGGCTCTGCAACATGGCTACTAACCAAATGATCTCACGCATAATGCGGCACTTAAGGCCGAGCACACTTGTTGGGACGCACAGCTGGTGTAGCAAGCTTTTACTCACTTGCCCAAAGGACCCAGAAATAAAAGGTCAACCTTTTGTCACCTCCACCAAAAAATTACACCAAAACGGGAAAACCAAAAGGTCGAAAGGTCGGCTTTGGGCAACTGAGATTAAGCCAAACATGAAAACAGGACCAGCGGCGCTCGTCAAAGCTGCCCCTCAGCTGCTCCAAGTGAAGCGGCCTGACAGGCCAAAAGCCGGCTGCTTACTTGGCTGTGGGTCAAAAACAGGTACCCAAAAGGACGGAAACCTGCGGGTCCGCTAGTGGTTTAATTTTGACCCACACCCACTTGTTGAATCTGAAGGTCTTGTCCCAGGCAAAACTTCAGGTACTTTCTTCCCCCCCCCGAAGAAAGACAGGAAGAAGAGGATGCTCTGGGCCATGTTTCTATGCTAGTGCAATTGTGGCCATCAAATGCAAGAATCACTTAGCATCCCTGTAGCAATGAGTCTCAGCGAGCTCTTAATTATTTGTTGTCTATGTTGTCCTTCTCTTTCTTGCAAGGCCCCATTGAACTGCGCATGAAGAGCGATACACGGTTCTGCACCCCACCACAAGGTGGTGGGGCGGGGGGAGGGGACATACATTTGCTGGCCGTCGCTTTCCCTGGAACTAAAGGTACAGGAAACACTAGTCACCAGGAGCAGCAATAGGCAGCTGAACAGTAAAATGCATTCGGCATGCCAAAAGTGTGTGCTTGCTTGGCTCCTCAACTCCTCCGTGTTGGGTGAGAGCCCTCCTACCATCCCAGTTCCTCATTTCATGACGTGGTGTATGCTGGTGTTTCCGTACCCCCGCTTAACAAATTTAAGTGGTACCCGCTCCTATACGAGCGAGGGGCTGAATTTATTGATGTCATTGCAGCTGGAAAGACTCAACCAACCCAAGATATACATCATATGGTCCCTACCTCAAGTGGTTTCAACCATGCATGGACTATACATGTTCCTGTTAGTTTGTCATATGGCAGCCAAGGTCATGAGGGTCCTCCCACCATCCCTGTGTAGCAGACCCGGCCAACAACAAGTTACTCATTATGTTTTCAACAAGTGACATGGGAGGTAAAAGGTTGATCTATCCCCCTTGCACACTTGCACTTTTTTTAAAGATTCTAGACTGTCTGCAAACAGGGCCCTTCCGTCTGGCTTATGTAAATTCAGCAAATACAACAAATGCAAGTGTTGCTAAACAAAGCAACAAATCATCAACAAATCATAGGAACACAACAGGCCTCCACAGTCGCGCTACGAAAACCGCCGGCCGCAAAGCGTCTCGTGATACCCAAGCCTTAGAAAGGACTCGAAGATGCAGAAGCCATCCTGTGCCGTTCAGGTTTGTGCCAGTAGGTCGGCGGGCAATAAATCGACAAAAGCTACGGCCTGCGGCCATGACCTCGACCGGTGTGCGTTCGGCTGCGAATGGAGGGTTGCTTCATGCCACATCTAGATTGCTTGGTAGCCTTGACGTGCTTTACCGCCTTTACGCCACCAAGACATTGCAACTTCCCAACCGCTGGATGTCACGAAGGCTTGCACATGCTTCATGCTCCGGTGCTCCGGCCTGATCGAAGCGTTTGCAAGCTTCGGCACCTGCAAACCATGGGTTGGGGTGTTGTGATGGAGCTCCGCCGGCTGAGGATGTTGCTGGGCGTCCCGGGAACCAGCAGCAAGGAAACATATGTTGTATGTGAGTCGACCATGAGTCTGGAACATTAACAAAACGAAACCAAGTCCTCCCACTCAGGCTGGCTTATACAAACCAACCCAGACCTGTCTTCAGCGGCGACCTGCCCAGGTCAGGTGTGCCTAAGCGCCTGCAATGCATCCAGCCCGTGTCTTAGGCGTACGCCCTTCGTGCACTGAAGAGGCTAAATTCTGCGGACTCGTGCATCAGCAAAGGGCCTGGTCCGGCAATATGTCGACTATGTATTAACATAAGTATTAATATGTATACCTGTAGGCTGCAGGCTACTGTGGGCAGCCTACTTGCAAAGCGGATCAAACCCAGCACTGTCGACGGCGCCTGCTTCGAAGTCGTCCGCCAAAAGAACCATGGCTCAACACTGGCCCTACTGCAGTCTGTACACTGCAGGCTGCTTGACGGCTCATGAGATGGCTGCGAGTACATGCACATACCACCTGCTCCAAAATGCAGCTCAAAATGAATGCTTGCTTGCTTGCCTGCACCAAGGAGAACTAAAACGATTTCACTCCCAGTGTGGCTGCAGGGACTACTGCCAAAATGAGGGCAATTTTGCCCACTAGATGCAGTCCCCGGAGCCTTTGCAAAAGGGAGGCGATTACTTGCACTCACCTAGGGTGGGGCATCACTCTCAGTCAAGGGTCGGCGCATGTATAGAGACAAATCTGGGTTACCTGAGTCGAATTCCGTTCCTGAGGCATCGGAGGGTTGGTTGCCGCCTGGTGCCCACTTGCTGACCTGCAGGTCGACGGCTTTCACTCACAGGGGGGGGGGGGGTAGAGACGATCTTGGCATGTTCGGTGGTGCATGTGGCCTATTGATAGCTTCATTTACCTGACTTAGTTGTCTGCATTCCGAAGGTTCTGACGCGGCTTCTCTTTCTGTTGGACAAGGCCGCTGAGCTGCAAGAGTTTGACTGGGCCAACTGCCTCACTGTGACTGGGACGGGGGAGGCCACACACTTGTGCTTGGATGCCCAGCGTTCCTTAGCCTCCTAAGCCTGTTTCGGCGCCAGGTCTGGCCCAAAAGGCGTTCAAATATTCCACCCCGCTGCCAAATGCCCATGGTGTCATGGCATTTTTGCATAATGCTGACTAGTTCCTCACTTGGCAAGAAGCGAAGACCGCTTGTGGAGGAACTGTACGTGCGAATGTAAAAGCTACAGTCGCTGGATAGGCGCATAGGCCCCACCTGCTTACACACATGAAACAACGCACCAACGTCTTCTGTTGGTGAGTGAAGAAGCCCAGCAAACCCCCAGCTCGGCAATAATTCAAGTCTGGGCGGAAAAAAACAAAAAAGAAACACAAGAACGGCCTTCCAGACTGTTGACTGCGTACCCGAACCCCGGCCCAAACCAGCACTGTGGAAACACGAGCTGCCTGCGTGCAGCTCGATAAGCCTGTTGGTGTGAGCCATGTTGCCACAAGCGGCTCACTGGGTTGATCCAGCGGCGCGCCCCTTGTCAGCACACCCTTCTCTGAGACATGCTGTCACAAAAACTTTACAAGGCTGGCGACATGACAAGGCCGAAGGACAAGTGTGGCCCCGGGGAAGGGCCCCACAGCCACTTAACATTGAGGCAAGTGCTCACGTGATTCATCGGGGCTACAGCAAGCGAGCGCGGAGCCCAGAAGCAAGGAGGGCGGGCCCACTGGGCAAGAAACATCCAAGGTCTGCTCCTGCTAAAAGAATGCTTTCACATCCTTTAAGTGGCCACTGCAACAGAAAAGTGAGTGACCTACAAATCCTGCAAAATATCATTATGGATAGCTCGTGTGGCCGCTGCCGTGATCGGCCGGAAGAGCTTGGTTGAAGGCAGGGGTACTGAACAAGCTAGCACCGGCAAATGCAAACATATCCAGCTGCACCCTGTTCTTCGCAAACAAATCCATAAAGCCCGCTCAATGTGCAAGCAGGCGCACACACTGCGTTCACAAATCCAAGAACAGAGGGTACCGGGTATGAAAGGAACTGGTCGAAGCAATCACTCAGGAAAAGGCCAGAGCGATAAGGGCAAATTGTATCATCCAGCACTAAACAAACAGACATCATGGATGCTAAGCAAAGCAATTGCTACAACATGTGTCAGCTTCCACCCCATCCAACAGCTGCAAATCATCACAGTTGCCTTATTTCACAATGTCGGCAGTTTGCACATTTGGCTTCGCAAACTCTGAAATTGTTTCTCTTTGAAATGTTATTCTCACTAAGGGGAACTCTTGAAAACAAGAACCTGCAGCGTTGCAAAAAGCAATCTAGGCTGTTGTCTAGTGTAGTGCAAGTTCTTCAGTTTGTCTCCCTGTCCCTTCATGCTGCCCCATCTCCCTTCTCACAATGCTTGTTGGCATTGGAGTGATTGCTTCTGACTTCTTTCAATCTGGATCCAACATTACCATTGAAACAACAACACCTCACCCTCGCCCACTGGCAGCCCTGGGAAGACTACAGCCGCATACTCTGGCCGGAGCGCCCCAAGCTCAGCAAACAACTAAGCCTTCCAACACAAAACAACTTCCAAGGCGTGATGGAGGCCAATGGGTCGCATCAGCCCGACTGTAAGAGACGCAGCTCATGCGCCCGCTTACGGAGCATGGCCCAAAGCCAAAGCAGAACGTGGCAACGTGCTAGTAGGGGAGCTGTCTGTCTGGAATGCTGATGGTTGGCATGCGTGATTTACAGTTTCCTCAAGGCAGTGGACGTAAATATGTGTTTCAAAAGTTTCTGCATTCGAATCACGAGAATATGGACCTCTCCCCGCCTTGATGGCACAGGACAATTTGTCAGCCCCTTGTCTGCTAGCCGTACCCTCACCATTCTCTTCCGGGATCCTTCTCTCCAGAAAATGGCAGGAAAGCCAGGGAAAATGGGTGGCTTCCCAAAAAATAATCGGTGAACATACTCTGTGGCATGATCTTGACATCTGCAGGGACAACCACGTCAAATGGGCATTCACCTACGTCTCCCGCTTGGGTTGTGTGGAATTGCTCCGCAAGCCAAAGCCAAAGCCCTGAGCAACGTCACAAAGCCATTTCAAATGGTGTCATATGTGTACTCGTGCCTGCACACAGGACAGGTGCCCGAGTTGTTTCTGCCAGAAGTCGACCAGGCTACCTCAGGAGCATTTCAATGCAAAAGCACAATCTGAGGATGACAAAATTATCAATAGCGTTGTGCAGTCAAGCCAACCCTCCGAAACAAACATGCTCAGCAATGTTGCTGAAGGGAAAAAAGCAATCAATGTCTTCCATGATTCATTGATGCAGCTCGTCGGCTCAGCACTGCGATACTGAGCCCTGTTTTAAATACCCAGTTGTGCCGTACATCGGGCAATAACTCGAGATCCTGATTGACACCAAGGCCAAATGATGTTTCTGTTCACGGAATCAAACGACTAAAAAAAACAGTCGCGCACACCAACCCACAAAATCGCCCACACACCTGCCCGTCTCCGAACTCCAGCCACGTCGCAATGCAGTCCCGGCAAAAGAAGTGCCCGCAAGGAAGCAAAGCCACGAGGCTGTCGGCCTGAAAGTCCGAGTAGCCTTGGATGTGGTCAAATCTGCCAATGCCATGTGTGCGCAATGCCAACCTGACGGTTCCCACCACTTGTGGCTACTGCCACGGCTACTAATGCCGCATCATGCAATGGAATGCTCTTAGCTTTCGCCCTCATTGCAAACCTTCTGAAAACAATCCAGACATTGCTGCATATGGCACACACTGGGCTCCATCATGCTGCATCTGATGTATGGCAGAAAGGGAATTGAGTGTGAATGACAGCATCAGCTTTGTCAAACGCAAACAGGAGATATTCTGCTGTTGCTCAGAAGTTAGTCATCGTTCGTGCTGCATAATCCGGCCGTGCAACAGCAGCAGCAAGCGCTCACAAAGCGCGGCGGCGCGACGCTGTCAAGGCCTGCAAGTACAACCGGGAATGCAACGTGGGGAAAGCTGCCAGCCCTTCCATCTTCATCACATATGCCATGCTGGCGCCACGACGCGGTCAATGTCAAAAACGCAGTAAGCCGCTTCAGACCTTTCGGCAAGCATACCCGAACAGAAACACAAGCACTTCCGTGACGATCTTTTGGCACAACGTTGGCGTTGCCCTGGGAAGCCTCTTGGAGGACGACAAATGGCTGTTGACTGCCTGAACACATCCATCAGGGGGTGAAAAAGCCGGCAGTTGACTGTAGATCATGCTCTGGTTTCCCCTAGGCTTGAAAAGCGCTTCGCTTTCGCTGTATGACTTGCTGTGGCACTTCCGGCCACCATCGGCCAAGCAATCTTGCCAGACCTAAGCAGAACGCCTGCCTCGGAATTTGTGCCTGGCCCCTCTCAATTCCCCAGCCGGAAGCAGCACCTTCCAGCTCGCAAACCATGGCCACCGCCTGGGCGGCAAGGACAGCGCAAGGGAGGTGATGCTGGCTTCGCTTACACCGCCAACACGGATGGATCTGCTAGAATCGATGCTGCCACCATGATGCAACTCTCAGCAACATTTCGGCCACCATGAGAGCTGCCAACCATTTACCTGCTTAACATCCAGCCGTCAAAAGCAACCTGTCAAGTACCAGGGCGGCTGCAAGTGTCAATTTTTGGTGCTGCTCCGCTCTTTGATCCCAAAAGCAAGCGCGTTCCCGCCTGCAATGGGAACGCAGGATTCATAAGCAACCTTTTGATTGGGTTGTCCCAGTAACAGGAACCTTCGAGGAAACAAACCCAACAGGGGGTGAACACCCCTGATCCCGGTTGATTCCTCCATGGACATGTTGCGTCCAAAGCGAGATCCTGGAAATGACCCTACATGGTTCAAAGAGGTAGACCAGCCCAACGCAGTGAGAACCCCTCAGCCTCTTCGCTTTCAGTTGGACCCTCGAGAGTGCCAGGGCACGGTGGAGCCGCGACATCTGGACAGCTGCCAAGCGCAGAACTGGGCAGAAGTGCCAGTCTCGCCGTACCGCAGCTGGGCCCAAATGCGGAAGACCTGAAGTGGCAGATGGCTATGAGAAACTTTGACGTGGTCAAAAGGGGGGCTTTTTCCCGGGCTTGCTTTGGTCAACCGTTTTTTACCCAACCTGGGGTGGTCGCAACTACGCGCTAGGCTGGTTGGTGCATGGGGCTGCGGGCCACGGAAAGTGGATTCTTGCAGGGCAACAATAAATACTCGTCGGAACACTCTCACGATCATCTTCCGCAATCAGGACTGCGTGATTTCCCCTCAGCCACCGAACTTGCAAACGTGTGTGTGTGTGCCAATGACTGGCATGCTGCGTCAGTGGCACAAGGTTTGCAAATCAAGGGTTACAAGGTTTCAGGCTGCAGATCTGGGCAGCTCTGGACAGGGCCTGACAAGCCTGGCCTCTGCTCTTTCTGAAGGTGACGAGCTGTAAATCCTGACCAGCTTGTTCCTGGGTTCAAGCAAAAAGCCAAAGTGTCAACAAATGCCAAACGCCTCATATACATACAAACACTATCCAATACTGGATGTTTCTGCATATGCACTGCCGCAAACGGAGAACACCAAGCTGGCCAAGGCTCTGGACAAGGGCCCAGGCAACGTAGAGCCCCACGATAACTAGAAACGGCAGGGCTTGAGGTTCCTCGGCGAGGGAGGGCAAATTGTCTGGCAAGCTCTGATCTCTCAAGTCTTGTTTCAAGCGATCCACCTATCGGATCATGACACCATGGGCAACACATGCCCGTGCAAGGCAAGCAATGCTCTGACATGGGAATGCCTACCAACACACCGCAACTGTACTGATACGCAGAAGTCCGTATGTGGGCTTTCTGTGCCAAGAGGTCGTTGGCTTCCCCATACTTGCTTCCAAGAAGCAGGGAAATCTTGCATAACGATGGGCACCCCGATGAGCACGATGCCTGAAGCAGGTCAAAGATAGACGATGCTGCTCAAAGAAGCAAAAGGCATGTTGGGATTTGAGCTCTGCAAGTCGCTTTCCACAGGCAGGCTTCCGCTCCCCACACACCCTGAGCCAAACATGACATGCTACTCGATGCCACTCGAGTCATGCGCGGATTTTTATAGCTTACCGAGCTGCTGAGGAGGATGGCAAGCACCACCCGTAAGGCTTCCAGCTTGTGGACCTTCAGTGGATACACCACCAAGGCAGTGTTCATATAACGTTTTCTGAGCGTTCTTCGTTATTCGGGTTCTGGGGTACCTAGCACATCAAGGGCTGACATTCTGAGGTGAGTGAGTTGCTGTGCGTCCCACCAAGTTGCGACGCAGAGGTTCCTGCCGAGTGGCAGATTCTGGCAGAGATGAGTCCAGCCATTCCCAGGCCCTGCACAAAGCACCTGGCCTGAGATAAGGCGGAGGCTTTGCGTGTCCAAAGCTCAGGGCCTTGAAGCATGTGCACATGTATGCACACATATATATATATATATATATGCGTGTGTACACATGTGTATTTACGTATGTGTGTGTGTACATAAATGTATATATGTATGTGTAAATATATATATATGCGTGTGTACACATGTGTATTTACGTATGTGTATATATATATGTGTGTGTACATAAATGTATATATGTATGTGTAAATAAATATAAATATATATATATATGCGTGTGTACACATGTGTATTTACGTATGTGTATATATATATATATGTGTGTGTGTACATAAATGTATATATGTATGTGTAAATATATATATATATATATATGCGTGTGTACACATGTGTATTTACGTATGTGTATATATATATATATATGTGTGTGTACATAAATGTATATATGTATGTGTATATGTATATATGCGTGTGTACACATGTGTATTTACGTATGTATATATATATGTGTGTGTACATAAATGTATATATGTATGTGTAAAATAAATATATATATATATATATGCGTGTGTACACATGTGTATTTACGTATGTGTATATATATATAAATATATGTGTGTACATAAATGTATATATTAATATGTATGTGTAAATATATATATATATATATATGTATATATGCGTGTGTACACATGTGTATTTACGTATGCGTGTGTATATATATGTGTGTGTGTGTACATAAATGTATATATGTATGTGTAAATATATATATATATATATATATGCGTGTGTACACATGTGTATTTACGTATGTGTATATATATATATGTGTGCGTACATAAATGTATATATGTATGTGTAAATATATATATATATATACACTTATGTATGTATGTGTATATCTGTATTCTTGTATATGTATGTATATGTATATGTTTGTATGTTTTTGCCCATTCGTCGGCCATACAATGATAAGAATCAAATCGCTCAAAACAGAATTCTATTTGCCCTCAACATGCAAAGACTCTCAGAAGTGCGAATGCCGTGAACACCGCAGGTTCTGGACTTGAGCTTTGACTTGGTGCCGAACCTCTGCTGCTTGCACGTTGGTTTACCCTCTTGAGTAAGCAAAAGGCTGAGTGGGAAACTCCGGGGGCCCCAGGCTGGCCAAAGATATCGCCAACAGTGGCTGGCAGAAAGGCAGCAGCTCGTTCAGTTTGACTGTTAGTACCAAACAGCAAGTGGCTGCGCACAAACATTGGCGTGCTGTTCTCTCCAGCAGTTGTGCGTAATGGCTTTCCTGAAGATCCTGCTGGATCTGTACCCTTCCAATCTGCCAACACCAATCTTTAATGTCAACTGGCATGGAGGCATGCTACGGGCAAAACCATGTTTCTGATTGGCAGAAGGCCACCGAATACTCCTACCAAGAGGTTGGTTGCCTACCAGTGAAGAATCCACAAACCGGACCATACAGGCGGCCCGCAGGCAAGAAGGCCTTGGCAAGCCTTACGCCAATTGGGGCCGAGTACGCTTTAGGAAGGTGGGCATGCCGCCCCTACGGACACCAAGTCTTGCATCCAACTTGCCTGCTCTCTCGACTGATCTCCCTCTCTGACAAGAACGGACCGTCCATGTCTTCAAAGGAGTCCTGGGATGAGACCGTGACGCACAGTTTCCCAAATCACTCAGCGGCCGGACATGGGTCCACATCACTACTGGCAGGCATGCAAGTGCACGCTGGCCAGGGCTTGGTTAAAAGGCGCTGAGGTTCTCAAAATGCAGAGAAACTGGCCCTCGAACGGAAACCTGATGTCACAACCATGCAGTCAAACTGACACAATTGGCGTGACAAATTCCAATATGAGAGGATATAAAATGGGAAACGCAGCTGGGTCTGGGACATTTTCTACAAGTCGTCACCCAAAGGCGGATAACAATCAACCATCACTCTTGAGCATGGTTTTGGCCAGTGCGAATCCCAATCCAAGATCAGCCTTGCCTACACTGCTGCGTCCCATGGCTTTTTCAGCAAGCGAGTGGCGTGCTTCCACTGCCAAGGCTTATGCCAAGCCGCTGGTCTGTCGTCAACCTCGCTAAGGCTTCCCCATGGCACCGGCACAGCCATCGGCTTTTCTACAGCCTGCGGGTGCCCCCCTCCCCCCCCGGACTGTTCCCCTGTCTCTTGTGTCTCCATGTCTTCATGGGCAGACTGCTGAAACTGTCGCCGTCCGCAAGGCTGGGCATGTTGGTGATTTCAGGGGTCAAAGGCTGTTTCCCCGCCCATCTTAGGACAAGGAAGGAAACCAGGATGAGTCTTAGCCAGCCCGCGCTTCTAAGTGTCACAAGGCTGGTCACCCTCCGGATTCTCCCATTGTGCGGGTAGCATGTGCGAAGATTGCAAATGTGAGCATCGCTTGATAAGTTTGAACCTCCGAGAGTCATTCAGCCTGCGCAGCTTGGGTGAGGCCCATGAGAAGCTATTTCACATATTGCTTGCCTCCAAGCGCCTGGGCTTTGCATACTTTGCATCCTCTCTCTCGCTCTCTCTCACGGTGCGGTCGCCTTGTTGTTGTAATTAGTAAACGCTTTAACGCTTCTCACCTCTACGGTCTGCTGCTTTTGCAACGGCAGCCTTCTTGGTGTTGACAACCAGCCTGCAATGCTCATAGTCTGCCTTCTGCTTCAAAAAAACCTACTATCCCATCGCCGCCAAGCATGGGGCTGAGCGGAGCCTTCCGCGTCGACTGGACCGGTAACGAGCTTACAATCCTTCCATCGAGGGCAAACAGATTGGCAGACACATCCCCACAAAAAGCAGAATGCTTCTTGGTTAACTAAAGCAAGCGGCATCTTACGCGTGCATGGCTCTTAAAACTGCCTTGCCGCACCATGTGCCCAGCACGCCTTTCCCTGTTCCAATATCAAAGTCCAGGTTGTCTTCCTTGAGTGGCCTACTGGCTCGCTGGCACTGGAGGTGTGCAACCAGCAAACAATTCAACAGGGCCTCAGCGCCATACACAGGCTTCATATCCAGCAACCTGCTCTGTTTACACCCCTCACCCAACCTACTAACATGTCAGATTTAGCCTTGACAGGTTCAAAACATGCATTACTCCCCCTCATCATGTTCTGACATTCTGTGATAGTTTACGCATGTGCACACCCCTCACCCAACCTCTGTCAGATTTAGCCTTGACAGGCTCAAAGCATGCATTACTCGCCCTCATCATGTTCTGAGATTCTGTGATGAGCGTGGACAAGGGGCTGTCAAAACTGCGACCTTTCCAAATGGCTGCCTTCCCTTTGGTTTCCCTTGAAGCCACCCAACCAAAAAGAAGAAAAAAAGCTCTCATGACCGTCCCTCTGAGGATCGGGCAGCATCAACACAAAGCTGATGGTGAGCGCAATCCAAGCGATGAAGAGGCCCCTGCCGCACACAACGCATACCCCAGCGTCTTGGACTTGAGTGACCAGCTGTTCCAAAAGAACCAGCTACCCTTGGTAGCGGTCCTCGCTGCAAAGAAGAATTACCAAAGCTTTTTGTTACAGCGAACCAAAAGCCTGTGCATTTCACCACATACCATCTACCTCAGACCATCCATCCCCCCCACCATCCTTCCATCTGCGTCCTGAGGCACCACGTGCAACCATCCACTCAAGCACATGCAAAATACACATTGACGTGTCATGTGAGCAAGTATCAGGTTCTGTAGCCCGTAGCACGGCTTTCAGCTGCACCCCAATAAAGAAAGGTGTGCCATGTTGATTTAAGGTGCAATTTGCCAGGATCTGCATAGCTTCTGGGAAACTTGACGTATCCATCATTGTGCCTGTTTCTCACGCAAACTTGCGATATCAACAAAGGCCAGGCGTACACCCACAGCATGGTATTGGGCTCAGAGCGCAGCAGGACAATGAACCTCAGCCAAGCAAAGAATATGCGAGGCACCATCAGCAAAACAGGTTTCACAAAAATGGTCGTAAACAGGCTGAGGCATGACCTCACGTCTCGCAGTTGACGGGTTTTCGAGTCCTTCCAATCCTGGCTTGGGCATATCATGTGGCAAAAGTGTGCGCTCAAGCAAACTTGCATCAATTGAGCCAGCCGATCCACGATGAAGCCCCCATTCTTCAATTCGGCCAATTCGGCCATCCCAACTCTCATTTACAGCTGCCACCTGCCTCCTCACACTCGATGATCTGAACTTCAGGCTTCCATGCAGTATCAATACGCACACCCCTCCACACCGGCCCGTGTGTCAACTGTTGGTTCTGGCCTTCAAGTAGAGCTTGATTAAACACAGGCTTCTCTGCATTCCACTATGGCAAATGAGGCTACTCACGAGATAATTTGCATCAAGACCGAGCGAGCTAGTGCCAGGCTGAGCCATGGCCAACGACATTGAGTTGCGAATGGGCTGCTAAAATGAGACACCCGCCGAAGGGGTTTCTCATCAGTCCGTTGACTTGTTGGGATTGCTGGGTTCTTGAGCCTAGCCGCAATATGTAACGAGATTGTCTCTTTGTATGATCAAAATACCCCTTTGAACATACCAAGCCAGCGAGCATGCCCGCCAACCTAACCCTTTGAACTGTCGAAGTGCATTCCAACAGTCAGACGCCGTGATCTGGCTTTCAGGCTTGGAGCTAAGCAGGATGCTGACACTTGAGCTTGTGCCTCTCACGAACTGCCAAGCTGATGCTTTCTGCTGGGCCGCGGGCAACACCAAGTCAGCCACCAGCAGCAGGAACAGACCGAACCTGGCACGACGTTGCCAAAAAGTCACAAGGTCGATCCCAGCTTTTTGGTTGCGCTCAAGGTCACCTTGTCCATTGGAAAGGAAGAAGACAGAATGGCCATGGACACCTTGAAAGTGGCGATAGGACAAACACACACACTGGCATCGTGCCTGCAGGCGTAGGTGCAGCATCCACCGGCCTGAGGGCTAAAGTACAAACCCGGCAGGGAGTGCAAAGCAATCAAAGTTCCAGCCTCCCTCCCCTAACCCCGTAACCCCCGTTTCCCCACGGGGCGCTACTAGGCTGCAGGGGGAAGCAGGGTTAGCACGGCGCTGGGCGCTGAGATCGTTGAATCACGTGACCCGAGGCAGGGTGACGACACAAACCATATCCAGTGCTGCCTATTTCCGCCACGGGGAAGCAAGGCTGCTAACTCGCCTCGAATGGAGAGAAGCGAGAGGCCAAAAAGCTGAAGCGTAGGATGCGGCCGTACTGGGAATGCATCACAGCAGCTGAAAGCTGAACGTCCTAAAAGATGGAAAGAGGGGAGGCTGGAGTGTGCGACTTGTGTTCCGGAAGGGTGACAACTGGTTGAAGCGGAGGTTTGTGCAGGGGTGACACACCGAACGATTCACACTCAAGCACTCACACACTTACACTCTTACACCAACACGCACACACAAACGCGAGAACCTGAGCCGCACTCAAAAGGAAATCTATAGTCAAGGGGATGGCTAAGCACATTGCTTCAAACATCCTCAAGTTCCAAGGGATTCTCAGCATGTAAATGCCAATGTCAATCCTTTTGCAAAGCACCAATGATAGTAGCCCAACAAGCTATGAGAAATCTGGGGCATGACAGTTCAAAGGACATGGCAGCGCGGCGGAAATACCTCGGGCCGGAAAGCCACTGAGCTCAAAACCCAAAGGCGCAACATGTGCGGCAAGTCCGGGTGCGCAGCAGGATTGTAGTCATCATCCACCGACCACGACAACCTCTCCGTTGCCCTGGGCAATAGCATGCCGTCGCATCATGCAAGAGCTGGCTGCCAAAATGCAAAATGCCACTTGCAATGGCCGAAGGGTGGCTTCCTCAGACATCTTCTACCGGTTGTCCATCAAAGGCATCTCCAGCCTGAAGAAGCGGATAAACTGCTCCTCGTTGATCTGACCTGGCCATGTTCTGGCAGGCAAACCACACATGACAGCTTTGGCTGCTTGAGCCATAACTCTTTTGAACAAGTCTTTTTGCGCGGCCTGGTGCTATGACACGGGCGTGTCTCCAAACAAAGCAATCCCCTGCTCAAAAGGATAATGCAAATGGTTCCCACATCAAACAGTATAGCACAAGATGCTTAGCACCCGATCAGACACATTGGTCGGTCACATTTTAAAGCCCAGGTTTGCTAGTGACAGCAGCGCCCAAAACTGTACTCGCTACCGAAAAGCCGCCGCAGCTGCAGTCGAATCTGAATTCTTACCATTGTGGACATATGCAAGCGATTTGGCCCCCAAGGATGGGCGCCACGCCTCTATGATAGCCGCATTCCTGGAGGATGCCTCATACATCGGAATCTCGAACACATGTTTGACGATTTGTGTTTGCTTGGTTTCTTGTTCATTGGTCTTGGCCAAGCAGGCCATCTGCCAAATCAGTGCTCTGTGAAAGGCCCAGAACCGGGACAACCAAAGACAATGCAGTGAATCACACGCCATGCCCTACCGTCGCAGTTCTTGCAGTTTGTTGCGGCTGTTGGCTGTCCTGCGTGCCGCAGGACCTACAGTTAGAACAGCTGGCTACATCTTCGTTGCATGCAAAATCACAACTCTTGCCGTGTTCTCACCATTTCGACTTCAAGTCGCCCCTTGATTCGACATCCAATGAATAGAGCTTCTCGCTCAGATTCTCAGCCTACCGCCTGCTCCAGCTTGGCTTCAGGAAACTAAGCCCAAAGCAGCGATCTCAGTTTTAGGGTGTGAGGAGAACCAGGGGGCGACTTCCGTGCAGTTGCCACTCCGCACTGAACTACGCCGAGTTGCGTTCCACGTTGGCCCTGGAGGCATCCACACCTGGCAAGCGGTTCGCCCAGGCGGGTTTGATAGCATTCGGCTGCATGCCGTGGTAGATCGGGCAAATGCGGCCATGTGTCGCATTGGCATCATGGTAACCCTGAACAGAAATATCAGACATAGGACCTTCATTGCTACATTTGTGTTGCCCCTTGCATGCTTCGTGGCAGGAATGTGCTAATCACGTGGTTGTTTTTTGTCTTCTTTGTATTTCTCAGGGGAACGGGCACAAGTTTGGATTCGAGCGTGTGTTGCTTCTGCGGCAGCTTCTGTGTTGTCTATTGCGTGGAGTTCGTTCAAAAACATACCCGCAAAACGAAGAAAATACCTGCAAAGCGAGCGCACATTTGAAGCACATAACAGTTGGTGAATTGCGCAAGAAACCCGTGGATGCACTTGTTGGATCATTGGGCAAAAATAGTTGGCCCGCACATGTTTCAAAGTGACACCAAATTGTGCAACAATGGAAGGTCCACGTACATGCAGGTGGGCATGTATTTCATCATTCGGAAAAGGCTGGACATGGGACTTCAGCGCCCAACATGTCCCAAATTACTTCCGCTTTATGCACTGCTCTGCCTACGCTCGACCCACCATGTTGACAAAGACACAGCCCTTGACAAACAGTACTGGTAGGTTGCTGCAGCATGCTGGAGATCGCTGATTCAGGATGTGTTGTTTCATCTCAAAGTTGAACCCGCAAGTAAGGACTCGTTCATATGCAACATGACATGTCCAAAGCACACTGTCATCCCAACACAACTCATCACATCGTCAACTCAAGTATGTCAACTGCGCTTTCCAGGCCACTATGATGCGCAGCACAAGCGGGACTTGCTGCGTATAATTGTTACGGAGGCGGCAGCCCGGTTTAGGGTGGGGACTGTAGTGCAAAGAGCTGGTCTATCCCCATCAGCACCCCGAAAGCATTGATTCAAGTAATGTTATGTTGCTTACGCGGTCCAACCCGTCCAGTGCCAAAGAACAGCAAACTCTATGTCAGCATAGCTAGCTTCCATCGCAACATAAAATGTTTTCACAAACTCGGAGCCAAAGGCACTGTTCCTCAAGCTGCCAGCAATGCACTAGAAACTCAGCGCTGTGCATGAGGCCTTCAGGATTGCTCAATTACCCAAGCATTCACCATAGCTATCCTTAGCTTTTCGGCCCCCCCCCCCGGCAGCAGCACCACAATTCCGCAGTGCACGAAGGAGTTGCTTCACACTGACCTGACCCCGAAAGCTAGGGCCGGAGGCCCAGCTCAACTCCGAGATCAATCAACCGTACGCCCTTTGAAACCTGAGGATGGGCCTTCACCAGCTGCGCATGTTCAGGTCAGCAGCTGTGGCTAACAAGCTGGTGAGACAAGATGGTTTCCACGGGTTTCCGATACCAAACCACGTCCTGATCCGGTGCCAGTGACTGATGGGGCTGTCTGGCTCGGGGATGGGCATGTTTCATCCCGCATCCGAGATGAGGATTCATCCCACAATCATGGCTTACACAAACACATTGATGTTTAGCGACCTGCTGGACCAGAGTCCTTCAAATGCTGGCCATGCCTGTTGGCTTGAAAACTGGCCTCATCACAATTTAAATGGTCTGTTGCAAGTTGCATGATCATGCATGATCTGCATGGCCCACAGAACTCATTGGAGCACCAGGTGCTGAAAAAACCAAAGTTGTTTAGAAGGCCCCCTGAGCTGCGCAAATCCGCAAATCCGCATTGTGAGGCCAGCACCAAGCCGTCTTTGTCGGAGTCTATCTCACCTCAGCCGACGCGGGCGCGCTTCCCATGCGAACTTAATGAGAACTGCAGCCCAAAAAATGGCATGGTGTTGCCCAGCAAAGCAAATTGTTGATGCAGCATGCCAGGCTGAACATTATCACATCAGATGCAAATCAGAAGTAACGGTGAAGCTCAACATTGAAAGAAGCATGGTATATAGAGTAGTGTATAAAGTCTGAGCGTACCGGGCTGGGTTTGTTTGCGATAGGATGGGATGGCTTCATGGCTGGCTGTGCGGGGCATGCTTGTCGTCACAAAACAGCATGTTTGGCAATGACTGTTGCATCGCTCTGTTGGTCGCAAGGCAAGAAAGGGCACCCATTCAAACCTGCTACTCCCGAAGCTTTGCATTTCAGAAGCTTGGCCGCCGTGCGAAATGCGCGTCTCAGCGTAGACTCCGGCACTGGCTTCCCATGACTCTGACCTCAAACCAAAATGACTCTGGGGTCCTTTGAGCTTGGCAGCCAGGCTGCAACATAGCGGTTGCCGGGATGGCATTGATCAAGCGCAAAGGCACGTTCAGAAGACGCTGAGTGAATATCCGTTGTGTTCAAACAATCAAACAAGCTCCATTAGAGATAGCAGCTGGATCCTCTGTCACAAAGCCCACAAAAAGGAGTAAAGCCGAATCCAGTCTTTCGGACGAATCGCCCGTCGGTTCTCAGTTCTGACAACCCATCCTGACTGCACTGCCTGCATCACTCTGGAGATACTCTGGAGTTCTGAGTTGCGAGGAGTGGCTCGAATGGCCAAAACTCCTTAGGCTACACTCCTTCCTTAAACGCCCTGGCCATGTCTGTTTAAAAGTCTCTATAAAGGGTGGATCCTCCACGAGCCATTCAAACACTCTGACACCAAGGGCAAGGCTGAGGCCCACGTTGAAGCCATCCGTGCTGCCGAAGACTGCCCGGCCTTCCAGCGACTCGTCGCACGGCTACGGATGGCAGGCTGGTCAAACATAGTCAAACAGACATAGTTTTCAGAAAGAGTACGTGTTGCTTGCCCCTCTCTCTCACGGAAAGCTCCTTCTGGTATTCGCCTTGTTCCACAGGCTCTGTGACAGTGGCATCTCCAATGTGCAAGAAACGGTCCTGATGACATAAGTGCTGAGTTGGGAAAGGGGTAGCCCCTGCAACAAACAAGCAGATTGGTTGGCACCAAGGCTTGGGCCCTTCGGGCCGCAAGCCAAATGTGAAGCGTGCTCACATGCCAAGTGCTTCCTGCTAAGTCTTCAGAAACACGGCTTTCTCAGTGTTCTCAAACTTGTTGAGTCAAAACAGTAGGCAGCCCAACAAACCTTTTTTCTTTCTGTGTGTGGTCCAATGGCAACGGGCATCTGACGGATTTGCATGCCAATTGCCCTGGAAGCGCTAAAGTCAGATCCAAGTTAGAAATTTGTCCGCTGGGCGTGCGGCAAATACGCCGAATACCGCTGATAAGTGCCAATGGAAACTTCGCCCGAGCCATTACAATTTACGCTGCACAAGGGAAATCATTTGAGTCACGGTCAAAACTACTTGCTCCCCAAGAGGACATGGGAATTGTAGTGCGCCCCCCTAAGTCGCTCAGACTACGGGTAATTTTGATCACACACCTCATATGCAACCTGCTGAGTCACCCGGGCGCATGTGCGGCGACACCTCAACCGAGCACAGACGGCTTGAACCATGTGCGTTATGTTAGGTTGTACTCCTTCTTCCAAAGGACAACTAACACAGTTCAGCTTGTTTTTGGATGCTGCATGATGCACATCACCCAATGGAGTTGAACTACACATCCGGGCCAGCACGCCAACCCCTTTTTTTCCTTAGGTTTTCGTAGTCTGATGCGCGTCCTGAGCCCAGGCCCACGTCCCTGTGGCTTGGAACCTGGTCCAAGGCCCGTCCACTTGGCCGATTGGCAAAGATCCCCGGTAACTTCTGCCGCGGACCCCTGAAATTTCATAAAAAGCTAGCCGCAAGAAGCTGCACAGAAATCATGGCCTGCCAGTCGCTGACAGCAACAACCGCTGAGAGGACTCGATGCCCTTTGACCTCAACCTCTTCAGGCTAGCAATGCCCAACGCCTCCAAGACTCGGCTTTCAGCGCTTCAAGGCGCAGTCCAGGGCGAGTCCGCGACTTCAATGCTGATCCATCGCCTTGTTCAATCTCAGGGCATTGAGTCACAGCAAGTTGCCCCACGTCTTGGATTCCGTTGAGCTGTGGACTTCAAAATGGAGCATCCAGGTGCATTGTATCACTGTATTGCTTCACATTCCTAGTGGACACCAAAACGTGAGAAGCATTAGCAATGCACCTGAACAATCCTCCAACGTGTAGCATGATATGAAACGTCCCAAGATCCTAGCACCTGCTCTTTCAACCGTTGTCTCCGGTCCATGCGTCCATGAAGAAGCCGTAAGGCATGCTTTTCGGCCCCTGGATTCGTTATCCAAGTGCAAATGCTGCGCTGCTGTGGGTGTGCTGTTCATACGATTTGCGAGCCTAGAAAGAACACGTGCTTGCAATTTTCCAAAACGGATTGGCCCAATCCGAAATGAGCTTTTGGCGCCTACGGCAGGTGCCAGAAGCCCTCAGGAACTCAGAAAAGAAGAGCGGAAGCTTCAAATGCGCCGAGAGCCACAGGACAGCCTGGCGCAAAAGACAAGGCAGTGTGGCCTTCCAGTTGTACAGTGCTTATGTCACATGTTGTCACATGTCACTTTCTGCCAAGCTTAGAGCGTTGAAGGCTTGCAAAACTGGGGAGGAAGGATTCAAGTCATTCCTCCATACGGGTATAATTCAATTCGCTTTTTGATCCCCCTGCGCCAAATGTACTCTCGAATAACTCCCGTTTCATTGTAATGAACAATCATTGGGTGGATCTACCTCAATTAACTCCTTTCATAAGGGTTTTTGGCGCTGCCCGGGTGGATCTGTCACAATCAGGTTCACAACCGGGTGAACCAGGTCTCACATTGCCAACAGCGGCTGGATCTACACTTTGCAAATCAAATGGGAAATCAATCAGCAAATAGCGATTGCTTCCTCGGACCTCATTCGGAACAACGAACACGGCTACACGCTGAGCCGAACACAGCACCCTTTCAGAACCTCCCACCTCCCCCAACTCCCCACTTCCCGAAGGGAACAGGCTTTGACACCTCGTCAGTGCTGAGGGCTGAGTGCATTGTGAGCAGTGGTCATACCGTGGATGGAGGAAATCCTGCGTGACCTTTAAAACTGACACATGCCATCTTGTTACAACTTGCCCCCCTATGCTAATGTTGGTGCCCAGTTGGGGTTCTGACTGTCACAGCACAATGTGAAGCAGGGGGCGTGGGGTGGCAAAACGCAATCTTATAGATTTCTGCCATCAACCACACTGTCTTCAAGCGCATTGCGCAGCAGCAGCCTTAACTTTGCAAACGGTTAAATACCAAACTACAAGAGAATGGTTGGCATCGCAAGGAAGACTGCTAGAAAAGCTGAAGGGAAAAGAAACGCAATGCAAGTTGCACGAAGGAAAACTTGCAACCATCGCAGAACCAAGCACTGCCTACCCCTGCGCAGTCAAAACTCAGCCAACTCTACAGTCAGCACTGCGGTCAACACTATAGTGAACCCTCCCCAAATCCCGTCAGGGCCAACAAACCCATTGGGCAAGTTTTGCCTGGATATCCTTTTCGTTGGCCCTGCCCGGATTTTGCTAGTGTTGATGGTCTGATTGACTGTAGCGTTCGCTTTAGTGTTGGCTGAGCTTTTGACTGAGCACAATGCACGCACAGGAGGAAAATGAGAAAGGGCAAAATGAACCAGAGAACGTGCGACGGCGAGCTCAGCTACATAAAACAATGCTACAGAGAGTCTTCTAAGCCAGTCGGTGGATGGAGGATATCTTGATTGACTTTAAAACCGATCCATGCCATCTTGTTACAACTTGCCCCGCACGCCCTATTGATGTTGGTGCTCAGTTTGACCAAGTTGGGATGGAGCATACAAGATTTAGATCATTGGCTAACTACAAGCGGTTGCGCCTGTCACAGCACAATGTTAAGCAGGGCTGCAGGGTGGCAAATACGCAATCCCATAAAATTCATGCAAGATTTCCTCCGGCAACAGTTTTGCTTTCAGGGGTGTGTGTGTGTGTGTCAGTCCCTTACAAGCACACAACACCGGTTGATTACTTTTGCAGCCAGTTGTCTCTTGACCTCTGCAGCTTGGGCCTCTTAAAAATGCATGCCATCCCCCAACCTGAGCATATGTGGCCTTTTCAGTTGTGCAGCAACCCTCACCCTTGGCTATGCTTCTCTGTGTCAATATGCGCAGGAGGTGCAAATACAAACCACCATATACGGGTGTGGGCTTCGTGCAGTCTACATGTAACGGGTCACGGCAGCAGCAGTGGTTGGGGAGAAAGCCTGTCACCCAGCGTCGATGCACAAAAGGACCCTTCCCCAAATCTGCCAGAATAGTTGACAAACCTGGCTACAGCCACATACCGTCATGCCCGCTGTATTGTTGCTTGCCAGCTACTCTACCACAGTCCGAGAACGAGACCGTCGCCAGGCCCTGCCTTTCAGGCTCCGCTGGTGAGGCCCTTACCTCAGGTGATCAAGGCAACAAAGGTCTGCCAATGTAACATGTGTGGACACCGCGGCATACCGCGGTTGTATGCAATTTGGGCAAATCTATGGGTGACGCCGCAAACTCCCAAATGTTTGCATCGCTATGATTTGCCCAAATGCAAATGGTGACAGCAAGAGCGCAGTAAGCCCGATTCAATTGGGATTTCAAGTGCACCCAGCTTTGCCCAACCCCAGAATCACACCAGGCCTGTGGCTCAATCATGTTTCTCGTGTTGCCGCGCAAACGCTTTACAGCAAATCAGCCGTCAGCCAGCTTTGGGGAGTTCAAAAATTGTCAGACGTGTTGAGGGGGTGGGAAGAGCCGGGGTGCGCACTAAAGGAGTGAGTATTTGCCCCTCCCGGCAGCTTCCGCATTGGTGGGCCTCCTGGCATGTTTAGCAGTTTGATATGGCTTCTGAACGTGCAAAGCTTCCCCGTGAGCTTTATTCAACAGAAGCTTTTGTCACATGTACGTCTCTGCTTTGCAGCCCGTCGCTCTTGAAGATAAGGGAAACCACCTCTGCTTTATCTGGAGGGATAACTGTTTATCCCAAGACGACATGATGGCTCACTGGGCAGTCAAAGGAGCCCCTCGCAAAATTCCTAGGGAGCACCCAGGATGCCCCAGCCTTTTGAATTCCGAGCGGCAAATGTCCAGCAAAGATAGCACCCCCGCAGGCTTCCGGCTACCTGCGGGCACCACCAGCATGCGGTGCACCCGCGTGGTGGCGAACTTCTCCTGAACAGGGAAAGAAGATGTTCGCCCAAAAAGCCACATCTAGAAGACATTTGCCTGAAAACACACACACACACACACAGACACACACACACACACACACATATATATATATATGTATGTATGTATATACACATATACACATGTCTACATCTGCACATGTGTGTTTATAGGATGTTATAGGCACAACGCCATTCTATGAACTCGCTGCCAGGCTTTCCTTCGCAAGGCGGATCCTGCCCCTCGCCCCAACAATGTAGCCAAGCCACGATCACCATCGACATCGGCGTCTCATTGCTCACTGAGATGATGGGCGCCCGCGTGTGGCTAAAGTGTCTGTCGGGCTTCCGGCTGTCACCGACCTGACAAGCCGACCCCAGTTCCACAGTCTCGAGGGAGCGCTCATGTCATTTGTGGATACCCGGTTGTCAAGGCATGCTGCTAAAATAGGTACGCTTGCGCCATTGGTCGCACAGGAACTGGCCAACATTGTTGCAATTTTTCAAGTCAAGGCAGTCGAAATGAGAAAGCACCGGTTGCAGCCTGCGGATTCATAACTCAACATTCGACGAGCTCGCTCACACCGAAGACCAACTGGCACTTAGACCCACGGATTGCCCCCAGCAGATCCCTCCCCAGTCCGGGCAAATCGAGCCGCAGCGACACGTGAACGCGAATGACAGTCACACGGGGTGACCGACGCTACCCCGCAGTCCGGGCTAATCGAGCCGCAGCGACACGCGAATGACACGCACGCGGGGGGGGCCGACACTAGCGTTGGTGACCTTTGCAAGGGCTAAGTGACCTCGATTCGCACCCCCACTGACACTCAAATGACACGCTTTGACACTCCCAAAACGCCATGTTCGGGCCATTCCGGGTCGGCCCCAATCAAATGTGGCAGTATGTGGCAGTTGTCACACTTCGACACGGGTAGCTGTTCGAGTTCAACAGGATCAGAACCCCATCAAGCCAAAAAGGGCACTTCGCAAACAAATCTTGGGGCACCGACACTGCGTAAGTGGCCTTGATTCAAACACGTCACCTGCTCTTGGTTTATATAAGGGCACCAAAAATATGCTGGGTGACCGCAGTGAAGAAGATAAACTGACCTATATTTTATAGACTGGTATTTGTTGTAAATGCCTTCTTGGCTCTATTTCGGCACCTTCCAGGCCATGCTCCAAATTCCGTGGCACATTGCATCTGGAATGCACGCGCGCACCAAGTGATGAAGCAGCTTGCTGCCTCAACGTAAATTGCTTCTCAAGGCTTCATACCGCAAACCCAAACGAGGCTGGCTCATTGTCATCCCTGCAAGCGGGGGCCTTTTGAAGCCGACCATGCCGCCATCTGACGGATACAACCACCCAGTTCCTTCGCCGACGTCCCTGAACATTTCAACACGAATTACACTGCCCAGTGAGCTGACTATGGCAGACGTCGCATAGCCCATGACTTGACGGAACCAACTGCTGCCCAAGTGGCAAAGAAGACAACGTTTCTGTCTCGCAATTCCTGGGCCACGCCCCCGCACACACTGAAATCACACGCTGGGTATGTGGCGTTTTTCAGGATCTCGTGAATCTCAAAATCGGGCCCCCCCACCATGACAAAATGGGACGAACCAAGCCCGGGTAAAGGCCAACTGGCAAACAAATCCTCATGTCCGGCCAACACAGCGCAGAAAGTCCGGTTTGCTTGCTCAGTCGTGTTGGCCCCTATTGAACACCCTTTGCCTGCTAAACTGCACACTCAGGTTAGTGCAATCTCGACGAGTAACAACCTACCTGCTTGCCTCTCTTCAACCCTGTAAGGCCTGTGAGAAATCTCTGGGCTCAAAGCTATTCGCAGACCCATTGCCCCGCCCTTCCAGGTGCGCTGCAGAAAGGATGGCGGATTTGTCGTCTTCATGTCCTTGCCCAAGACATGCTCAAGTCGTCAAAGCATGTCGCTAATCGAGAATTCATGCTTTGGTTTAAGATACCCTCTTTTGCACGCTCGTGAGAAATGCCGACTTCCGGATCGCTCCTAATGCCATAACCAGATCCGTGGCTGAAACCACAGTGATCGCAGCGCCGCTATCATCTGTGATGATCAGACTCGAGAGTCCTGCGAGCAAAGGTTCTCTCAATCGGCCTACGAAGTGTGAAGGTTGATTAACAAAACAGCCATGAAACAATCACCAAAGATGACCAAAGACACATTGATGCCAAGAGGATGGTTGGCTTTTGAACAGTACTAGCTGCAACATCGCCTAGCATGAGTCGTCCCGGTCTCCTTGCGCCACAAGCGTCTGAAAGGCCGTCAGTGCCTTGCATTGGCACATAGGTGCGCATCACGAAGTGCAGATTAAACAACAAAGACATAATCGAACCAGCAGGGGCCCCTGGTTTTAGCGCGTATCCATATCATGCATTTGAGTCTGACTTAAAACACGAGAGGCTGGAGCCCTGATTACCACGCCCACGAATTGAACAGAGGTCTATAAGAACGGTTCGCGACCACGCTTCATGAAAGGGCGAAAGACATGGCCAGGATCTGCTGTCACAACGGCCCATATCTGAAGCGGCCCTTGCCTAAACTATGCTGGCTGCAGGCCAGGGCACAGTGGCATGATCGTGGATGGTGACGACGCGAGGCGTGCAAATGTCCTAGCCGACGAGTCGGCCTAATATGAGCGTGCTACTGTTGAGGATGCCCGTCTCTGCTTGGTTGAAAAGGATAGCCACAGGAAAACAGCAACTTTGCGGGTCCCCCTATGTTTGACACATCGGCTCAAGTTCATAACTTCTTTATTTACGCATATGCAAAAACAAGCCCCAAAGAGTCGCACAACGGCTAGGGGGGCCCTGGGAGCCAGTGAGCCTATTTCACATGACTGTACTCAACAAAAAGAGTATTCGGAGAGTAAGTCCCGGCAATGCTCAAGTTAGACTAGGCAATTCTAACAAAGTGCCGGGAATCTGAGAGTGGGTCCTGGTCTTTTACAAACTTAGACTAGACAATACTGAGCTAGGTACTTGCAATACAAAACTAAGTACTGGCAATCCAACGGGAAGTGCTGGCAATACTTTTCTAAGCATTGGCAACTCTAAAGCCGCACTCAGGTCATCCAAGCTTATGGAGGACCCCGAGCACTGCTTTCACTATTAAACGAGGTCCCACAAGAGTTGTCCCTGCTACCTTCCAACAGCAAACAGATGCCCTCTCCCTAACAAATTATGTACCTTGTGCTATAGCAGGAGGAACCTTGCGCCGCAGCTTAGCTTTAGGGGTGCGGATAATTGTCTTCGACGGTGCACAAACTTACCTGGGTGATGGCAAAACCTAGCTCGGCAATTGAAAAATGACCGGCTCGCATCAAACTTGACCCACCGACCCGCTGCACACACTTACGCAGCACTTGGCCCCTAAGCAAGCAAAACAGGTCCTCGCATTCCAGGACTTCATAATAAAAAGCAGTCGGAGGGAACGACTCCATTCGAAATTGCTTCTCCGCTTCCATCCGAAAACATCAATTGCTAGGGAGCTCTGTAGCTTGAATGCTGAAGCCCCCCCCAAAAAACAAAACAAAACAACACACTGCACCGAAGTGTGAGCTGCAAGGCCGCACAGATCTGGGCTGATCAGGTATGGCTGTGGGTCAAAAGTAGGTACCCAAAATGGAATACTGGAAAAAATGGAAAAATGACCAAAACCTGCGGTCCCCTGGTGGTTTAATTTTGACCCATACCCGCATCTCGAATCTCAGCAACACCTGAACTTAAGAAAAACAACGCCAAAGGCGCTTCTGCACTTCGCCCCTTTTCCAGGTATGATTTCCACCTTTCCGTCCCTTTCGTGAGCTGCGAGCCGATCCATCCTGTGCCATCTTCGGGGCGACCAATGCCTGGCAAGGAAAACAGATGCACTTTGAGAGAGGCGGCCCCGGCATGTTGCAAAGCCCTTCCCCCCTGCAGCAAATTCGAAGGGCCCGGGGTCACTCAGTTTGAATCAAGGAAGTCAGTCGTCCTTCCGCAAAATGGCCAAGGCCCCTTTGACCACCTCTTCTGCTCGGCAGCCCAGGGAAAAAACTTAAGAAGGCCCTGCGTTGCGCTGCTGGGGAAGCACAAGCCGGGCTGCCATGCCAAGTCTGGGCCACGACTCCCATCGACCAAATACTGGTGCCCTTTCGCCAGATCAGATGAAGCCAAGCCAACAAAACACTAACCCCACATTTGAGCAGGCAGGCCTCAATCTCCTTGAGCTTGCTGTTGAAAAAGGTCACCACGGTGGAGTGGGTGATGATGCTTTCCGGCTTGCCTCGCAACGAATTCACTCGGTGCAAGGGTGTGCCGCAAAGGTTCACCTTCCTGCCACACGCTACTCACAAGTAGCCGGAGCACGGGCAACTGGAAAGCAGGTGGCCGAACAACATCTTCCGTAAGCAAGGAAAAACCGGTTGCAAGCCACAAGGCAAATGGTCGAGCAACGTGATGCCAGCATTTCAGAACAATGACGCGCTGACCCCCAAAAAGGAGACCAGCTTTACGTACTGCGTTGGTCCTGCCGTCCGCCCTAGAAACTCATGTCAGTTCAGAGGACATGTTGTTTTGGCAAGCCGTCGGGCACAGTCTTCGCGGTCAATCTGCGCGATCTTTTCGCGACATCTCACTGCAACGTCTCTCTGCGCACTCTCTCTCTCTCTCTCTCCCGGATATCTCTGGGTACATTGTCTGTTCAAGCAGAGTGCACCTCTCTGCTCATCCCACTCTGCAATCTCTATGTGTGACTTCTCTCTGCCTCTTTTTCTCTGTGCAATCTTTTCGGCTCCGGAAGCTGTGCCGGACGCAATCAGAAGCTTTGTATGCATCATCCGCACAACAGCACTGCTGGCTGTGCAATCTACCTGTGCAATCCCACACCATCTCTCAGGCGATCTTACACGAAAACCCTTCGCCATGCTTGCAGTAACTGAGCTCCCTCAAACGTGATATCCGGGAGATTTCTTATAAGTCGTCAGAAGCCTCATGGATGAGGTGGTAACCCCCTCCAAAGGTGAGAAACAACGAAACCCTCCAAGCCCCCCAAAAGGGATAGATGAGGTGGAACCCCCCTCCAACAGTCCCCACATGGAATGTATCCCCCGCCTTCACTCAACACCACCGCACGCCGCCCCTCGCCAAGGATACTCTCCACGACCTGGTGAAGCGGCTGAACAGAAACCAATGACACATCTGACTTAGAGGCACACCCAAAAAGCGAGTCAATCAAATGCTGAAAACGGGAAAAGGCAAAGACATGTTGTTCGCTAGAGTGGGCCAATGACTTTGCGATCCGCCAATGGGTTGGGCACTAGCCTGGCAGCCGGAGGGAGCTGCCAGGTTGAGGTCTGAGACAACACCAGGACCTGAACGTGCATTGCTACTTGGCTTGTCAGCTGAAATGAATCGCATGCAAGGGTACGAGATGGTAAAAGGACAACCCATTAAACGGCACTGGCCGGCGGTTGCGAAGATATGTGCATGGAACCATTCCAACACAAAATCCGAGGGTTTGGGAATCCATCTGCAATGAAACTCTGTGAGTAAGACACCTGTCAGGCTGCTGCAAACATAGCGTGCTGATGTGTACAAAGGGCTAGGCTATTTGTTCATAGAGTGTCATGTCGCGAATCTTTGCAAAGACCTCTGTGTCAGAAGCACTAACTGCTGACAATGCCGCTCGGCAACCTGGTAGAAGGCAAAGGCAGCAGCTGACAAACGCTGAAACCCCGACCCAACTTGCTTCGGATCCTAAATGCATGCCCTGTCCCATCGCTCCCATTTATCATTTTACTCTGTGGCTGATCGGCCCGGGAGGCGGCACGTGCCCCCAGCCTTGTCAAGGCCTTCCTCCGCTGTGACACAAGAGGTCCTGTTTTTGCACCGTCCTTGGCCGCTGGGAGTTTGGAGCCCAAGCAATTTCATCTGAACTACACACGATTGCGATGCAGGTTTGCCTTGCCATCATGGCTTAGAGCGTGAATGTTTTTTCCCGTGTAATTACGCATCAAGCTTTGAAAGCAAACTGCACAGTGCCAGCTCTCACGCGATCAAAACGCATGTAACATGCAAGGGTTGCGACCTATACCAGTATTGCTGCCAAAGCCGAACAGAAGTTTCAACCAACACTAAGAACTATAGTTAGACGTTCCCTTCCTCCCACTAACATGGTATGTGCGGGAGGGTACCTGGAAGATCAGTTTTGTCTTGGAGGGGCCCTTGTCAGGCGCCACATTCTCTTTCTCTTTCGCCGTTTTGCACCCTGCATCTTTACCGCCACACGAGCCATCGCGGCCCGAAACGGCACGCGACGTCACTATCAAAGATGCATAAAACAAACCCCAGCGAATACACAACACCACAACAAAACTCAACCAAATTAAATGATGCTCACTCCGCAAGTATCCAAGAAGAATGATGCAGCATTGGCCCTGCCCAAACACAGCAACAACCCCTCATGCTGCCTGCTTTGCCCGGCACACCTCACGCAGGTGATGTGACTTCGAGAAAGCATGGCAAGCTCGCCCAATGCCCTCAACAAGGCGCTGCAGGACGGTTGCCGTGGAGTTCCAGCGCGGAGGCTGAAAAGAAGCCAATAGTTGCTACACCAACGCACGAACACATCGAACACATCGAACACATGCATCTGCAGGTCATCCCAAGTAGCATGGTCACCGGTGTAACAAGGTGTATGACGCATGCACACCTGCACATGGAGTAAACAGGTGGGTACATACATTTACACACATGTAACATATGCACGCCATATATACATATCCATGTCTATTTGTGCATGTGTTTTTGTGCAATTCGCTGTGCACGTGCATGCAGTCAGTAGTGATGATGATGATGATGATGATGATGATGATGATGATGATGATGATGATGATGAAATAGTAGACTGAGCTCAGGGATAGCTCAAGACCAAATGCAATCTGAATAGTCCAAGCCACCCAGCAGCTTTTCAAGCTTCTCGTCGGACAGCCTGAGTTAAACTTGCACGAACTGTGGCTTAATCCCGGCCATGGCTGGTGCAAGCATAAGACTTCAATTGGATCACTAAAAACATTGACTTAGCAGCCCTGTCACCGGTCAGCTGTATTGCGCAAGGAAAATCGAATTTGACCTGTGGGCTTCAGGAGGCCCAAAATCTTCTGGGCACGGCGCGGGGGGGAAGGCACCGCTGGCAAACACACAAATTGAGCTATTTTAAGCTTCCATCAATTCTGAATGTAAGAATTCGGCACGGCCCAAGCAGTGACAATTGCTGCTGAACCGAACCACCCCCCTCAAATTAGCAATGCGCCCCGACAATATAATATGTCTGTACGTACACATTGTTTCTTGCTGGCGTGCTTTCTGAACATTCTTGCCACTTCAGCGAGCTGACCAAGTGATACCGCGTTGAGGCAGTGCCTGCCTACACCGAAAAGGGCAAATCTTTGCGTGACTTTCTGGCAGGAATAAAGCGCACAACTCCTGCGTTGGCCGAATCCGAATGTCGGCACCCCAAGCTTCTTTTGCATCTTTCTTGTGCGAGACTGGAAAGCTTCCTTACTTTATCCCCAACTCAAAATGGCGATCCTCTGGCTGCAACCCCTGAAAGCTCAAACTCAGCGCTTTTTATTGGCAGATCTTCTCTTTGCTCGAAAGCACTTGCCACCTAGGAGCGCCTTCTTCCCTGCTGCCTCCATTTCCACGATGTAGGCAGCAATGTCCAGGGTGTCCAGGATGGTGACCAGCTTTCCTGTCGCTGGCGAAAGGCAAGGACTGTTGGAGAAGAGATGCAACCAGGCGCGCCAATACTTCCCAGCAATAAACAGCACCCTTTTTCAGTGAAGGATCCTTTGAGGACAGCCCACTTGTGAAAGGATTGGCAGGGCACTTTTGGCGCGAAATGTATCTGACTCTTAGCCTCTCGCCAAGCAATCTGTTCATATAAGCATCGCTCTGCAAACGCAATACCGTGGCTCCTTAGAGTTTGATGGCAAATTGCAAGCTGGTAGGCTGTCACAATGGCCATGGTGCCCCATACCCACCCCGGTCCATCATCATCCACCACTGGGGCAGAAAGAAGGTGATGCTCCGAAAGCGCTTGTATAGCCTCAGTAAATAAACGGGAAATGCCAGGAAACCAGAATGGAGAATGTGGGCATCAAACACGGCAACATAACCTGAGGCAAGTCAGGTCTTGCACGTGATCAGCATGATCATGTCTGCATGTGTGGCAACAAGATGGCTGCGGGTGTCGAAGTACGCCGCACCAGAATCGCTGGCTGCGGATCAAACTCTTGCAATGCCATATGACGTGAATCATTTCATCATGCCAATCACATTGATGTCAGAGCCAGCGACTAGGAGCTGCAAATAAGGCATTGCTAACTTGGCTGGGCCATCAAGTTTCCTTAAGCAGCAATGCATCAACCACATTGACTTCCACGCTGGGGGGGTTGGCCCACTGGCAACATTTGATTTCTTGCGTTCTGCCCACATCTAGAGATACCCCGCGCGAACTTCCTTGTAGCGGAATGCTGCGCACGTTGCTTTGGCACGTAGCTGCTCAGCTTCCGATTCCCCATGAACCTGTGACTTGAAGCCTGCCCGGCTGAGTCAGGGCCAGACTCCAGAACTGACAGGAAAATGAAGAAACCCCCAAAAGATCCAAAAAGAGCATAGGCCACAAAGCGCCAAAGGAAACCCTTCTCGAAAAACCAACTGGCAAAAGTGAACAGGGTGCAATCTGAGCCAAGAAGCGCTGAAGAGGCCGTCCTGAGACTGCTTCAGCGTCACCAAGGCCTTTGGCAGCGGAAGGTCCTTAACCTGCCGGGAAAACGCACAGGGCGGACACGGAAACCGCTCAAACTGTCCATCTGTCCATGAATTAAGGATGTTTCCCAAAGCATGAAAGGCCAAAGGGTCAAAGGCTCAGACCAAGACAAAGCTGAAGCTCTCTTCCTTCCAAACATGAATGTTGAAAAGAGGGCTTCCCCAAAACGGAAAGCAGTACAAATCTGACCTCATGTTTGTCGAACAGTGTGAAAACATTGCAATCGTCCTGTCCCAATTCCCCGAATCCTTTAGTGCAATCAAAGGTTGGGCTGAGAGCAGGCCCACCTGCGTTTGAGAGGATACCTCGGAGAGGTGAACCCCTGCCAGTAGACTGGAATGGCAGCAACATGAATGCCAAACAAGACATGTGAAGTAGTGTGTGTGAAGTAGAAACGACTGCTGCTGTTCGCTTGAAGGCCATGAAATCCCAGGAGCCTTGTACCTCTTCAGGAACTCTCGGAAATCCATGGCCGCGGCGGTCAACTGTGTCAAGTTTCGTTCAGCTAAGGCTTAGGGCCGAAAGATGTGCGAGAGGCAAATCAGCATCGCCCTTTCAGGTGTTGCCATGTGCCAAGCCAGGGGCACCATGCAAAGCAGAATGAAGGCAAACAAAAAGCGGCCTACTCACAATGTTCCAACGCCGAAGCATTCCGTGGCCCAGAAAGAACAGCTGATCCTGCTCGCTGCGTGACTTGGTCACATTCACGCGGCAGCCCCCCCACTACCCACCCATGGCCATCCCTTCATGCAAAACATGTGCATGTTGAATATATATATATATATTACGATATAATAATATCAATCGCCCATGTGATGGGCGAAGGCGGGCCCCTCCAAGATACATAAGCTTGGAAGCAATGACGAATTAGTTGCTTGTTTGACTTTGTTCTGCAGCATCCAACATGTACAATCCAAACATGGCTTAAAAGGCGGGCGTAAAATTTGTGGCTCAGCAAGCCCTTGTCCCATGCTTTCTGGATGTCGCCAGGTCGGGACTAACAAACATGTTGTGACCTAAGATCCGCTGAACACTCCAGCGCCTCGACAGTTTCCGGAGGTGGAGTGCCCATGAAGCAAACAAAAGTTAGCAAAAAGGCCGAGTCTCATAGGACCAAGCCGCCCTATGGAGCCATGCGAAGCGAATGCCCAGGACACAAAGCCCAACGTTCCGTGCTCGGGCGCAGGCGTCAAAGCCAGTTCTCCGCCAGGCCTTGCGCAGTTCTGGGAAGGCCTTAAGGAACCCCACTTGTGGCACGTGCGAGCTTACTCAATGTGGCCTCATGTTGCAAATGCATGCTGCTGAAAAGTGTCCCATGCAAATCGTGCTTGAACGCCGCTGTCAGCAAACAGGCAACTGGCTACTGGCTCTTGAGCAACGCATGACATGCACTGCACCACCACTGATCAATTGCCACCTCGAGTTGGTCGCAACCATTCCCCCGCCCCCCCAGCTGGACTTCAGCTGAGGGCCCACGTCGAAAGCCACCCCCCAGCGGGCAGACGCCACTCTGTCCTTACTAGAGCTACTAGTTACTAGAGCTGTCCTCCCCCCGTGATTCCGTCGCACCTGCTGCAAACAAAATGCATCATAGCTATACTGTAAGGGATTCCAGCCCAACGCGAGTCGCAGCAGAAGTCCTGCCATGGAAAAGTGCCGACCTTCATAAGGAAGCTCGTTTCACCCGCAGATCCGCTCGCCAGAAGTGCAAATCCGGGCGGACCCTTGCCTGCAGTGAGCGCGTGAAGAACTTTGGCTTTGATGAGGCCTAGGTCACGCGAAACATGCGGATCATGTATATACTGGTGCATTGATAAGGTTTGGGCAACCGGGGTTGCCAAGGCAGCCCTCAAAACAGACCAAGGTAGCCGGGAAGCCCGCGGGATTCCCTCTGAAAGAAGCCTGTCATCCCTGCAATTGGAATGGCCCCTGGTTGAAAGCGGCCTTGTCAAGCCTTGCCAAGGCTGCAACGCATGCGGGTTGAGGCCTTCAGCATAGGATCCTGCCCTAAACTTGCGAAAGGGCCAAGCGACGCACATGGCCTCGCAAATGACACTGGGTTTATGCGGTACGCATGCAGGAAAGCACAACTTGTGCCACGGCCTTTCTTGTTCATCTCAATTAGTCCCTTCCAAACAGAAACTTTGAAAAGCAGCGTTGCCGTCGCAGTAAACAGAAACCGGCGATGATTGTGCAAGCCAGCCCGCACTTTGTGAAAACAGAAGTACCTGCATTCATCCACTTCTACGTCTCCCGGCCCAAAGCAAAGGAGACACATGTTCTGTGAAAACTGATTGGTACTTCCATGGTAAACACGCAACTTGGACAGCCAGCAACTTCTAGTCAGTTTGCTTGAAGAGTGCTACAGAAACTGTGACAATCGTCAACCTGACGCAGGTGGTAAAAATAACATGACCTTTCAAAGCCTTTTCCTCACATTGACAACCTTGGATGTTGGAGGGGGGTAAAATGCGGGAAACATCACAGAGGCGAGGTTAATAGTGGCTTGCCTCTGGCACTTGCTCGGCAAACCTGCGACAGCTGGGCGTATCACCATGCTGCTCTGGCACTGCTGGAACCTCTGCTCCCGTCGCCTCAGGCAAAGCACGGATTCGTAAAAGCGTAGTGTTCATGCCCCAGCAATGCAAATTAGCTATCTCCAAAATTACAAGGTGTAAACATGGAATATCTCTGCAGGCTTCGTGTTAAAGGGTCGCCTCCGTTTTACAGGGCCCAGAAGGTTTCACCTTGTCGCAGGCTTCGTTTCTAAGGGGTGCCTTCCTCTTGTAGGGTGTTAGCCGTATTCCACCCCAATACAGGTCCTTGAGGCGGAGTTTGTGAGGATCCCTCAAATGGTGCTGGCGAAGGTCAAGTCTTCCGAAAGGTAGCTCACACCTAGCAAGCAGAGTAAGCATTAGCAACAGGGTTCCACTTTTTGGCCACCCCAAGCTAGACTTAAACCCAGGCCATGGGTTCCGCTTTTGGGGGTGGTGGACCAGCACTGGGTTTCAGTCTACCCTGGCGTAGTCAAACAGAAACCTTGATTTGCAAGCAGCGACGAGCCATCCCGTATGTTGCAACACTTATCGGCACAGAAGAGCTATGGCTTGTCGATGCCCTGCTTGACAAGGGAAACCCGGCACAAGTAAGGCCTTCGCGGCCTAGTGGGCCTTTGCCGACACAGGCAAGCAAGATAATCCTTCGCATCCGGGATTACTTTCCCCCTGGAATTCAAAAGGCCTTTTCAGAAACGGCCGTTTGTCGAAGAGCCATTTGTGGCAAGAATGCATGTTTTCACTGGTTCCGAAGAGCCATTTCTGGATTCCCATGTTGGCCAATAAGTAAGACCATATTTCTGGACTACCATGTTGGCCAATAAGCAAGACCCCCCCCCCACACAAAGCTGGCAATCATATAGGCCCCAAGCTCACATTAGCCAAGTCAGAATTTGACTCCCTGAACTTCCAAATTCCTTTGACTGGCTGTTTGTCGAAGGACCTAAAAAAGAAAAACCCGCGTTTTCAGTAGCTTTGGACAACCATTTGTGGAGCTCGATGTTAGCCAATAAGCTACCGCGGCCGTAGTCCAGCCATCACGCAAGCCCGTGTTCAAGCTAGGCTCGTTTGGAATCGCCTTTTGTCTTTGAAAAGGTCGCGCAGTTGAGCTCTGTAGACTTCAACTCCGCCACTTTAACTTGCATGCCTTTCAGGCTGAGGTGGCATTCGGCGGGATGTCCACGGTTTGTCCACTCCCCCAAATGGATGTTCCACTCCCAGAAATGGCTTTTCCACGCCCACAATTGGCTCTTCCACGCTTTGTCCACGCTTTGTCCACGCTTTGTCCACGCTCCAGCTTCTCCGAGACTGCTGTAAGACGCCCATTGCGCCAACACGCACACGTAAGAGCGAGCGTTAAGCCGACCAAGCTCACATAACACACAAGGCTCCTGGCTGCCGGGCTATGACAACAGTCATCGGAAAAGGCCGCTCGACGAATTTGAAACAGACATTTGTAAGGACCCTAAAATGGTCCAGCGTTTCCTTAGAATGGTCGAGGGCACCTAGGCCTTTTCAGACATGGGCGAGGACGCCCAGGGTTTGTAAAAATGTAGTTTGCCTTGCTGAAAAGCTCTCAGAGCTATTGGCCAAAGACCTTCAAAAGGCAACCCCAACCCACTGAAGCACACTGAATCGCAAAGCAATGCCATACCTAAGAGCCATTTCAGAATTGGCCGTTTGATGTTCCTTAATAGGCCGTTGGTGAAGACCCACAAATGGCCGAGCATTTTCTTAAAATGGCCGAGGGGTACTAGGCCATTTCAGAAATGGCCTCCGACGTCCAGGGTTCCTAATGGATTTCCAGGGCAACAAACATGCCCAGCACGCCCGCCTAGTTGACCAGCTGGCATATCAGTCTCTACTCTCTGGGAGTTAAAGTGGAAGGGGTTCATCTGCATGCGCGCAGATTCCGGATCATCTGCGCCCGCAAAGCTGCGTTACGCTACAATACGGCAAGCTTGACGCAAACGTTGCAGGGTGGTTGGCGAAGAGGCCCCAGGTTGGCAGGGCTGGGCCTGGAGGGGCAGATCTCGGTCCGAGGGGCCGGTAGTCATCCCAGAACTTCTTGGAGGCCTTCTGCTGCTCCAGCTGCTGCAGTCGAGCCTCCAGCTCCAATGCATCAAGCCTTCCAACAAACAGGCCTCCCACACAAGAAGTTTTGCTCCAACAAGAACCACCTCCAAGAGAATCAACACAACACTGCGCAACCCAGCATCAATCATCTACATTAATTACCTACATGAGCCTACAGGCACAAACTATTGGCTGATTGACGTGAACCCATCAGGGATCATTGAAACAGCCTTTGCGGGTGCAAACAAATAACGAGCTTACTACAGGTTGTGCAAAATAGTTCTTTCTTCTGCACGGATTTATCAGCCTGGGATGGATGGCTCCGTGATCGGAAAGCAGCCAACACCCCCAATGAGCTGTGAAGACAAACCACAAACTCACGCACATGCTGCAAACATGTACCGGATCAGACGCGACCTCGAAATCCGTGATCAGCGTTTTTGTATCCGAAAAGGGCCCATGAATTCAGCGCATTGCCCAAAAAACGTATGGCAACCCGTGCGAGGCACCTCCGCGGCCTTCTGCTGCGAAGAGAAGTGCTGCGCCCACTCGGTGCCATCGGCCTGCCGACTCGGATATGATCCGACCCAAACGTCGATTCTCCAGTCTTGGCTTAAGAGTTTCTTGTCCAGGGGTGCCAAGGTACTTCCACCCTTTTACATACCTTGGAAAAATGAACCCAAAAGGCCTGGTGTTCATACCCCTCTCCCCAAAAGGTTATACCCCTTATAAAGTGGGCTGGAAACCAGGGAAGCCATGGGTATGAACAAGGGGTATGTACTTCACCCTTAGATCTTGGAATCTGCGAGGCAGTGGGCCCTTGCCTCCCCGACACAACCCCAAATACACAACGGCATGGGCGGGAGTTGAAACGCCGACATCAAGAGTTGTTTGCACATATCCCAAATGCAAATCAACGAAACAAAGTCAAGCATGCGCCATGAGATGCCGCTTCCTCGACATCGGGGTACATGATGAAACCTCAGGCGAGCAAGCTCAAACTCCAAGGAATCGGAATTCCGGACTTGCCGCAGCCTGTATCTCCAAACACGAATAACCTATCCTCTGAATGCCAAGCACCACGGAAACGCTCCACTGAAAGGTACCCTGGCAAAATGTCACAGCTGCTCAGGCTGTGGCATACGGTATCACATGGCTATGCCCTGGCTATGGCCATGGCAAGGCATGCAAGGCGACTTGATGCCCAAAGCCTTGCGCGGCAAGGACTTTGGATCAGGTAAAAGGCCACTCCAGGCAACACCAGTTTTCGAAGGCAACCCGCCTCACAGTTAGAGTTGAAAGAATTGAAAGCGATGCCACAGCTTCTCAGCTGCCCCTCTGCATCATTATGATTTGAGCCTAGGAATTCCAGTCGAGCGAATAGCTGCAGCACACGAGCCATGGTCAAAACTCAGGAAACCAGGCACGTACGATTAAGGCGTAGTCCGAAGTTTCAGGCATCATCTAGGCACGTATGCATAGGGAAAAGAGTAGGGCCTAGGGTGTTGTCAACAGTTTCAATGAATTGAATTGAAGCGAGTTGGATTTATTGCCAGCCCTCAGGGGAAGAAAGCAACTGGGGATCAAATGCACCGCTTGTCCGGCCGCAAGTTGTCATCACGTACCGTCACCTCATGTTATAGCTTTCCCAGAGTTTATGCGGAAACTTGAGTGGGAGAGCCTGAGGCACGCGACCTATGAATTGGGCCTACCACAAACACGGGGTGCCGCGCTGGCAGCCTGACACCCAGCAAAACATACCCAAACCAGCAGGAAAGATGTCGAGCTGGGCAACGGGTGAACGGTGAACACGCCCATGACTGGTGCTTGCCCTATGCTCACAGCCTTGCTTGCATTTAGCTTATATTGCCACAAGACTAGGACATGTCAGCACGGGAGACTTAGCCAAGACTCATGCAGCATGCACGGGTGCAAGAATCGCAAAGTGTGTTTTAGACGCTGCGGCTGTATTGCAGTGCTGCCTCCAACTCACCCTCCCGCTGCGAATGGTACAAATAAGAATCGGCTCCATTTCAGGTTTTCCCCTGGTTCATGAACGTGACGTTCATCCCAAGGGGAAAGCACGCTTTGGGGCCTCGCCTCAGTGTGCCTCAAGTGACATCTGGTATCTCAGAGGGTTCCTTCCCCAGCCAAACGTGGCAAATCGCATTCGAATATACATTTTGTTTCTGCATCGACTTGGCTCAAACCCAGCATGCCATGAAGTGGCTCACACAAAAGCAGGTGCGGGTGAATTTATTTCAGCAGCCTTTGCTGCCCCATGACTATTATCCACGATGCTTTCAGCCTGCCCCTGTGCTGGTGCAACAGCTTGCGAGCAGGTCTTGCCCATGCAAGTTGAGCTAGAGTGCGCCAGCTCATTCTTAAAGAACTACCAAGTGTTTGGTTCGGTCCCAAGACTAGCAAAGTCATGGGGTCCGTGCATCGCAATTCGACCTGCTCTAGCCTGAAGCGCTCTAAGAGGGGTAGATTGCTTTCAATGGGGGAAGGGGCTACAATACGAAACCATCCGGCCATGCTGGCGCAATCCAACCTGTTGCAGGCAGGTGACAGGAGTACGCCTTTCAAAAGAATTTCCGCAAGCCATGCGCACTGACGGGCCATCGGCCAAGTCTTCAAGTAAAGCCAGGTCCAGTTAAACAGAGTCACACACACTTACAGCGCATGAAACATGCATTGAACATGCTTCAAGGCAGGCTGTGTGGAGCATTTGGCCTTTCTGTATCAAAGGAAGTTGAAAGGAACTTCCGTTTTAGGGCAACTAATTGAAGCTAGCCCTCTGAAACAAATGACAAGAAACATCATGCAGGTCCGGCTGGGTATACAAGAAATTCTAAAAAGTTTAATTCGGTGCTTCGGGGCGCGCCTGACGTTCGGAGCGGCCCTGACACGTGCACTGATCGCAAGACTGGTTTGCTTGTCAGGCGCAGGACTTTCGCAAGGTCGGGTGCAGATTTCGTGGCAAGCGCGGCAATTCTGCAAGGTCACGTGCAGATTTGGCAGCAGGCGCGGCACTTTCGCAAGGTCGGGTACGGATTTCGCGGCAGGCGCAGCACTGCTTGGGTGAGGTGCAGATTTCATGGCAGGCGCTCATGGCAGGCGAAGCACTTTTGCAAGGTCGATAGATAAATAGATTAGATAGATAGATAGAAGACTGAGAGCGAGAGAGATAGAACGAAAGATAGATAGGCAGATAGAAATGTGGGAAGTGGATAGATAAAAAGAAAGATAGAGAGATAAGAAGCAAATAAATAAAGAAAGAGAGATAAATGGGTAAGTAGATACATAGATTAAGGGGTAGGTTGTTAAGTGGGTAGGTAGTTAGATAGGTAGGTATGTAGGTAGGTAGGTTAGGTTAGGTAGGCAGGTAGGTAGATATCAGAGATAGATAGATAGATAGATAGCTAGCTAGGTAGGTAGCTAGATGGATAAATAGAGGGATAGATAAATCAATGTAATAGTTGAATAGAGACATGAATGGATGGAGAAATTAAAAAATATAGACAGAAAGAGAGAGAGAGAGAGAGCGAGATAGACAAACAGACAGACAGACAGATAGATAGATAGATAGACAGATGGATAGATAGATAGATAGATAGATAGATAGATAGATAGACTGATTCATTGATTGATAGATAGGGAGATACTGAAATAGATGCATAAAGGGAGGAATAGATAGATAGAAAGAAAGATAGATAGATAGATAGATAGATAGAGAGATAGATTAGATCAGATTAGATTAGATTAGATTGATAGATAGATAGATAGAAAGGCAGATAGGTAGATAGGTAGGTAGATAGGTAGATAGGTAGATAGATAGATAGATAGGTAGATAGATAGATAGATTGATAGATGGGTATATAGATAGATGGATGAATAGATGGATGGATGGATGGATAGATAGATAGATAGAGAGAAAGAGAGAAAAATCGATAGATAGATAGATAGATAGATAGATAGACAGACAGGCAGACAGACAGACAGACACGCAGGCAAGCAGGCAAACAGATAGACAGACAAATAAAGGGATAGACTGATAGATAAATAGATCGTTAGATGGATATGCAATTAGAAATGCATATAGGGAGAAAGACAGACAAACAGACAGAAAGAAATAATGAAAGAAAGAAAGAAAAAACATAAAATAATGAAACAAGAAACACAGAAATAAATAAAGGAAGGAAGGAATTAAGACAAAAACAGGACATAAAGTCAATGATCAGATGGAAAGAAAACACAATGAAAAGAACAAAGGAAAGATGGAAGAACATAAAACTAATCAGAATAACAACATTTTGCATAACTATAACTATAACTATAGTTTCTATATTGTTGCAGCGCTACTGCACAAAAATCATCCGCTTGCAAATTGTCATATTGGCGCGGCAGTGCGCAGTCGCCATGTGGGTCGTCAATCGGCACCTTCTTCGAAGGATGCCCACAGACTGAGTGGCCTACGTACTCTGCCAGATTGGGTGTGATAGGACAACAGCGGCTGGCAGTTCCGTGCCGATACATTGAACGCAATGCTTGCGCAGTACAGCACAGTACGCCTTTCGGCACAGAACATGCTCAGGAAAATCCTTTTTGCCAGGAGATCACCTCAGGACCATGGATTGCTGGAAGAATGACTTTAAGATACTTTGAACAATTGCTGTAACAAGCTGGCGAACACACACCGCTAACCTACTTGTACATGTGGTGGGGGTCAGGTGCGGGCCGGAACAAGAACACGCCTTTATCCCGAGTGCACTTCTGTTTGAATAAGGCAAGCTGGCAAGCCACATGTAGGGAATCCAAATCGGCTCTTTGAAATGCATATCCCGGCACAGCATGTTAATGTCACGTTGCGGCCAAATGAGTTGTACGAAACAGCAATGCCAAATCATCGAACACTGTGCCTGCCAGAAATGGAACTTGCATTCTTCTGACCAGTCCGACTCAGTGACAATGAGCAAGCTTATCATAGCTTCCGAACACGCACGCATGCAGTGTGTTTGCTCCGAAAGCCCGAGGAAAGGAAGGCGATTGGTCTGCTCCGTGGGCTAGCCGCGCGCGTCAGCTGTGGCTCTCTTGCACACTTGGCAATGAACAATGCAGCTCTGGATGACAATGACAAGATACGAGTCGTCAAGGTCCAATCAACAGCACCCTGGCAGAACATGTATCAATCAGGAATTCGGCATCAAAGTTGCTCAGAAAATAGTGAATGTGGGAGTTCAAGGCTGGTGCAAACAAACGATGCCAGTGACAACCGGACCATCCAAACCGCAGGCTAGGAGCGCACATACAACCGCTGCTGTTGTGCGCCAGCTTCAGTCCCCTCGCCAAGTTGCCGCGATTCGAAGCAGCCATAGCAGCGCCTGCGCCCACTTTTCCGGCATGATTACATTGAAAGGGGCATCATGTTGTCCCATCACCTATTCAAGGCCCCATGCCTCACAACGCAACTCAGAATGACAACCAAGCGTCGCTGCCACACGACTGTACCTGTTGCGTCGGGGTTGCCCCATGAATTGCTTTAAGCCTCTGTGGAAGTGGTTTGAACCTGTGCGTCGCCTTTCCCCCATGACTAAGCGTAGTTTTCATAGTGTTGCTGCTCTCAAAGTGTGAATAATAACGCCTGCTGCTGCTGTGCAAACGGCCAGCACCTGTTGCGAGAGTTGTTGCTGATCCCTTAGAACAAAGACTTTCAAAGGCCTGTCCTCTTCAAACCAAAACACTCAATAAAACAAAACAAAACACAAACCAACAAACCAACCAAGCGACAAATAAACAAACAATCAGACAAGCAAGCAAGCAAGCAAGCAAGCAAGCAAGCAAGCAAGCAAGCAAGCAAGCAAGCAAGCAAGCAAGCAAGCAAGCAAGCAAGCAAGCAAGCAAGCAAGCAAGCAAGCAAGCACAAAACACCACCACCAACAACAAAAACGACATCGGCACGACGACGAAGTGCATGACAGCAAACGTTGGGTTTTCAAGCTAATTGCTTTTGTAAGATGAAAAGTGACGGGAGACAACGAGCCAATCCGAGCCGTTCTTCTGCCGTAACAAGCAAACTCCATGTGCAAAGAGCCCGTGACTGGTGCCTCAAAGTGCGGGTGGCTGAGGCTCTCCAAAGCGCTCCTGTGCACTGGCTGTGCTGACCGGGGTGCCAGCTACGTTTCTTTATGCACCAGCAACTGTACAGTTACAACTCCGCCTAGATACTGCAAGCATTGCTCTGCAATCAGCATGGTGCATTGCGCAAGTACAACACTACACCCTTTGCGCAGGTCCTTCGGCACGTGATCACCGCTCTCCTTCGTTGACTGGCCAACCCGACAAGCGTTCCGTGTCTGCCCACTACTTGGCTTGGTGGGAATGGCGTCTTCTGCATGCTTGTCTCTAACCATGTTGTGGACGCTTGATGCTAATGAACCACCCTTGCAGGTTGACAAAGTATGACAAAGTAAAGCGAGACAAGCCACGCAGCTCTTGCGACACATAGCATTTATCTTGACAAGAAATTGAGCGATAATTTCCGCATTCTGAAGCTCTCAAAAACTCTCACATCTTGCCATTCCTCTGGCTGGTGCTGGACTCTTGGGCCCAGCGGTGAGCCAAGCCATTCGGACGGTGCAATGGGAAATGGTTTGATCCTAACAAGCTTGAAAGAATGCATATGTACACATATACAATATCTGGATTGCCGGCTTCCCGCAAAACAGGGCGAAACATTTGATGTTCAAGACCCCATTACCTTTCAGCTCAACAAGGACTGGCCACGACACCTTACAGAAAGAACAAGTCTTCAGGAGGCGCTTCCAACCGTCAAGGACAAATGGCGTGACACTGCGAGCTGCTTCTTGAGCCTTTATAAAATAGTCCACTTTGCTTCTCAAAGCTGAGGTCCCCCGAAAATCTTTTGGCCTGCCTGTGACACCTTACCAAAAGGAGGTCCACAATCTTTGAGCAACTCCCAATCTGAATGCTTGGTGGGTTGGCGCATAAAATGGAGGATACATGCAGATCGGCAAATCCGAAGACAAACTTGCACAGAGAAGCTGCGCAAGAAAATTACAAGGAACACTTGCACAGAGAAAACTTACATAAACAATTGTTACATATGGACAATGTTCACACATAAGTTGCACAAAACAAATGTGCGCAAAGAAAAGTATCTGCCTAGGACAACGGTATAATATAAAGAGAAACTGACATAGCACAAATTGCGCAAATTACACATTGCGCAAAGAAACTTGCACGGAGCAGCTTGCATAGAGAACAGTGCGCAGCAAATGCACGTAAAACCTGTCTCATTAGAGCGACATGCGCAGAGAAGCTTACACAATAAATTGCACATACAGGAAAACGTTCAGACACAATTTGCACAAACCAACATGCGCAAAGAACAAATACACAAAGAACTTTCGTAGTTGTACAATTAAGCTTACACATTAGCTTGCATACATCGCGCACCACAAATGCACATAAAACCTGTCTCACTAGAGCAACTTGCGCAGAGAAACTTACTGCATAGAACGTTGCCGAGAGAACCTACGCAAAGAACTCAGCACAAAGGAAGCCTCACCAACATCATGCCGTGCCATGGTGTTCTGACGACCGCCCATGTTTATCTTACACTTGGTGGGTGTATGTTTCGGATCAACAAACAACCTCGTGCGACTAAATGTTTTCGGGCCACACGTCGTCTAGTTTTATTATTGTTTAGTGCTTCTTATAATGTATACACGATATACATTTTTGAATAGGGGCGGACCGAAAGCTGGCACCGTTTGCCAGATTTGCGCTACAAGTGTGAGCCAGAACGCAGAAGTGGCAAATCTAAGCAGACGCAAAAACACGTGTCCGGGACAAGCACAACAGCGCGTGGGGGCAAATCAATCCTGCCGAACAAACACCAACGTCAACATAGCATGTGCACGCGCAATGTCTGACTGCAGCATGTGGCAAAACAGTCCAGCCGAAACAGGACGGGAGTCTAGCCCCCTGCCATGGTTCAAAACTCTGCAGGATGCACCCGTGGACCCCTAATCAACCCCCCCATGTTTCAGACCGTCAGGCCCCCTCTTGTGGCCGCAATCTTGTCCACCTCCATAGGCAAAACTGAAGCAACGCCTCTTCCAGCCCGCGTTCGGGACACTTGGAAAGGCAGCATAAGTTACAGACAGTGGGTCGCGTGTTTCATTTTGTTTATGGATATATTTGTGCGTTGCTGATATGATTTCAAGATAGAAAGATATTAATATATATGCTAAGACCCCCTCCCAATACCAAGGTGTTTGCTTTATTTGAAGTATGGGGCACATGATAGACGCTTTGAATAAATATACTAATATAATTACATATATGTATATGGCGGTTGTCTGAAAGCTCCTGTTCGCGGCAACGCGCTCTTCGCGGAAGAATGAATTTCGCGATCTCCGTCGTGGAGCTTTCGAGGAGCTATTTGCGCAACATCGGCGCAACATTCACCGCACAAGTAGCACGCGATTGCGCACGTCAGCAGTCCCGTCTCGAACGTCGCATTCAGTACAAAAGCCACACACGAAGTAAAACATCCGCATATCTTAAAATCCATTTCCAAAGTAGCAAGCGAAGTGCACTTCCGCAGGCAAGCCCCGCAGAAGCACAAAACTTTCGCGGATCTTACGCGAAACGTTGCCGAAAATCTGGCTGGAACTCTGCGCTTAAAACTCCAACAAGCCGCTTTCCGCCGGGTGTTGCGTTTGCAGCGACGTATTCTTGTAGCAACCCGCAGACGGCACTTACGTCCGACTGTGTGCATATGTGTGCATTCTGCGCACGCCGCCGACAAATACAAGTTGTTCATCATCATTCCGAGAGAACAATTAACCTTCGGAAAGCTTTCGCAGAGGGCAACGCAAACAAACACACGTCGTCCCTTCATACCCGAGTTCAAGGACTTTTCTATTTAGGTTTATACCTATATATTTTCACACTGGAAATAAATATATAGAAACATACATATACAATATATCTTATGTATATTGTTGTTGCGAGTTGTGTGCTTCGGACTTACAAAACAGCGCGCAGCTTTGAATACCTAGCCATCCATAAGAGAATGCTAAAGCCACGGGTTGTTGAAGGCCGGCTCTGGCAAAAGATCGAAACAAATTTCGCGAGCAAAGCTAACAAACAAGCATGACACGCAAATCACGTTGGGGGGCAGCCAGCCCAAAGTGCGTGGAGGATTACGCAAACAAACAAGAAGTTGTTTGTTTTCGCGATTTGACTAAAGTTTCCGAGCTCGTCCCGGCCCCGCTCCAAACATGGTCCGCACCCGCTCCGCGAGCGACGAAGGGATGAAAGTGCTCCTCATCGCCAAGTTCTATGAAGATGTCGGGGCGTCTCTTCATTTTCTGCTGCATCTTCATGATGTCCTGCGAGCGCTTGAACAAGAGTTGATCAAAACAAATCGCCTGCTAAGCTAAAGCATCCAATCGCAGCCTTTCTCCATGCTTCTTGCTGCCCTTGGCTTGCTTGCCTAAGCCTTCAAAAAGTCAGGGGACCCAAGCATGAGTTTCGCCAGCAGGTGCCCACTGCAAGAAGGTCCGGACCGGACTGATCGGCATCTTGTTTGCCAATACCAAAGCCTCAATACAAAGACTTCACCGTAGCGATCTAGCCTCAATACCAAGGCCTCAATACCCGCCAAGCGATCTAGCTGCGCCGTGCACATGAAGCAAGACCTCAGTCCTGGCTGAGTTCTGTGATGCAGGCCCTCACCAAAGCCTGAAGGCCATGACGCCGGGGTTGGGGAGGTTTAGTATTAGCCCGCAGCTGTTGACGTGCTTGAGACTAACCCACGCAATCAACAAGCAATGGAGGCACGTGTTGAATACACCCCGCTCCCCCTGTTCTGCTTTTGCATGACACTTGGCCTTCGCAATCGTACTCATGTTGGGCCCAAGGTCCTTCGCTATTTAAGTCCGTGCCTTCGCACTTATGCACCGAGACTTGCAACAATCAGCTCAGAAACCCCGTTCAAGGAGTAAACTACTTCAAGAACACGCTTGACAATTTGCACCACTCAAACATCTGAGGCTACAAGGTCACATCCGCGTTAAAATGGACGGTGCGCTTTTGATTGACACTTGCGTCTCATGGTGAGGAAGGACACCCATTGACAAAGCGATCAACAGTCGACGGACTACAGCCAATGTTCTGACAAACGCGAAGACTACAAAAAGAAGACTTGCTCACGCCCAAGCAACTGAAGTTACCGCTGGTAATGAGAGTTAACCCCAACTCAAGGGCACATTGCTTCCTCAAGCAATGCCACCAAAAGCGCTCGAAAGTTGATCAACCGAATGCAGCGCGATACGCTACATCTAACCGACCGAGTGCCACCTCGACCATTTCAATTCCTAATTGCACCTTTTTTCAGCCCTTTAAAATGATGACTCATATTCAAGGACTTTGTCAACATGGATATTCCATATGAGGTGGGCGGATCAAAGTTTCACGGAGCCCGAAGACACACATAGTATGGTGTCTTTGCGCATTCACCAAGTTCCAGGGCGGGAGAGGGCCAGGCTGAATCAGAGGGGGGTTTGTGCTGTTCGGACGGAGGGCTAGAATTGAAAAGGGGGGGGTAACTTTACAAGCTTGTGCAACCTTCTATATTTTTCTACAAGTTGTAGTGAAGAAATGAGCTGCTTGCGGCTAAGCCGCTAGCATTTATTTCTGGAATGCAACCCTTGAGGCTGCGAAAGGTAATGGAATTGGCAAACTAATTGTCAATAGCTTTGGTAATTTAAGCAACTTGTTTAACATTTTTGGATTTTGGACAAGGGACGTCCCTCATCAGAGCGGCCTGGGAGGCGCCAATAAATTCTTCAGAGGGGTCTCTTGGCCAAGCTTGTGGGTGCAAGCTAAAGAGCTAAAGTAGTGGCTGACAGTCGGCTTGAAAAATCAAGTGTCTGTAATCAGAAGTGTTTATTCATCATGCGCCGACATGTTTTTGTTTCTTTCATTTGTGGACCACTTTCTGCATATGTTTTGTGGAAGGTAGCCTAGCTTCAACTCTGTGCGAGAAGCAGAACCTTTTCTGGCCACATTGACATTCCGAGCCTATGGTGGCAAAATGCAAGTCTTCACCTTATGAACCATGCAAGGGCCCCCACAACGTGGAAATCTGGTAACGGCCAACGTCGCGACTATTGTAGAGTCCTCTTGCTCACATTTGCCAAGTCCCTCGGCTGCTGAAACGCCTGCAAACTCAACCCAAACTCGGCCAATTTGAGGGCAAACACGCACCATGCACTGTATATATGTGCAAAAATGCCCAAAGCGCTTGACACAACAGCAACCTATTGCCCATGCATGGCATGAAGCCTCTGCTGACACCCAACTCTTTGGTTCTTTCAAAGGTGCCAAGCATTTCGCAAACAATGGCAACAGAACTCATTCAATCGAAGCTCATTTGTGTTTACCCCGCCCGTCTTCACCGCTCCCCCCCCAACTACGCCACGCTGCCAAATCCACGCCGCGTGCCTGGCAGGTTTGGATTAAGTCACCGGGAATATCCAAATGAAACTTCTAAAGGCCACCGTGACATCAGCCGCGCAGGAACGGTCTTCTGGTAGGAAATCCAGGAGTCATTCCTGTGGAAACCCGCCGTCCACGGAATCATCGAACAAAGCGGGCCAAAAGGAGATCCAGAACATGCCAGTAGCACAAGGGCTGGCTCAACGGGCTTCTTCCAATTGGTTAAGACCCCTGGAAAAAACAAAAAACAGTAGTGATCAATTCCCTTTTAAACCAACAGGGGAAAAAACAATACTCTTAAGCAAATGGAGAGCTTCTTCCATCCATTCCCTCCATTAAGAGGATGATATGTGTGCTTCTCAGCCCCACCAAACAACTACACAAATAAGCGGTCGGATACAGCAACACTGGAGGCATTTCCACTTGGACCATGGCTTGGCACCAAACAACTGGACCATGGCTTCGGCCGCAAACATCTTGTCGACACAACCGCAAGAATGAGCAAAACCCTAACCAACCCAAGCGCACAAACCAGTGTGTCAGGGCTCGCCAACAGCCAGCTGCCAGGCCCGGTGGCCCTCAGCTGGAAGAAAAAAAAGAGCGTGCATTCATGTGCATTCTGTTGCTGGCGCTTTGTCTCATCCGCAACATGGTTTGGGAAAAATGGTGGGATCAACGTGTTAACTTGAAAAGGCATGCCCTTTCTCCGGCCACGCTCAAAAGGTCGCGCCTGGCCCTTCAACCTGGCTACTCCCTTAATGAGCTCGTCAAGCGTGATGACGCCATCACCGTCGTCGATCCTGCACATACAAACGGTGCTTCATCGTCAAAGCAAACAACCGCTCTGGACCGGCATACGCCGAGCTGGGAAGGTGGAGCGGTGATTCGAGTTTGCCAAACTTCACCCTATGGAATGGTGCCAACGAAGCTGCACCGTGTGTAAAACCTGCAAGACTTGCCGCTGTGTGCAACATGTGCTGCAAAATGAACCGTGAAACCTTGCCGCCTGAGACGAATGCCGGCAAACACCGTCGACTGCGAGTAATTTCCGCTGCGGCACATGGAAAAGAGGGCATCCCCATCGTTGTCCGAGAAGATCTCGAGCTCCATTGAGGCGAGCCTATAATGGAGAGGTCTAGTCTCTTGGTGCCCGAGGGGTCCAAAAAGGAGGAAACAAAGAATCCTTACGGCTGAGCTTGACCCTCACGCAGGAGCTCGGCAGTGCGTTTCATGTCGTGAGGGGCTGTCAATCATAGGCAAGTTCATCCTCAAAGTGTCGCAATTTGTTGTGGCAATCGCTCCTGCAAATGCAACATCCCACGGTGAATCCATGGTAAATGAACAGAGAGATGCATCGGTCATAAGGCTTAGCCCTTGGCTCGCTAGCAGCTCAACAAGAGAACATGTGCCAAGCAGTCCTAACATACTGGTGGTGTCTTCAGCCAGGCCCTGCATTCAATCCGTCCACAGCCAAGCGAAGGCTGTGCCATTTGCTGCCAAGGCTCCAGGCTCGAACCTCTTTGTCGCAGAGCAATTGATGAAACTCCTGAGGCGAGGCCATGCCGATTCCGCGCCAGCCCATGCGTCTTGAAATCCTGGCCGCCTCGCAGGCTGCCAGGCCTTCGGCAGGCCAGGGCCCTCTTTGCCCTGGACAGCTGCCCTCTGGTTGGTGGTTGGTTCGGGCATTTAGCCTCAAAAAAGACCATGGGGTTGAAACCCCCAAGCCAATCCAAACCACCAACAAAAAACAACCAAATACAACAAGCCTGGCAGGACTAGGCCCCGTTCTGCCTAAACCGTTCTGCCCAAACAGGCCATGGTGCCACGCAGTCAATGCTACCACTGGCATCCAGGTCTGCATGCTCAAACAGGCGCCGCATCTTGTCCTCAGAAGGGACGCAACGCAAGCCAGCTCCGTGCGCAAAGGACAGCCGCAGCTTTCGTTTGGGATTTGAAAGCGGTGAGACTGCTTTGGGCACAATGCCGACGTGATCAAGCCTTGAACTATGAAACCTCGTGCGAAACTTCACCTGCCAAAATGGGGCTGCCTCGTAATGGCAAAGTACGACATGACATGACTCTAAAGTTGGCGTCAAGGAAGCCGATACCGCGGTGAAACGTAGCGCAGGCAAATCCGCCACATGCCAATCAACCCACACGCATGTGCAAGTCAAAGCATGAACAAACGAGGACGCAAAATAATCAGCCGTTCTGCTACTTTACCGTAGTATTCAAGAAAAAGCTGAGCTGGGACGTCAGGCCCACATGTCTTAGGGCAACCTGAAGCTAGCAAAAAAACATGCTTGATGCAATGATGGCAATGGTGTTCTTATTCTTCGCTCTTGGGCCTGCATGCAAGGATATGCCTCGGGAGCATGTCAAGCAAAATCCTTGATACCAGCATGAAACCTGGCTTTCGAAACTCGGTACAGTGCCCAATATCTCCACACCCCCAAATTGAGACATGGGCAAATTCAAGTAAATTGCGCTCCTGGGCTTGGACAAGCTCATGGTGGCAGAGTATCAACATTTAATCTCAAAGTGCTGGAGTTGGCCCAAACAGTTACCCTTCGTGAATGATGGCTCCTGCATGGCCCTCATCGGGCTATTCGCAGCCACGCGGCTTTGTGAAGTCGCACGGCGCGCTCTTTGGTCTTGAGCATGATGCCTTGGTCTGCCATACTGCCAGGCTCCTAAGTAGGGGCTCCAATACGATTGGTGCTTTGGCTTCCAAGTTAGCCCACTCCAACACATACAGACAGACACACACACAGAGACACAGAGCACAGAGGCACAGAGACACAGAAACACAGACAGACACACAGACAGACACACAGACAAACACACAAACAGACACACAAACAGACACACAGAGAGACAAACAAACAAACAAACACACAAACACAGACAGACAGACACACAAACACAAACACAAACACAAACACAAACACACACACACACACACACACACACACACACACACACACACACACACACACACACACACACACACACACACACACACACACACACACACACACACACACACACACACACACAACACACATTTGTCTTATGTTATGAAGGGCCCTGCAACGTGCATCCAAAGGTATTTTCACCCGGCTTTCAGTACGCAGGTTTTGCCCAGTGCTGTGTCGAACATAAGCCCTCCCAGGATCAATGAATCAGCACAAACATTGACTTGTCCAGGCGTTCAGAACTGCTTTTCCCTCGGAGCATGTGCATGTTCAACTTATCCTTCCTGGACGTGGTTAGGAAGTCAGACAGTTCCTTCAGGATTCAATCTACGACCCTCGAACAAGTACCAACGATCAAGAAGTACTTGCCTCTTTTGCCAGCAGCAAGAGGATGCGTGAAAGAATTGAGCAACATTGGCAACGGTCCGACTCAGAAGCGCTACAGCAATGGAACGCCCATTGGACGGCCTTGTGCTTCGCTGTCCCATCTTAAACATTCCTCACACCTTGGAAAAGTGCACGAAAGAAAGCTTCGGGCAAAACAGTCACACCGAGAGACTATCGTCCATAGAAGCCACCTTCATAGTTTCCGTAAGGAAGACGCCCGTGATGACCTTGATGACCTGCACACATGTCTGGCATGAGTCTGATTGAACCATGTAATCAATGAGCTGAATTTAAATGTTTGTGGGACGGCAAATTCTTAAATCCAGTAGGGATGCGTTTCACAAACTACATGTCCAGCAGCAATGCATTCTAACTATGTTGCCACGAAACTGATGCGATGCGTGCGCCACTTGGCAAGGGAGGATTTGGACAGATTCGACCTGCCATTCGGAGAACCACCGTGCAAGAATATGCCGCTGGGCCGCTACAACTGCAAAGTTGCCGATGTAAGCCTAACCCCAATGCCTCCAGTCAAGCGTGTAGATGGTGGGTCTTGCATCTCGAACGGGGTCTTCTTCCGGAATGATTGTTGAAGCTGAAGGCTTTTTGGGATCTGCATATAAACGTTGGGCTCACACTCCGGCGCTCGCTAAATCCTGCATTGCTGCACGAAACCAAGTCGGCAGCCGCTGCCTCTGCGTCCCCGGCATCCCCGTACATGTCATCAACTACGATACATGATTAGAGTTAGGCCCAGTTGTAGAATCTATATGTTATTGTTTGCTTCACTTTGAGTCACTGGTAAAATGAAAAATGTATCCTAAGTCTACCCAAGATGCTTTGAGAAAGTATTTCCTGTTTTGCCTGCACAACATCATTTCGTGTCGGATTCCCCAAAGGTACAACTACTTTGCTCAACAAAGAGCAACTCGGAACGTTGGAATACCCCCACAAGAGAAACACAGCCGTAAGCCGCAAGCCGCACACCGAATCGAAATGTGCCCAAACCCCAGGGGCCGTTGACAGCCTCAGGCAACAAACGAGACGTCTGGAAACAATGCGGCCCAGAAGCAGCGAAGCCCAGAACGATCTGAAATGCCAGGGTGAAAATCGTGAACCACTCGCTGACCTTCTCCTTGGCCAATACAAAATGTCACTCTGGCACTGTGCGCGCGCAGCCCAACTGATTCTGGTGACCAACAGTTGGGAAACCAGCACGTCATGGGCCTCTTTGATATCTTGCAGTGTCGGCTTGTTGTGCGCGAGTCAGGCTTGCTGTGACTGGGGTTAGAAGAAGTGCGAATCAAATCAAGTGTGCTTGGCCAAGGTTGACAGCAACATCCTATTTTGACCTGATGCCCCTCATATCCTGATGCTAGACTGGCGGCCTAGAAGTCAAACACAATGCAAAGGACATCGAAGGACAACTGACAACTGCAAAGCATGCAAGCTGGCAAGGCCGGCGCTTTGGCGAGGACACATAAGCGCAAGCATGTCAGCAGTATTTGCCTCCAGGAAATCCAAAGGCGGCAAAGTGGCTGAGAGAATGCGCGAGATGGGCACCCAGTTGCCAAGCGTGAGCTCCTAGGTCCGTTGCTTTCAAGCCTTGACCTAGCAATACCCTCTGATAAGGAATGCCGTTGAAGCGAGTGACCCATAGGCTGAGCAAACCATGCTGACAAAGCCTGTGCCTCACAACGTCAACTTGGCCCAAAGGTTGTTAGGGGGGGGGGGCACTTGACACTTTGACACATTTTGACAAAATCCTCCCATGTCCGACAAGCTCTGCTTCGCAGCCTGGGCATTCAGACCACACTTCACCTTCGGACCAAGAACCTTCAGGCCCCCGAGACTTCCAGGATTCTGATCGAGAGCCATGCTGAGCTCAGGGCGAACATCGACAGCATGGATTTGGAGAAGGTGCCAAAGTAGCGGTACACTTCCAATCCTCGCCGTGAACAAACCAAAAACTGCGCCACAACCGCAGCACAACAATTCATGTGTCAACGCAAGAATGAAACATCCCTAGAAACAGGCAAGTCCTGGTTGGTTGCCAGAAGTTGTCCAACCCCCTTGCACTGCAAGACTTAGTTGAATGCGATTGCCCAATACAAGTTCCAATGCCAGAAGGTCAAAGCATAGTGTTCTTTGTCTCCTTTGTGGCGGGTTCGCCTTGGGAATCTGAACGGGCCCCATGAATCACCAGTTTCGCTGCTTCAGGTAGTCACTACGCCCGCTGCCAAGGCGGAACTTGCCCCAACCACCTAATCCTGCGCACAACCTTGCTCTCAATTCTAAAAGCCAAGAATAAGTACCAACTGGTGGAAAGACTTCAGACTCGGCACATGTTTCTATCAGCCCGGCAAGTGTGCTCTTGAAGCTGCATGACCTGCCATGCTCGCACGATCTCACAACTTGGGGCAACCAATGCATTCACTGATTCCCTTAGCAATTGCAAGTACCAGTGAAGTCGGGCAACCGAAGTCGACAAGGCTGCGCGGGGCATACCAGTTTGAGTTCCGCACAGTTCAGTCATAAAATGAAGCCCCACACGCGCAAGCCAAGAATCGGTCATCCAGCGGAAAGGACTCATCCACGCAGTATGGCAGCCTGTGCCCACCGGACTGGGGGTGAATCCAACAAAAAGCTTGGTCCTCAAAGCCCATCACAGCAAAACGCCGTCAACGAGTTGGAGAGATTGTCAGTATCAGAGTCAAGCAGCTGCTGTTGCAGATTTGCGAACAAGCCTGCTTTTGCTGTTGAGCACCTGCTTGCAAGGATGTGTTTGCCTGGTACACCGGCACTGCAATGGCAACCTTGTCAAGGGACCCTTCGCTCAATAGTCAGACCAGACTGGCCCAATGGCCTTTGCGACCCAGGATGTTTCCAAAGCACCCCCTGCTACCCTGTTGGTGTCGTTTGCTTTTGCGCTTGGCTCCTCACCGCTTTTACGCTTTGTGCAGTATGTGCAGAACTCTTTGGCACCGTCTGAAAGCTCGTAAGTCTTCATCTGGGACAAGTGTAGTACTCAAAGAACCTTGCAAATCAAGTTTGATTACGACAAGTTTTGCATACACGTGCAGTATGTACTCGAAGTGCAGCTCGAACATTACGAATTGGCAGTACATAAGAGCAGTATACGAAATACACTTTGGCAGCTCAAGCTCGCAAATTCAAACTTGCCGGCGCGTTCCCGTGCAAAGGGCCGTCTTTCGGCGCACATGTGGTACACGAGGACACTCTCAGGACCTAGCTGGCCAGGTTTTATGTTGCTGACCGCTTTCTTGCGTTTGAAGCAGCCCACAACTGAGTGTGTTACATGGAATTCGGTCCTGTGCCAATGTGTTGGCGCAGGGCTAATTGTACACCCCCCTCCCCTTCCCAGGCGATTGCTCATAGCGTGCCCGCGAATCAGCCATGGACTTGCGACTCTCCCGACGTCAGCTTCCTCAGCCTTCTTATCTCGGTTGCTTTCTGTTCGCCTGCTAAAAGTTCAACTTTTAGTGGTTTGTAGTGGTTTAATACGGAAAACCCATTAGTTGACAAAAAGTTAAAGTCCTATCCAAGCAAGTTTAATGCGGAAAACCCAAAAGTTAAAGTCGCAACATCCCGTGGCAAAATGCACCAAAGTTAAGATGCAGCCAAAGAAACAGAAAGGTGCTGAGCACCAGCGCCACCAGCAGCTGCACGATGCAGATGAGGATGCCCGACCAAACCAGCGCAGAAGCACCTCACTTCGTTTGGAAGCCTTGCGTCACCGCAAGAAACGGCGGTAGACGGCAAAAGGGCTGAGGTCCTCTCCCTCATGGAGCATTAGGCAAACATTGAAGAATCGCAACACCATGCCGGGCAAAGCTGATGCCCACATCATTAGGCGCGCTGGTGCGTCTGATTGCTGCGCATGATTTGTTAATATAGATTAGGTATACATGCCAGCGCCCAAAAAAAAACTATAGAGCTAACGTCGACCTTTCTAGCATATTGGGCTCTGAATAAACAAAGTTCCCGTGTCCTTAGGCACAGGAAAATTATCCAGAGAGCTTTAAAGCGCTTTCAAGCTGCCCCTGGGCACTGGCCTTGCTGGTTTCCCCAAACGAGCTTCAAAGCTCCCCAAAACAGCACATCGCATCGCATAGAATGTGAATAGTTACTGCTTTTTTGAAGCGCACTGCATACATCACAAGATATCACAAGAAATGACGCTAACAGCTAGCAAGGTCGACATTCGCTTTGGGGGCGGGTAGTGCGCCTATATGATATATATATATATACATATTAGTGTGTGTGTGTGTGCGGGCCGTATGGCTGGCCGGCTGGCTTGCCGGTCAGTGAGTGAGTCAGCCAATCTCTCTCTCTCTCTCCCTCTCTCTGTCTGTGTCGCCTGTGTCTTTCAGCCTGCGCATGGAGCCGTGAGACTGTCCCGCGCTGAAATTAATTTTGCTATCTGTTGCGACCCGAATAGTCTTGTCAAAAAGTAATGGCAAATTGCTGTTTCCAGCGCCCTGATCATACTGACGTGCCTAGACACGCAGTAGCGCTGAGGAAATTTGAGGAAATACAAGTCTTGCGTATTTGCGTGCCAGGCTCCACGGAATGTGAAGCCTATATAACGACATCTCCAGCCAAATGCCACTTCAGCCAAGATGCTGCTGGCTATGGAGGCCGTCAACAAATACCTGAGCCGCGGAATGTCTGTTGCACACTGCTGGCTGTGTTCTCACCTTATCCGCGATTTTGGGCAGTGTGCCACGTCGCACCCAACCACGAACACCCGAACCTGTGTACTCCCAATGAGCTTCCAATAACTTATAAACATTCTCGTGGACACTATAGTGGCCATCCCCAACATCAGAACGGCCATCACGGCCGCGATGCACACATGATACATACGTCACAGCAAAGAAGCCACTTTCACAGCAAGTGAACTCATGCAGGAACCTCCTGCTGCACGACCCCGTGCATGTTTGGCGCTCCGTGCCATCTGCAGGAACACGCCACCCATCAGTCATTCCCATAGTTATTGTCGCACTTAGTCATGTGTGCCATCATCTGTCACTATGTTCACCAAAGCGCTCATCATAATGCTCGCCGTTGATAAGCACCATCAGCATCAGCTCAGCGTAAGAATCACCAGGCCACCATCACCACACACACACTCAAGCAAGGCACATAGAGTAAAATCATCACCGTCCTCGTCGCCTTTTTGCTATATGTTCATGCTTTGTCTCCCCTGCGTGAATTCATGCAGGCATGGGGTCGCTCACTGCTACATGTCATGAAGCTGGTCGCCACCGTTGTGTTTCAGACCAGGGTGTCGTGGCCTGTGAACACCCACCGGCCACCATAGCAGTTCCGTACCACTCGAACCACGGCCACCTTGTGGGGCACCTAACTAAAGGCCTCCAAAAAAAAAAAGGTTCCAAAAATAATTAGACCGGTCCCTCCTGCTGCTATGACATGTTCTCCACTGCTTCTTGAGCTCATTTCTTAGAAATTGCTCGAAAATGTGTCAATCAACTGACATGCTTGCAATTCATAGCATGTACTCTGCACATATGCTTCTTCCCAATCTCTTGCCTTCCCTCCTCATCCAATAGGCTGTACACTTCTCAATGCTGCATGATAAGCAGCCTGATTGGAACCTACACCTACTGCGCACTCCCACCTCATACTGTTCCTCCACATCCTACTCTCATCTTGAAGCTTGGTGGATGCTTTTGGGCCTGCCCAAGCCAAAAACAAAAAGTGTTCTGAGATGGTCGATTTCTTCTTGAACCCTTTACTAAACAAAACAAGTTTAAGAGGTTTCAAAGCGTACCCCACATTAGCCCCTTACACCACCAAATGCTAGCCCCCCTTAAATTAGTGCGGTCCATCGGCCCCACCCCCCAAAAAAGACAACCAGGCCTTCTCAATACCAAATCAAATGGAAACTCAATTCCAGATCTCAAAAGGAAGCGCCAGCAATACTAAATCAAATGCAGACTCAATTCCAGATCTCAAAAGGAAGCTCCAGCAATACTAAATCAAATGGAAACTCAATTCCAGATTATTTAGGGGGTCAAGGCAAAAAACCTTCCAAAATCTTGCCCCCCCAAAACCTTCCGACCTTCAAGGGGGGGGGGTTGCAGACTAAAGGGGTCAACATTACTGAGGTACTCAAAAGATCTTAAAGGCACAAACATTCCAGTCTGGGGTGCAGCGAGTCAAATGACTTGATGGACTTTGCCAGCTTGATCAAGCGCAGCAGCTTCGCCAACCTCATCACACCTCGGCACTGCGTGCTTTGCACCCTGTGCGGCATTCAAGGCGCAGGAGCAACCTCCCCTGTAGGCAGACCACAGTGAAGCCATAACATATTCCCTATCCACGCAGGTATTTCGCAGCAAGACTTGTAGCAATAGGAAACACAATCCTGGGGCCGGCAAACAGTTGTAAGGTCGAAACATGTGGGACATGTCGAACGATGCTGCAGCCATGGTGCGCAAAAGCATCGGGTCCAGTGGCAGCACATCAAGAATCCAAAACATCACGATGAGGACATCGAGGTAGTTCCACATATCCTGCCCGAACGTAAATGGGGGGTTCAAACATAGGAACCGTTGGTTTGGCTTCTTCGCGCGGGGGGGATGCCCCGAATGGCAAAGCCGGTGGTGCGTGCGCATGGACGTGCGCATGCGTGTCTGTCCCTGACGGCCTGACGCTGCTCTCGGTGTGCCCGTGTGTCTCTCTCTTCCTCTCTGTATGGTGCCATCTTGTTTTGCCGATTGTGTGTGTGTGTGCGTGTGTGTTTCCACGTGCCAAAGTTGCACAACTTTGAGCTGACACTGACCAGCGGTCTGTCGCAGCGGACTGACCGGCCCAATGTGCACCTCGTTCCTCCCGGGCCAAAAGCAGTTCATGCCAGTCCACGAAAACGGCGGGCTATGCTCTCTAGCTGCTTTCAACATGTATTGAATTTGAATCATGCTCTCCCAAAGCGCACCTGTGCAACTCAACATGATCAACATTCTGCGAACTTCCTGGCTGCATTGAGAAAGGGCTCTGTGGTGAGCTATGCGGTCAGCTATTCCTTGATGCAACAAGCCTGAAAGGGTGGGCTACGCACTTCAGACTAGCCACACGCAACACTCCTTCCCACAGGAATGACCAATTGTCGATTCCTCACACGCGCCAGCATAAGAAACACGTTGGGAACGCGTCTCCACAAGAAGCTTCGCCCGCCGCCTAAGCAGGGATCTCAAATTATCAATGGGGCCGAAGGGAACTATGGCTCCCCAGTCCTGAAAGAAACTGCAGCGAAGGCCGATCAGCTTCAGAACTAGCTCCTCAAACGAATGCTGCCTGACTCCCTAGCCAGAACAAATGTTTTTGCTTCTTCTGTGTTCCATTTAAGTCCCAGTCAGAAGAAAGAAACATGTATCCATATGTGCGGGTCGAATGCATCTTTCCGGGCATGGAATGTTAGTCTAAAGGACGCGTAGCCCTGGTTGGCAAGCACGAGAGCGCCAAAACTCATCCGCAGCTTCAAGTCGTCAAAGCATGTCAATAGAAGTGGTGGCAGCCGCCACCAAGCAAAACAGTCAGTCCAAGCAAACCATTCAGCCAAGACTCGAATGTGAAAGCCAGCCCGAAGACCCACTCTGACGCCTGAGGCTCGGATGGACAACGCATTCCCTGGAAAGCTCCAACCCCTCTGACGGTAACTTCTGCGTTGTAACTTTTCTTGGGAGAGCTGTGCTGTGCTCAGCAGCTAAGCATGGTGTTTGCCCTCCCTCCTTCCCTCCCAGGCGCAAAAATGCCACGGCGCTTTTGGAATGTGAGCATTGCTTTTCGGAAGCTAACCCAGAACGCAACGATGCCCACACCGGCTCCTACGCCATGTACCGGCCTGCGCGAGGTGCACGTCAGTATGATGAGTGCCTGTGCCTATGCACCTATGCAGTGAGACCTCTGTGGCTTCTGTTCAACTTGCCTACGCGGCAAGCGTTTTGTGCTAAGTTCGCGTGCGCGGTTGTCCAGAAATATAAGCGCAGGCACACTGAAGCCCTGGCAGCTGTCAGCAAGATAATTTCCAATGAGAAGAGAATGAGCGGTCCAGGGAAATGCCGCTGCCAGAAGGAAGCCATGCAGTAGACTTACTTTTCTGGTCTGGCGGTTCCTTCTCCATTCCTTCAGCTAAAGAAGAAACAAGAAGGCAAATCAAGATCAGGCTGTCTGTCTTCTGCTTCTCTCTCTCTCTCTCTCTGTCTCTCTGAGCCGGCAAGCTATCAATTGGAGCCAACGCCATGCCTACTCACAGAGCTTCCCAGCCCACTGTCAAAGAACTGGCTACGTGCGCCTGAGCAAATGGAATAATTCGCCTACGCGGGCCCTGTTCTGTCCAGTCAGCTGTTGCTCTTGACCATCCAAACAAATCGATGCCCCTGTCACAAACCAGCAAGTACAGTAGCAGCCGATCTAACCAGCAGTGATTGCTTCAATTGCTGGCTGTTGAGATGGCCTCTCAACATGATCACTTCCTCCCTACGAGCTTGACACCTCGCTTTCAGGACATGCCACATTCGAAAGCCGAGACGAAGGTTCGGCCTGGAAAGCCTCGGGTGCCCATGGCCACAGCGAGCCCATGTCAAAGACGTCTGGGTATTCCATCTCCTCGCTGCGCCAGTCAAACCTATGGACTATTGGGCGTCCGATTTGGCCAGGAGGACAAATTGAATATGAGACTCAAGTGCAGCACTCGGCTTTCACAGTTTTGTCTGTAAATTTCAAAAGTGCAACGGCTAGGGCTTCCTGGAGGCTGGCCAAACAAACAACTTTTGCAGTATCCGGCTGTGCAGGCTCCTGCCAGGAAGGCTCTCGTTCAATGATGGGTCCGGTCAGCTCCCCAACTTTGCTCGCATGTGACAGGAAACCGTTTGGACTGCAGATAGCGCAAAAGCAGCCCTCGATTGAATTTCACGCCTGCACCGCCCAGCTGGATTGCACATGATTCATCATCCAGAAACAAACCAATCAAAAAAAAGACAATTGGCTTGACAATTCAGGACCCGAACCTTGCCTGCAAAGGGCAAAGGGCAAAGGGCATGCACCTCAATGTTTCGACAATCCCGACCTCTGCTCTGTCAGTCGAATGCGGACGAGATGCTAGGCCAACACGAAGCCCGTTGAACTGATATTCCTCAGCTTGGAGCTGGAAGAAGCTTCCGCACCTTTCTGAAAGCTCTGAGGTCATGTTTGGCGTATGGGAGGCACCGGTCACCCACCGGTCCTTCCGATTTCTCAGCCGGAGCTTGCTGTCCAAGGTGCCAGGGCCATGAAAACTGTGTTGACCAAAATGAGGATGGCGAAGAAGGTCTCAAAGCAGGGGCCTTCCGAATTATTGAATTGAGGCGACTCCTCTCGCAACGACTAACCAGCTCCCCCTATTGGTATATCCACCTATGAATATGTTTTCTGTTCAGGCCAAAACCCGAAAAGTCACGCCGCCTCCTTTACATTCAATTGACCCGATGCTGAACCAGTACTAAACGTTTGACAGCCCTTATTAGGGCGTACTTTCGCCACGTCCCTTCTTTCAATCGTAAACTCAAATTGTAAATTATAGTGTTACACTCGCCTTTTGAATTTGACCTCGCAAATCCAAGCAAGTGCCTTGAGCAAACGTACAAATTCCTGACTCGGCAGATCGTGGTTCTGAGGTTATTACCACCCGGCAAAGGGCGGACCCCGTTTGAATGAGGATATTAGTCGGTTCTTTCCGATTTCTCCTCCACTAAAGTTCCTGTATTGACGGGGATTAGCGTTCCTCACCTGTGTTTCCTTTTTAACATTCATGTTGCCTTTCTCTGCACAAAGTGCAAATCTCTATGTTCGAAGTGTGTTCCCTTTATTTGGACATGTCCATTGCTTGTGATAGTTCACGTTTCCTAGTTTAAGAGATCTATAATCTATCAGTGTCGTAGCATCAGGAATTGAAACAAAGATCAACCTCACTAATTAAAAAAGGAAATGGACATAAATGAAAGAAACTTGAAAGAAAATGGAAAGGTCATGGAAAGAAAACGGCGTGGAACATGAAAAACAATGGAAACAACACATGGCAACAATAGCAATGGAACAACAAGCATGAAAGGAGTTGGAAAGAAACCGAAGGAACCTGCAAAAAGAAAGGGTGAACATGACAGAAACGAAAGGGACTTGGAAAATAACGGAAAGGACACGAAGATAAAGTTCAAGGAATGAAAAGTAGACTTGCCGCTTCAAGACCAGCCCGGGCCGAAGAAGTGCTCGTTTCCAATTCCCGTGTTAAGCATTTTGCAGCGGCGAGTCTCCGTCCCATGTCCTTGACATGTTTGCCCATATCATTGCCAATTGCGTCTCCATTCCTTGAACCTCATTTCTTTTCCATTCCTTTCCATTTCCTTGCATGTCCATGTCTTTCGATTGGCTCTCGTTCCCTTTCCGTTCCTTTCCACTCCTTCCATTCCTTTGTTTCCCAAGCTGGAAGTGCCCAAGTCCAGCCCAGGTCGAAAAAGTGCTTGTTTCACAATTGTCCGTTGTCAATAATGTAGATTCAAGGGGAATGAAAGGAAGGAAAGAGGAAAGAAATGGAAAGGGATAGCAAGAAAATGCAAATGAAATGGAAACACAAAGGAATGGAAAGGAAATGACAGGAAACGGAAATAACATTCAACCCAAATAGAAAGAACAATAAATGGACAAGAAAGAGAAGGAAAACAAAAGTTATTGAAAAGGAGATGTCAGTGAATGGAAAGGAAAAGCAAAGGGGATTCACGAGAAATGGAAAGGACAAATGCGAAGGAAACTAGAAAGGAATGAACAGGACCTGGAAATGAATGCAAAGGAAATCATAATGGTCCAGTTGGGGCTGAAAGGCGCACGTGTAGTACTTGCCCCTCGCAACAACTTTGAGTGCGCTGGGTGTAATCTTCTTTTGAAAACAAATTCCCATTCCGGGCCTTTTCCTTTCCATGTCCCTTCCATCTCTTTACATTTCTGTCCAACTATTGTTGTTTCTTGCTATTCCTTTCCATTACTTCTTCAGCCTTTCTACCTGGACCTAGACATGCCCAAGGTCAGCCGGGGCCGAAAACGTACTTATTTTGCAACAGTGCCCAGCATAAAGAAACCTATACAATTTGAAGCAAGGCAAACAGGGGGAACAAAAGAAGAAAAAACAAACATGCAGTCGGCACAGCCAATGATGTGAAAACGGAGCTTTGTGAGTTGCCCGATGGCTGCCGCTCACCCTCGGCTGCAGGCCTTTGACGAAGGCGTGGCACGAAGAGAAGTCGCAGTGGAAGAGCCCCTGGTCTGGGTGTCGGTCTCCATAAACCAGAGACCTGCCAGGCCGACCAAACCTTTACAGCGCACCAGGTGCCAGGTGAACAGCTAGCACCGGCCAGCAAAAACACCGACGAGGACAACGACGACGACAACAATGACGACTTCAACGACAACACAACACCACCAACAAAACCACGACACCAACTGCTGCTGCTGCTGCTGCCGCAGCAGCAGCACCAACAACAACCACAACAACCACAACCACAGCAACAACAAGAAGCAACCGAAACAGCAAACACATACAACAAACAACAACATGCAACAAACAACAACAAAAAACAAACAAACAAACAAACAAACAAACAAACAAACAAACAAACACACAACACAACACAACACAACACAACACAACACAACACAACAC